>OY728162.1:524153654-524611154 GCA_963277665.1 Viscum album | reverse complement strand
TAGAGACAATGGATATACTCATTTATTAAATTTAGTTACTTCCCTTCTAAAGGGATTGGATCATAATATGTTGGAAAAGTTAACCATTTATAAAATGGTTTAATTTGATGATTGGATGAGATTTTAGAGGAAAATATATTAATTTACCATAAAATTCATCATGTGATAAGAGATGATGTAGAAATAGTTCATGGCATAATCTGAGGAAAATATTATGTGTATAGAATCATATATTTTCTAATATTCTTATACAGGGAAGGAATTACATTACTATACAAATAAAATTGTTTTGAAACAACAATGTTGTCCTATTATCATAATTTTTGATGATATCAATGAAATATATTCATACTTATGATTTATGTTATTTTAGTAAACAACTATCATCTAAAAATGTTCTATACCACCCTCCATTAAAAAATGAATGTTGTTTTTTATTTTATATCCATGATTCAATTTCCCACCTATGTTCTCCATTAGGGAACGTAGTTTTGAGACTATTGTACTCCAATTCTTCTCTTATTAAGAAGATTTGTTATTAACTATATTTTTGATGTTGGTCTTTTATCAATAGATCATTTCAAATCCCAATATTTCTATGATGAATTTTAAATTACAAAGATGTGATTTATTTAAGTTGGGGAGAATTTAGTACCCTAGAATTCTATGTTGGAACTTTATATTTGATAACATGCATGAAACGTAACATCAAGAAAATAAGCTAAAATAATACCCTCATAATTTAAAATATATTTAATATTTTAAATAAATTTTATATATTATATATTTGGTAATGAACTTGATACATAGTTTCCTTGAGTTACACACAAGATTGACTTTCTTAGAATTCTTGTATTACACACACAACCGAGTTTTACTGAATAACAATATATTATTAAATATCATATGATTTAACCTACACTTTAAATTATTATTTATGAAAATGGGTAACTAATTTTTGAAAATCAATGGTTTACACAAATTTAAAATGAATTCATTATAAATTAATTAAAAATGAATATGAAAACCAAATGAATAGAGAAGAAAATTTTATTAATTTCACAAAGTTGTTTTTACCCTAATATATTTAATTAATAAAATTTATTGGGATATATTAATGTAATATTTATAAAATATATTAAATATGATATTTTTATGTTCATATAATATATTTTATAGGCCTAAGATAATAAAAATCCAAATATTACACTTAAAAACTGATATGTTTATCGAGGAAATCTTATAGACTTTTAATGGAGAACCAATTATATATATAAATTTTAAAAATTTTGTTGATTTAATAGTAAAAAATAAACTTAATCATTTATATATAAACATAAAATTTAGTTTAGGGTGAATTTAGGATATTTTCCAGAAATATATCAATTTTTATCGAATAATTAAGAAGAATAAATTTTAGTCCAAAAAATCTTTTTAATATAATTTATTTATATGGTTAAATTATATTTTTAATTGGTTTTAAATATTTATTAGAAATTATTTTTATCAATTAATAAAATTTATGCCTTTGGAATTAATTTCACTTTTAAATTGACTGTAAAAACATAGCAATCTTTTGGACATTTTAACCATAAAACCCCCAATGTTGTCACGTCTATAGAATTAAATTTAAATATATTTTCACCACTCCTATGGTTGAAATTTGGGAAAATTGATTCCAAATTTGGAATAAGAATAATTTTTAATTTTTAATACGTTTAACTTTTTTTACCAAAATTATTAGTGTATGTAATTTAAATTAATTACAAATTTTAAGGTCAAATTAATCTTAATAAAGAACTCAACCTTTAACTTAAGGGCCTAAATGACTTAGAAAATTGTCCAAAACCAATTTTTTGGTAATAAATTTTCCATTAAAATTAAATTATTTAGTTTTTTTGGTTTTTGAAGACTGTTTTTTTACAGAAACTTGGGTACACCTAAATTATTTTAAAAATACAAAGTGGGTAATTTTTCATCCCTATTAATGGCCATCATCTCTCTTACATCCTCACACCTCTAAATCCACATAGTTTCGCCTAATATCTTCCAAATACTCATTCAAAAATCAACAACTTTCTTATAGAGGCCCCTACATGGGAATAAATCAATCCAAAGATGTGTTTTTCTGTAAACCAAAAGGAGTTTCTTGATTAAGAGGAAATGTCGTCTCTCAAGATCTCTAGTTTCATTTCAATTCCACACCCCCTAAAATATAATTATTTTATGATTATATAAAAAATATATATGCTCAAAATAATATTAATTTTTTTGTTAATATTTATTCCTACACTTATAAAAACCTTTATCTAATGGGTAACAAACATACTATTTCTGTGTATGGGGAACTATTGCCTCATCAAATGATGACTGTTATTTTTTCCATTACTACCTATCATGGTGAAAATTATGATGGAAACTATGTTTATATTAGTAATATATGATATTTATAATATATTTATTCTTCAAGAAATTTTATTTATAACATACTGTTACACTTTTTATCTGCTATAAATAGGATAATTTCATTTGAGGGTGTTTGGACTACCGCCCTCTCAATGCGATATGACTTGTTCATTCCATACCTAGAATGTATAAAAAACGTTTTTAATAAACTTATGTAACATATATAACATATATATGATACTTTTATTTTAATATACATATTTATCATTTATTTTTCATAAAGTTAATATGAGAAAAAAATGAAAGTAGCGTTTATGCCTACGTACGAACTACCATCTCCATGAACGATGCACTTCATTTGTCATCTCCAAATATAATAAAAAATTATAAATAAATATGTGAGTAATATATAATATAATTATGGAATATTTTACATTTATTAGATGATGAAATAATGATATATGAAATAGTAACAACAACTAACAAGTCAAAACATACTTGAGAAAACTGGGCAATTATAACCCAAAATAGCTAAATTAAAGAAAGGGTGTTAACATAAGGGAAATAAAATATTGTAAGATGTTAATATATGTTATTTGAGACATGAGTACGATTATGATATAAGTCAGTAACACATTTTAAATCATTATATATGAGTATAAATATCACACAACAAAATGAAGTTTAATGTAATGGATTTCATCTCAATTTACATTCTATTGAGACTTATTGGTCATTATAAAAAAATTCACACTTATTTTGTATATTTACTAAAATTTAAGATTTTATATCATGAATATCCTTAATCTAATGATATTATAAGTTTTATTTAATATTATTCCTTCACGGGGTTTATGATTTATGTGGCTAAATGTGGTATGATACACGTTGGAATGTTTAAAATATAATTTCCCCCAAGATTGTTTATAAGAACTGTCAATGGTATTCCCATTAATTAATGTCTGAGACCCCTATTGTCACTTATACTACTTTTATGTATTATTTAAAAATCTATATTCTTTATTCAATAAATATAGTTTCGAAGGAACTTTATTTATTTGATATACGGGGAATCCTTTGGATTGGTTCAACATAGGTGGGGTCGGGTAATAGACAACCCCTTGATGCATTAGATGTCACTTGAGATGAATTATTTATCCAAATATGATGGGTTTTTACCATATATATTGTAATCCTTCTTATGAATGGTATTTATGGTAGTGGTACCATGTTCATAGTAATCATGGTGTGCAATAAATAATCATTTACCACATTTAGATTCAGTTATTATTCATCCATGAGATTTTGCAATGACATATTTATAGAAACATTTCATTATATTTTTATTGATTTAGATGGTATGAGTACTATTTTCATACCATTACCTATAGATATTTACTAATCTAGTTATTTTCATGGTATGTGTTATCAGTTATTTACCTTTCCATGTTTATTTATTCATATTAATTCATTATTTATTCGGACTCACACAACCTTACAGAGAACAGGAGCTCACCCTTAATAAATTTTTACCCCAGGTTATAAAGAAAAAATATATGAATAATAAAATAAGTATGATGGTTATTTATTTTTATTGTTTATTATGTTTTTATTTATTATTTCCCAATGTTTTATGGGTACCATGTATGTTATTTGGGTTTCCAAGACTGCTAAATTAATAAATCCTTTGAGATTTGTTCTCTTTTAAACATGAATATGTAATAAAATAATGAACCAACATCAGGATTCTGGGGTTGGGGAATTATAGTTGGTATCAAAGGATCTTTAGATTAATGCTTGGAAATTAGATTCAGAAATCTTTGATTAGAGAGAACAACAGGAAGATATATATTGATGATAATTATACAAGAACATCTTGAAATTTTGGTAGGGTGGGGATTATGTGGGTATTACAAGAAATAAATCTCTATCTAGATACTACATGTGCATGTTGTTCTGGAATTGATGTAAATATGAGTAATATCTCTAAAAAGGTGTTTCGTGCCTAAATCAGGGTATCCTAGTAAAAAAAGGCCTTATTGTGCATCTGTTTTGGCACTCCCAAGGGATTCACTTATGATAATTCACATTTTCATTACCTACCATTATGAAGGATTTGAAATTATAGATTACCCCAAAGTAACCAATGTTTATGATTCTAGGATTGATGATGCATAAATTTATGTTATTTTCTATACCACATTTATAGTTATGCAATGTTCACAACTTTTTGAGATAATTTGTTGTATGCAATTATTTATAAATGGATCCTTGAAAGAATAATGGTATTAGTACTCCTGTAAAATATATATATTACATTATTGATGCATAAAATATAGCTGGTATTATAAATTATATAGTTATGTATATATTAGGGAATCATAGTTATGTTTTTACAAATAAAATTGACCAAATTGAGCAACTTATTCCATGGAGAGAATCTCTTATACTGGATCACTTTATGAGGAAGAATCTCTCATCATTTTATGGGACTACTAATACAATTTTTTCTAAAAAATTGTTTAAGTATCAAGAAAAGATACTTACTGCTTTGTAATGAGGAACAAAGAAAAAGGTTACACTTGTGGCCTACTATCTCTAAACTGATTCCGATCTATGGTGGTATCTGATTTGGAATACATGGGAGGAAGAAGAAATTGAACTCATAGAATGAAGAATTTTTAAGGGGACATTATTCGATAAATACATTCATAGTGATCAGAAAATTGAGATGAAGATGATGTTTATTGGAATAAAGAAAACGGAATAAGATAGTGTTTTAGATTATAAAGATACCTTTTCAAGGTTATCTTGGTATGATATAGATTATATACGCAACTCAGAGTGAAAGATCGACTGCTCCTTTGAAGGACGTAAGCCAAGTATCTATAGTTCTCTAGTGTGTCAAAATCTTTCTTCATATGATGAAAATGTTTTATATTCTTTCATAAAAGATAAATAATTCTCTATGTACTATGGATTCTTATTAAACCAAGAGAAGAATTGGTCCTCTGGACACCATGAAAAGGATAATGAGTAAAATATGATGAAGGGAATAAAGGATTTTACCACTTATGATAACAATGGAAATAATCCCCATGGTAAATGTTTGGAAGGATTTGGAGTTTGTATAAGTGCAAAGAAAAGGGTCACCAGGAAAAATAATGCAAATAGAAAGAAATGTTGATATTAGTGTTATAACTACATGGACATGGTTCAATACTCAAAAACATTTCCCCAAATGTCAAGATAATATACCTCCAAATAAGTTATGGGATTAAGGTCAAGGAATTGTTCTTAAAAAAGTGTAATTATTAATGTATTTATTTATTTTCATATAATAAAGATGTTGTAAAAGTGTTCTATTTATGATGTTCTCATCATGTAATTTATGAAATATATAAGGATTTTACTGTAATAATTTTTCGTTAGGGAGATTATAATCATATGATGAAATATACTGAGAAAAGATATTAAGTAAAATTTTAAAGTTCTCTAAAAAATGATTTTTGGAAAGAAAACACTTATAATGTTTCTGATGTTGAGATAATGGTGAAAAATTGACTGATTTATATTATTTATGACTAACTTGGAACTGATTAGCGACTTTTATAAAAGTGGTATATTCTATTATTATAGAGTTTACAACAATTTTGGATTTAATGGAAATATCTAATAACATGTGTCTTACATTATGAATAAAGAAAAATACATTGTAATTCAAGTTATTACAGTATTTCAAGATGATACATGATTATGTTCTTCAATTTTTTGGAATGTAAAAATATAAAGATGCTTCATGTGGATTATAGTCTAATGATAAGGTCATTTCAGAAATTCGGGACTTTCCTTGCTAAAAGATTAGATCATAATATATTTGTAAATTTAAAAATTTATAAAATGGATTAAGTTCATGATTAGATCAGATTTTAGAGGTCAATGTACTACTTCACCAAATGATGCATCACGTGCTAAGAGATGAAGTATAAATAGTTCAAGGCATAATCAGAGGAAATGATTATGTATATAGAAAAATATATTTAGGTCAAATAATTTCGTAACTATAGAAAAAAAGTTGTTTAGAAACAAAAATATTACCCTATTATCATCATTTTGATTATATAAATGAAATTATTCACATATATGGTCTATGGTTTTTGGCCAAAAGCTTCAATATGAACATGTTACCTTGCACACTCCCTCAAAACTTGTTTTTTCTTCCATATACATGGTTCCATTTCCAATCTATGTTCTCCTACAATGGAACCTAGTTACATGAAAATTTTACTTACCTTTCTCTCTTATTAATATGATATGTTATTAACCATATTTATGATGTGGACTTTTATCAGAAGTATATTTTCAATACATATATTTTTTTAGATAAATTAATTTGTGATTATGGAATTTATTTATTGAGGGGACAATGTGACACCCTGAAATTCTAAAGTAAGAATCTTATATTCAATAGCGTTCATGACACATGACACTAAACACGTAATGTAAAATAATATCCTGATAATTTTATTTATATTTTACATATTAAATATATTTTATATATAATATATTTGGTAATGAAGTCGACACCGAGTTTCATTGTGTTACAACAAGAGATACTTTCTTTGAAATCTTGCATTAAACGCAAGACCAATTTTTACAAAATAAAGATATATTGTTGAATATAATAAGATATAACCTAGAGTTTAAAATATTATTCCTAAAAGGGGTAAATAATTTATTAAATATATGGTTTAAAATCATTTAAAATGAATTCATTATAATTAAATTAGAAATATATATGAAAACTGATTAAACCTAAAAGAAAATATTATTATTTTCAAAAAGATACATTATCCTAATAGATTTAATTTAAAAAAATTAATGGGTGATATTAATTTAATATATATATATATATCATACATTAAATATAATAATTTTTAATTTCATCAAATATATTTTATAAGAATAATATAATAACAAAACAATTATTACACTTAAAAATATGTATTTTTATAAGGGTAATTTTACCATTATTTAATGGAAAAAAATTTTAAATCAAACTTTTGAAAATTAAATTGAAATAATTTTTTAAAAAAATATTCATATTTTATATATAAAAATAAAAATTATTATATGGATAATTTTTTTATATTTTTCAGAAATAAGTAATTTTTAAATGAATAGTGAAAAAATAAATTTTAGTTAACAACTAATTTTTCATCTAATTTATTTATAAAGATAAATTATATTTCTAATATTTATTAATGTTTAATTAGAATGTATTTTTAACAATTAATAAAATTTATGTCATTGGAATAAATTTCACTTTGAAATTGGCTGTAAAAAACATAGAAATATTTCAGACACTTTTACCTTAAAAACCTGCATTATCATCCAATTTTTGTGATAAATTTTTATTTATTTCATACACTTATGTGATTAGAATTGGTAAAAATGTATTCCATATTAGAAATCAGAATAATTTATAACAACAAAAACATTTTTTTTACAAAAAATATTCAAGATAGTAATTACAATCAATTACAATTATTATAGTCAAATCAATCTTAATTGTAACATCCTAGGTAAATTAAGAATATGAGATTTTCATATTTATTAATATTTGTAAATTAAAAATTAATTTTACTTTAAAGTCATTGATATGTTCGATAGCGTACCCGCTACACAACAATGAGTTTATTCGAAATCTTACGTTGCACACTAATAATAAAATATTATTATTTTAAATGGTAGTTAACTCCTAGCCATTGTATTGGTGTAAATGAACAAAACAAACTACAATATGATTATAAATTATTGTTAAATGTATTTACATTTATCCAATAAAAAGTTCGAGGCTTAAAATGTGAATGAATCTAATTTTAAGAATAATTTACATTAAAAGGTCAATTTACCGCCTTTTAATGGAAAACCCTCTTTAAATATTGTTTTGGTAAATTTAATACTTTCCAATTGACCAAATAAAATCCTTCTTTATAATGGGAACATCAAAATTTACTTTTTGTATATTTTTTGATTTTTTCCGATAAAGTTCATTTTTAATGAATAGTGAAAAATATTGTATTTTAATTCAAAACTGAAATTTAATCTAATTTATTTATATATTTATATTATCTTTTTAATTATTTTTAAATTTTAATTAGAATATATTTGTACCATTTAATCCAATTTTTGACATTTTAATTAATTTCACTTTGAAATTTGACAAAAACATGTGTCAATCTTTTGATAGTTATTGTTTCTTAAAAACACGCTATTTCTTTTAACAACCAGAATTAATTTTAAATTAATTAATTAAACTTCTATGTTTAGAATTTGGTAAAATAGAAATCATTTTTGAATTTGGAATATAAAATATATCTTAGGCTCAATTTTTTGTATTTTTCAGAAAAACATCAATTTTTGACGAATAGTGAAACCATTTAGTAGTAGTTAAAAAAATAAATTTCTCATTTAAATGAAATTTTTCTACTTCTGTGAATTGAATTTTGAAAATCTGACATACATGGTTATTATTAGTTAGTAAAAATGTGGTTCAATAAGATGAAAATAATTTTTGGTGAATAGTAACTTTTGACTATTATTTACCGCGGTGAAAGGTAAATAAGGTAATTCAAGGAAAAAATAATATTATAATAATTTACAATTACCATAACAATTGTCCTAACCTTATTGATTGAGTAATGGACGACCATGGGCATCCTTGGGTCGATTTTGGGACCCCATGGAGCCAATTATGAATGATAAAGACAGTTTAGATTAATTAATTTATTGTTAAGGCAAAAATGACAAAAACAATAATCTTTTAGTAAATTAATTTTTACATGGTGTTATATAACTAATATTTTTTACTATAAATATTCATATGAAATCTAAACATATTTCCTACATCATGGTAGTTGTTTTATAATTTTTAGACATCAAATAAATTAAATTAGTTATGAAACAATAATGATGTAGTATTTACCTCATTAATAAATGATTTAAATAAATAAGATTACAATGATTAAAATATTATCCAAAACCTATACCATTCTTATTGGATGATTTTATTTCGACCACGAGTCATCTAATATTTTACTATAACAATTTTTGGACCTTTAGAAACCAAATATCATTTTATAATAAAATAATAATTTCACACTTTCTTAATGAGCCCCTCCTCTCCCATATAAAAGAAGACCACTTCTAACAAATTCCTCACACTTATCGAGACTTTAGTCCTATACAAACTCTACAAAATTAATCTCCTTACATCCCTATCCTCCTCCTAGAAGCTTTACCTTAGGGAGAAGGCACTTCAATAAGTCCTTTTGGTTCATACCAAAGGAAGTTACCCAAATTAAAGCTAACAATTTCTCTTAACTAATTTTCTTTTAATTTACTTCTCCAACCCCTAAACACTTTTTATTCCATTATCTTATAGCAACACCAGTATCATAAATATACTAGGATGTTGTTATAAGATGTATTCTAACTACACTTACACATACCTCTATCTAATGGATGAAGAACATAATGTACCTATGGATGGAAAACTAACACCTCACAAGATGATGATTGCTCGATTATCTCCTACCACCTGTCATGGGGTCCAGTATGATGACACTATAATTATATATGATATATATTATGTTTATGTTTTTTTATGATTTTTTATTTTCCATTTATATCATATATTTATGGTTTCCATTATGAGTAAACACGATAATTTCATTTGAGGAAGTGTGGACTACCGCCTCCTCAAAGTGATATGACTAATAAGGCCATATGTGGGACGTGTAAAGGATATAATTAATGATATTATATATGATATTATACTATAATTATAATATACCTATGTATAATTATGTTTTAATTCCATTAAAATAATAAATAGAAATGGAAGTAGCGTTCATGTGTACGTATGACTTACCGTCTCCATGAACGGTGCATTTCATTTATTACCTCCAAATGTTATGTAATATTATAAATATATGAATATACTAGATATATATTATATATATGATATCTAAATCATGAATATTATTCTCGATATAATGGAATATTTACCACATGGACAACTTGTAAATATCAGGTGTTCATTTTTGACTCATGTACCAAATATTGAAAAAATGTCCATTATTAACTTGAATGTTTACATAATGTTTATAACATTATAATAAGTGATATAAAAGGAATAATAAACTTTAAAAATGTTATTAAATATGTATAAATTAACTTTAGTTTATTATTCAAGAGATTAAAGAACGATCGAGTCAATTTGGACACGAGGTATGGGACTTCATCTCAATATCCTTTCTTTGAGGCATATTTAGTTTTATACAGGACTTTATTTTATATGATGTATAAACACCCTTGAATTTTCAACGGGAATATTTTTCTATGAAGAGTTTTACTAATAAAAAGGAATGTTTCTTTTAATGTAAGTGGTGACAACGACCTTCCTGCTGCCACGAGTCTTATTTGTTCTTTGAGTTTCTTAACAAGACGTAATGTTTTTAAAGGAAAATAAATAAAATATATTTTTTATGTATTTTGGTATTGAAACTAGTTTTGATAATGGATTTTTTATGTCATTATATTTATGTGATATATTGTGATTGAAATATGGAAATGTTTTCTTTCCTTTATATTTATTTTATGTGTTATGATGGTACTTGGACATTTTACAGGTGGTTATGTGATAAACCAAATGAATGGTGGTTTCGTGAAAACTAGGACAGGTGGTTATGTTATAACATCCACTACATTGGGTATGGAAGTCAGTTGTATCGATAATCTATTTAGTGATATGTGTGGAAGTAGACCATATGGTTACTCCATTTAAGTATGTTATGTCCCAAGTTACCTTTATATGTTATGTGTTCTTTATAAGGGTTTTATGGTAATATTTTGGTTACAAAAGGGTAAGTAATGATTTTTTATCTAGTGAAGAGTATTTAGTACTACATAAAGGTGAAAATTATTACTTATGATAAATTATTCATGGGTTGCCTATTGTTTTTAAAAAACTAACAGTTTTCCTTCTTTGTGTAACCCTTACTGAGCTTTTTATACTCATCCTAAGTTTTTGAAATGTTTTTCACAAGTCATAATGTAGAATAGGGTCAAGGATGGGATCAAGGAAAAGTCATGCTGTCTTAAACATGGAACTATACATGACTCTTTTTTTTTCAAGAGTTCATGTTTTGTAAAAAAAATGGAAACTATGTAGAAGTGTCTACTTTGTAATCTTTTGATATGTAATAGTTATGTCCTAATTCTATAAAAATATAAACCTGAAAATATCTTAAATTTGATTTATTCATTTAATTCAATATTATGTAAGGTTTATGGTCGAGTCCTTATAGTTGGTATCAGAGGTAGGTTAAGATAACTTTAGGTGTTATGGTATTGTTAAATTAATATCCATAATGTAATTTATGATAATAATGAAATGATATAGCATTTTTAGATTTCCATGTCTCTTTGCCGAAGATATTTCTGTGTTAAGAATGGTTTTCCAAAGAGTAAACATGTCAGCTATGTTGGGAAGGCATACAGAGGGAAATGACATTCAAATCAGCAACCTGAGATGGTAAAAATCAGAATTGAACAGTTTGTTGCAGTGATGGCTAAGTTGACTCAGGTGATAAATAGTGGTTGTGCTTATTGATGATATTTTGGTTTATTATAAAAGTGAAGAGTAACATGAAAGTCATTTAAGGGTTGTCTTTCAAACCATAGAAGAAAAGAAACTATTTTTAAAATTTAGCATGTTTGAGTTTTTATTGCAAAAAATTTCTTTCCATGGTCACACTGTTTAAAAAAATGGCATACTTGTTGATCCTACAAAAACAAAAGTTGATGAAGAATGGCCAAGACCCACAAATATAACTAAGATCTGTAGTTTTCTTGGTTTGGAAGGATATTACCGGGGGTTTCTTGACAATTTTTCAAGGTTATCTAGTCCAATGACTATGTTAGCTCGAAAATGTGTTAAGTTCATTTGGAAAAAAGAATGTGATGATTGTTTTCAGGAATTGAAAAGAATATTGGTGAATGCTCCAGTTTTGGAACTGCCTTACATAAATGGTGAGTTTGTCATGTTCAGTTATGCTTCGTTGAAAGGACTTAGATGTGTCCTTATGCAGAACAATCAGGTAATTGCTTATGCTTCATGTCAGTTGAAACATCATGTGTTAAATTACCCTACACATGATTTGTAATTAGCTATTGTTGTTTTTTCTTTAAAAATTTTGAGGAATCATTTGTTGGTGTAGAAATTTCTTATGTTTTGTTTTAGGTGTTAGTGAAAACAACTCTATCAGACAGAATAAAGCAATCACATAAGGAAGATAGTGAGTTACAGAAAAATTTAGAGTTGGTTTAGAAGGGTAAGTTGACTAATTTTAACGTTGATAATGATTGTGTTTTGAGGTTTGGGAAGAGATTATTTGTGCCTTGTGATTCAAAGTTCAAGAATGATATGTTATGTGAAGCTCATAGTTCTCCGTTTTCAGTTCATCCTGGTAGTACTAATATGTACAAAGATCTTCGGGAGTATTATTGGTGGGATGGAATGAAAAGAGATATTGCTGATTTTACTGTGAAGTTTTTGACTTGTCAGTAGGTTAAAGCAGAGCAGTAGTTACCGAAAGGGATTCTTTAGTCTTTACCAGTTCCAGAGTAGAAATGGGAAAATATATCCATGGACTTTTCTTGTGGGATTACCGAACACATCTCGATGTAATAGTTAAATCTGGGTTATAGTTGATCAATTGAATAAATCTACTCATTTACTTTGTATTCGAGATACTTTGTATGTATATCAACTTTCTCAGTTATATGTTAAAGAGACAGTCAGGTTGCATGGTGTTCCCCTCCCCATTGTATCTGATCATGATCCTAGGTTTACTTCTAACTTTTGGAAAGTACTTCAAAAGTCATTGGGTATTGAATTAAATTTTAGTACAACATTTCATCCATAATCAGATAGGTATTCAGAATGAACAATTCAGACCTTGGAGGATATTCTACATGCATGTTCACTAGATTATTAGGAAATTTGGGACCAACATCTTTCTTTGGTTGAATTTTCTTATAATAACAGTTTTCATTCGAGTACACAGTTGGATCTATTTGAGGCTTTAATGGAAAGCATTGTCGAAATCAATATTTTTGGGATAAAGTAGGTGAAAGGAAGCTTATGGGACCAGAATTTGTAGAAGATATGGTAGAGAAAGATTAGTTGATTCCGAAGAACATGAGAAAAACTCAGAGTAGACAGAAAATTTATGCAGATAACTGGAGGAGGGATCTTTCTTTTGAGGTAAGTTATCATGTCTTTCTCAATCCTTCTCCCCAGAAAAGTGTGATGCATTTTGGTAAAAAGGGAATGTTTTGTCTGAGGTTCATTGGACCTTATGAAATTCTGAAGAAAGTTGGATTAGTTGCATACATAGTGGATTAACCTCCAAGTTTATCCTAGGTACACAATGTTTCTCATGTTTTGATGTTGAGAAAGAATATTCTAGATCCATATCATGTTTTGTGCCTAGAGGTAGTTCAGTTGGAAGAGAATATCTCTTATAAAGAACAACCAGTTAAAATTTTTGACCATAGAGAGCAAGTGTTGCAGAATAAGGTAATTCACTATGTAATGTTTTTGTGAAAAAACCATATGATTGAAGAGGATAAATGAGAATCTAAAAATTCTATGAGGGATAAATACCCCCACTTATTTTGATAAGTGAATAAAAATTGCAAGGATGAAATTTCCAAAAGGGGGGAAGGATGTAACATCCCAGGTAATTGAAAAATAAGAGATTTTCATATTTATAAATATTTTTGAATTAAATATTAATTTTACTTTAAAGGGGTTTCTATGTTCGATAGCATACCTGATACGCAACAACAGGTTTCTTTGAAATCTGACGTTGCACACTAATAATATAATATTATTATTTTAAATGGTAGTTAACTTCTAGCCATTGTATTGGTAGGAATGAACAAAACTAACTACAATATGATTATACATGATTGTTAAATGTATTTACATTTATCCAATTAAAATATAGAGGGTTAAAATGTGAATGAATCTAATTTTAACCATAATTTACATTAAAAGGATGATTTACTGCCTTTTAATGGAGAACCCTCGTTAAATATAGTTTTAGTCACTTTAATACATTCTAATTGACCAAAAATAATCCTTCTTTATAATAGGGAAATCAAAATATATTTTGTCTAAATTGTTTCGAATTTTTCTAATAAAGTTCATTTTTAATGAATAGTGGAAAATATTGTATTTTAATTCAAAAATGCATTTTAATCTAATTTATTTATATGATTAGATTATCTTTTAAATTGGTTTTAAAGTTTAATTAAAATATATTTTTATCATTTAATTCAATTTTGGTCCTTTGAATTAATTTCACTGTGAAATTGGACAAAAACAAGTGTCAATCTTTTGTTAGTTATTGTTTCTTAAAAACACTCTATTTGTTTTAACAACAGAAATTAATTTTAAATCAATTAATGAAACTTCTATGTTTTCAATTTGGTAAAATAGACATCATTTTTTAATTTGGAATATCAAATATATATTAGGCTAATTTTTTGGTATTTTTCTGAAAAACATCAATTTTTGATGAATAGTGAAACCACTTTGTAGTAGTTTAAAAAACTGAATTTCTCATTTAAATGAAATTTTACCACTTCTGTGAATTGAATTTTGAAAATTCGACATACATGGTTGTTGTTAGTTAGTAAAATTTCGTTCAATAAGATGAAAATATTTTTTTATGAATAGTATCTTTTGGCTTTCTTTACCACGGTTAAAGATAAATAAGGTAATTCAAGGTAAAAAAAAATTATAATAATTCACAACTATATTAAAAATTTTCCTAACCTTATTTTATGATTAATGGTCGACCATGGGCATCCTTGGGTTTATTTTGGGACCCCATGGAGCAACTTATGAATGATAATGACACTATAGATTAATTAATTTAATGTTAAGGCAAAAATGACAAAAATAATAACCTTTTAGTAAATTAATTTTTACATGGTGTTATATAAGTAATATTTTTTACTATAAATATTAATTGCAAATATAAAAAGATTTAACACTTCATGGTATTTTTATTATAATTTTTAGACATCGAATAGATTAAATTATTAATGACACAATAATGATGTAGTATTTACCTCATTAATAAATGATTTAAATAAATAAGATTATAATTATTAATATATTATCCAAAAACTGTAAAATTCCTATTGAATGATTTTATTTCGACCATGACTCATCGTATCTTTGAATCTAATGATTTTTGGACCTTTAGAAACCTAATATAATTATATAATAAAATAATAGTTTCACACTATCATAAAGAGCCCCTCTTCTCCCTTATAAAAAGAGACCACTTTTAACAAATTACTCACACCAATAAAGCCTTTAGGCTCATCTACACTCCGCCCAATTAAGCTCCTTATATCCCTCTCCTCCTCCTAGAATCCTTACCTTAGAAAGAAGGCACTTCAAGAAGCCTTTTTGGTTCAAACCAAAGGAAGTTACCCACATTAAAGGTAACAGTTTCTCTTAACTTCTTTTATTTTATTTTACTTATCCAAACCCTAAAATCCTTTTATTACTCTATTTTATAGAAAAACTAGTATAATAAATATACTAGGATGTTTTTATAATAAGGATTCTAACTACACTTACACACACCTCCGTATAATGGATAAAGAACATAGTGTTTCTGTGGATGGAAAACTAACTCCTCACGAGATGATGATTGTCCGATTATCTCATACCGCCTATCATGGTGGCCAATATGATGACCCTGTATTTATATATGATATATATTATGTTCATTTTTTCTTTATTATTATTTATTTTCCATTTATATTATACCTTTATGGTTTCCATTATGGGTAAACATGATAATTTCATTTGAGGAAGTGCGGACTATCGCCTCCTCAAAGTGATATGACTCGTTAATGCAGTATGTGGGATGTATAAATGATAGAGTTAATGATATTATATATGATATTATAATGTAATCATAATATTCCTATGTATCATTATGTTTCAATTCCATTAAAATAAGAAATATAAATTAAAGTAGCATTCATGCGTACGTATGGCTTACCATCTCCATGAATGATTCATTTCATTTATTACCTTCAAATGTTTTGTACTATTATTAATACATGAATATAATGGATATATATGATATATATGATATCTAAATCGTTAATATCATTCTGGATATAATAGACTATTGACCACATGGAAAACTTGTAAATATAAGGTGTTCATTTTTTACTCATGTACCAAATATTGACAAAACGGCCATTATTAACTTGAATGATTAAATAATGTTTATAACATGATAATAAGTGATATAAAAGGAATAATGAACTTGAAAAAGGTTCTTAATCAATTTTAAATTAACTTTATTTTATTATTTTGGAGATTAAAGAACGATCGAGTCAAGTCGGACATGAGGTAAGGGACTTCGTCTCAATCTCCTTTCATTGAGGAATATTTAATTTTATAGATGACTTTATTTTATATGGTGTATAAATACCCTTGACTTTTCAAAGGGAATATTTTTCTATGAAGCGATTTACTAAACGAAAAAAAGGAATGTTTCTTTTAATGTAAGTGGTGACAATGACATTTCTGCCATCGTGAGTATTATTTGTTCTTTGGATTCCTTAACAAGACGTAATGTTAATTAAGGAAAATAAATATCATATATTCGTTTATGTATTTTGGTATTGAAAATTGTTTTGATAATGGATTTGTTATGTCAATATATTTAAGTGATATATTTTGATTGGAATATGGAAATGTTTTCTTTCCTTTATATTTGTTTTATGTGTTATGATGGTACTTGGACATTTGACTGGTGGTTACATGATAAACCAAATAACGGGTGGTGCTGTGAAAACCAGGATGGGTGGTTACGTTATAACCTATAATTCATTGGGTACGGAAGTCGGCCATATGGCTATTCTATTTAGTGATTTTTGTGGAAGTCGATCGTATGGTTATTACATTTATGTATGTTTATGTCCCAAGTTACCATTATATGTTATGTGTTCTTTATATGGGTTTATGGTAATATTTTGGTTACAAAAGGGTATGTAAGGATCTTTTATTTAGTGAAGAGTATTTACTACTTCATAAAGGTGAAATGTATTGCTTATGATATATTATTCATGGTTTACCTGTTGTTTTGAAAAAATTAACAGTTTTCCTTCTTCGTTCATCCCTTACTGAGATTTTTATGTTTATCCCAAGTTTTTGAAATGTTTTTTAGAGGAAATAATGTGGAATATGGCCAAGGATGGGATAAAGGAAAAGTCATTTTGTCTTAAACATGGAAGTAGAAATGACTCTTATTTTTCAAGAGTTCATGTTTTGTAAAAAAAATGGAAACTGTGTTAAAGTGTCTACTTTGTAATCTTTTGAGATGTAATAGTTATGTCCTAATTCTCTAAAACTCTAAACCTGAAAAGATCCTCAATGTGAATTATTCATTTAATTCAATATTATATAAGGTTTAAGGTCGGGTCCTTATATTAATAAAGGACTACACCTTTAACTTATGGATCCAAATGACTTTGAACACAGTCCAAAACACATTTTCTAGAAAATATTATTCAAAAAACCTTATATTATTAAGTTTTGTTTGTTTTTGAAGACTTTTTTATCTAAAAACATGGGCACACATAACTTATTTTAAAAAATACCATGTGAGTCATTTTCCTTCCATATAAAAGGCCACCACCTCTCCCACTTCCTCACACCTCTCAAACCACTTAGAATAGGCCAATATATAACCAATACACTTTGAAAAATTTCACCCTTATACTATAATCCATTACTTTGGTAAA
This sequence comes from Viscum album, assembly GCA_963277665.1. Taxonomy (NCBI): domain Eukaryota; kingdom Viridiplantae; phylum Streptophyta; class Magnoliopsida; order Santalales; family Viscaceae; genus Viscum; species Viscum album. The sequence continues at coordinate 524,592,827 of OY728162.1, read as the reverse complement.
AATAAATCTAATGAATCTATTTGGGACAAACTAAAATGAGTTACCTGATTTATAGGTAACATATTCTCTTTGGATCTCTTGTTTCATTTCCCTAATCCACCCCTAAAAATATACTTAATCTATACGTATATAAAAAAAATATCCTAAATACACTAATATTTTTTTGTTAATATTCAGAACTAAAATTACACATAACTTTATCTAATGGATTATGAACCTAATATTTCTTTGTATAGTGAACTACTGTCTCAGGAAATGATAATTGTTCATTTTTTTCATTTACCACATACCATGGTGGACATTATGATGAAAAATCTATTTATATATATTATATATGATATTTATAATTTCGTTATGATTTTTTTATTTATAACACACATTTATGATTTCTATCTTGTGTAAATATGATAATTTTGTATGTGGAAGTGTGGACTACCACCCTCTCAAAGCAATATGACTCATTCACACCATACATGGAACATATAAAAGATGGTTTTAATAAACCCATATAACATATATACCATATATATGATACTGGAATTATAATATTCATATGTATCATTTATTTCTCATTATTTATATACGAATAATAAATGAATGCAGTGTTTATTAGTAAGTATGAACTATCATCTCCATGAACGGTGCACTTCTTTTCTTATCACCAAATATTATGGAAAATTATAAATACACATGTATTGAATATATAATATAATTAACTTGGGCTTTACATTTTTTATATGATTAAATCATGATCTATTAAGTAGTAACAACAAGTACCATGTCATAAAATAATTGATAAGAGTAGGAAATTAACAGCCAAAATAGGCAAATTAATAAATGAGTGTTAGAAAAGGGTAATAAAATATTATAATAACTTCATATATGATATTATAATAAGGGTTATATTTCTGTTATATGTTATTAACATATTTTAAACCAATATACGAGAGGATAAAGACTACATAACAAAATTAATGTTAAATTAAGGTATTTTCTCTTAGTTTACATTCCACTAAGACTTATTTGTTATTATACACCAATTAAATTTTATTTGGGGTATTTACTAATCATTAAAATTTTATTTCATCAGTATCCTTATTCTTATGATATTATAAGTTACAATTAATATTATTCTTCCCTGGGGTTCTGATTTAAATTTTTTAGTGTGGTATGAGACACATTGGAATGTTTAAAATATCATTTCCCTCAAGAATGTTTTTTTATATTTCCATTAATTAATCTCAACAACCCTTATTGAAATATATCCTCCTCTAAGGAATTATTGATAAATCTATATTCTTTATTCAATACATATATTTGATAAGGAACATTATTTATTTGATATTTGAGGAATGATTTGGAATGGCATGACATGGGTGGTGACCAGTTATAGATAGCCGCTCAATGCATCGATATTCTCATGAGATGAATCATTTGGCCAAATCAAATGGGTTATTACCCTATATGTGTTAAACTATCTTGTTAGAGGTATTTACGGTAAAGGTACCATCTAGATAGGAAACATGAAATTTACTAATAATGAATTTTCCTCATTTATATTTTGTTATTATTTGTCAATGATATTTTAAATCGACATATCTATGAATTCATTTAATACTAAATTTATTGATTTAGACAATTTGAGTTTCAGTTTCATACCATTCTATGTAGATTTTTCATTATCAATTAATTTTAATGGGATGTGTTATCAGTTATTTAAAATTCCACATTGATTTATTTCTATTGATTAATTATTTCATCCGCTTTACTTACCCTTACCGAGCATTTATTGTCACCCTTAATTATGTTTCCTTTCCCTTGGTTATGAAAAAGAAATCGATGAATAAGTATTCAAGGAATATATTTTTTTCTTTTTATAATGTATCATTTTGGTATATCATATTTACCAATTTATTATTGGTATCATGTATGTATTATGGATTTCATTAGCTGTTAAACTAATCAATCCTTCATGATTTGTTTCATTTTAATCATGCCAATGTAAAAAAATAATTCACTAACACTAGGATTATAGGGTCTAGGGATTATAGTTTGTATCAGAGTATGGTCATAAGGAATGATGAAAAGTAGATTTAGAAAACATAGATTTGAGAGAAAAACAATGAGATAGACATTGATGATAAGTATACATGAACGTCCTAGAATTTTGGTAAGTTAGTGATTAAGTGAGTATTCCAAGAAATAAATCCCTTTATGGATACTACAAGTGGATTTAGTTCTAGAATAGATGTACCCATGAGTAATAAATCTGACATGGTGTTCCAGGTCGGAACCGGGGTATCCTGGTATACAAAAATGGGGCTTACTATGCACTTGGTTTGAAACTCCCTGTGGATACACTTAGGATAATTAACTATTTCATTACCTACCATTATGAAGGATTAAAAAGTAAATGATACCCCAACGTAACCAAAATTTATGATTCTAGGATTCATGATGCATAAATTTATGTTATGTGATATACTGAATTTAGAGTTATACTATGTTCACAAATTTATGAGATAATCCATTGTATTACATTATTGAAAATGGTTCTTGGAAAGAAGAAAGGTATCAGTACTCATAGAAAATGTAAATATTTCCCTTGTGAGGAATAAAATATGGATGTATTGGAACTAAACAAGTTATATATATATTAGGGAAGACTATTCATGTTTTGAAAAATAACCATGCCTGAATGGAGAAACCAATTCCATTCAGAGAATATCCTATGTTGGATCACGTTATGAGGAAAAATCCCACATCATTTAGTTGGACAACAAATCCAATTATATTTGAGAAATGTATTAACTCTATGGATAAGATATTTAATGCACTATAATATAGTGAAAAGGAAAAATGTTATACTTTTTTCCTATCATCTCCAAGGTGACACCAACTAGTGGTGGTCCTTGATCTAAAATAAAAGGGAGGAAAATAAATTAAACTCATGTAATGGAAAATTATTAAGTATTCATTAATCAATAAATACATTCAGTGTGATCATAAAATTGAGATGATGAGGATGTTACATAGATTAATGAAAAAGGGAAAAGAGAGTTTTGTATACCATGAAGCTATATTTAAAAGGTTATCTAGGTATTATATATATTTTATACACAACCTAAAGTGCAGGATCAAAAATTTCTTTATAAGACATAATCTAAGTCTTTGAAGGGATCTAGTGTCTCAAAAATTGTCTTCAGATAAAGAAATTACTTTATGTGTTATCATTACAGAGAAAATATTCTACAAGATCTATGGATTCAAGTAAAACCAATAGAATAAGGTGTCTTCTAAACACCATGCAAAGGGGAATGATTCAAATAAGATTAAGGAAAGGAATGATTTTATAAATTCTGATATATGTGGAAAGAATAAACAAGGTAAAGGATTGAAAGGATAAGAAATTTCTTATAAGTATAGAAAAATGGTCACCATGAAAAATAATGAAATTTGAAGAAGGAAAATACTGATATTACACGTTAAAACATTAAAGATATGGGCCACAATGCAAACAAATTCCCCAAAAATCAAGATAATATACATCCCAAGTATATAACAGATCAAGGTCAAGCATATGTCAGTGAAAAAACAAAAGTTGAATGATTAATATACTTATTTATTTGGATCTAATAAATATGTTTTAAAATTTTATTTTTATGACGTTGTCATATATTTTATGAAATATATAAGTATTGTATTGTAGTAATTTTTCCTTAAGGAGTTGAGAATCCTTTGCTAAATGGTACTAAGGAAATAAATTATGTAAAAATTTAAACATATTTAAAAACAAATTATTTAGGGAAAGAAAACCCTTAATATGTTTTTGATGTTGAGATAATAATGAATAATGTATTGATTTGGATACGTTCTGACCACCTTGGAATAGATTAATAATGTTTCGACAAGTGGTCGATGATATCAATGATGGAGTTTACAACACTTTTGAGAGTAATGAATATATCCAATAACATGTGTCTTATATTATGAATAATAAATAATTCATGGTAATTATATTTATTAATATATTTCAAGAGGATATAAGATGAAGTTATTCACATATTTGAAATGAAAAAAATTATAGGTACTGCACGTTGATTAGAGGCTAAGATATGTTCATTTTCTATGTTTTGTGACTTTACTTAAAAATTGATTTGATCATAATATGTTGGAAAAGTTGACCATTTATAAAATGGTTCAATTTGATTATCGGATGATATTTTAGTGGAAAATGTATTAATTTACCATATAATGCATTATGTTTTAAGATATAAAGTTGAAATATTTCAAGGAATAATCAGAGGAAAATATTAATTGTATAAAAACATATATTTTCTAATATTCAACTACAATGAAGGAATTACTTAACTATATAAATAAAATTGGCTTGAAACAATAATGTTTTCCTATTATCATCATTTTGGATGATATTAATAACATGTATTCACACCTATGATTTAAGGTTTTTTAGTCAACAACATTCATCTAAAAATGTTCTCTATCATTTTCCATTAAAACTTGATTGTTTTTTCTTTTATATCCATGATTCCTTTTCCCTACTATGTTCTCCTACAAGGGAACCTAGTTACGTGAACATTGTACTCCAATTTTTATCTTTTAAAGAAGATGTGTTATTAAATGTATTTATGATGTAGGGTCTTTTAAAAATAGTTTATTTTTATTTCATATATTTTTTATATGAATTATAAATTATGAAGACACAATTTACTTAAGTTAGGTTGAATTTAATACCCTAGAATAAAAAAGTTACAATTTATATTTGATAATGTGCATGAAATGTGACATCAAGAAAATAAGGGGAAACAATACCCTCATAATTTAAAATATATATTTATTATTTATAATAAATTTGATATATTATATATTTGCTAATGAACTCGACACAAAGTTACCTTGAGTTACAAGCAAGCGCGAAATTCTTCGAATTATTGCATTACAGGAATGATCTAGTTTTTTTGAGTAACGATATATTATTAAATATAATAAGATATAAACTTCCCTTAAAATTATTAGTTATGAAAATGGGTAACTAATTTATGAAAATATATGGTTTACACAAATTTAAAATGAATTCATTATAAATTAATTAGAAATAAATATTAAAAATGAATGACTATAAAAGAAAAATTTATTACATTCACAAAGATATTTTTCCCTAATATAATTAATTAATAAAAATTAGTGGGTTATATTAATTTAATTTATATATATACATAAATCATATATTAAATATGATATTTTTGATTTTTATATAATATATTTTATAGTCCTAAGATAAGAGAAATCAAATTATTACACTTAATAACCGATATTTTTATAAAGGATATATTACTACCTTTCAAAGATGAACCCATTTTATATATGAAGTTTGAAAATTTCATTTATTTAATATTAAAAAATAAAATAACTCATTTAAATATAAACATAAAATTTAGTTTATGGTGAATTTAGGATATTTCAAAAAAATATATCATTTTTAATGAATAGTTAAGAATAATAAATTTTAGTTCAAAACTTATTTTTCATTTAATTTATTAATAATGTTAAATTATTTTTTTAATTGGGTTTAAATATTTAATAGATAATATTTTTATCTATTAATAAAATTTATCTCATTATAATTAATTTTATATGGAAATTCACTGTAAAAACATAGAAAAAGTTTTGACATTTTAACCTTAAAAACCCACAATGTTGTCACGTATACAAGATTAAATTTAAATAAATTTCTACCACTACTATAATTGAAATTTGAAAAAACTGATTCCCTATTTGGAATAATAATAATTTATTATTTATAGTAAGGTCAACTTTGTTTTTACCAAAATTATTAGTGAATGTAATTGAAATAAATTACAATTATTAAGGTTGAATTAATCATAATAAAGGACTAGTCCTTAACTTAAGGTACCAAATGACCTAGAAACATGTTCAAAACCCATTTTTGGACATTATTATTACATTAAAATTAAACTATAGAGTGTTTTTTTGTTTTTTAAGACTTTTGTTTTTAAAAATGTGTGTACACGTAACCTGTTTTCAAAAATACAAAGTGAATAATTTTCCTTCCCTATTAATGGACACAACCTATCTCACTTCCTCACACCACTAAAACCACTTAGGTTCGGACAATATCTTCCCAATACATTTTAGAAAAATCCCTACCTACCTCCTAGAGGCCCCTCCATGGGTATAAATCTATCCAAATATGTGTTTTTCTATAAACCAAAAGGAGTTACCTAATTAAGAGGTAACGACTTACCTCAAGATATATAGATTCATTTCCATTATACACCACCTAAAATATCATTATTTAATGTACTTGTATATTTTTATGTCAATATTTATACCTACACTTATAAAGACCTGCATCTAATGGGTAATGAACATACTGTTTCTGTGTATGGTGAAATATTTCCCCATGAAAAGATGATCATTGTTTTTCATTTAACACCTATCATGGTAGAAAATGTGAAGGAAAATATGTTTATATCAGTAATATATGATATTTATAATATATTTGTGCTTCTATAATTTTTATTTTGAACATGTCGTTATGATTTTTATCTTGTGTAAGTTTGATAATTTCATTTGAGGATGTGTGGACTACCGCCCTCCCAATGCGACATGAAATGTTCATGCCATACATAGAATGTATAAAATATGGTTTTAGTAAACCTGTGTAACATAAGAAAAATATATATTATACTAGAAGTATAATTTACATAATTACAATTTATTTTTAATTCTTTTAATATGAAAAGGAAATGAAAGTAGCGTTCATGTGTACGTATGCCATACTATCTCCATGAAGAGTGCACATAATTTCTTATCTCAAAATATCATGGAAAATTCAAAATAAATATTTAATGGTTATAAAATATAATTTAGTAATATTTTACATTATCTATGATTGAATATTTATATAATAAATAGTAACAACAAGTAATAAGTCAAAACATACTTGAGAAAACAAGGTAATTAAAACAAAAAATAGGTAAATTAATGAAAGAGTGTTAACATAAGGGTAATGAAATCCTTTAAGAAGTTAATATGTGATTTTATAAACATGATTATGGTTATGTTACAAGTTAGTAAGATATTTTAAAACATTAAATAATAGTTTAAAAATAACAGAACAAAAGGAAGGTTAATGTATAGGATTTCATCTCAATTTACATTCCATTGTGACTTATTTGTTATTATACACAAAATAACTTTTATTTTGTGTCATTACTAAAATTTAAAATTTTATATAATGAATATACTTAATATCATTACATTATTAGTTTTATTTCATATTATTATTTCACGAGGTTTATGATTTAATAGTTTGAATGTGGTATGGGACACATTGGAATGTTTAAAATGTCATTTCCCAAAGATTTTTTTATAATCTTTAAGTGGTATTTACACTCATTAATTTCGTAAAACCTTGTTGTTACATAGCCTCCATTGATGTATTATTTATAAATCCATATTATTTATTCAATATGGATAATTTATAAGGAAAATTATATATTATATATATGATGAATGCCTTCGACAAGTGTGACATAGGTTGGGCTCAATTATAGATAGCCCTTCGATGCATCTGTAGTTTCATGAGATTAATCATTTAGAAAAATATGATGAATTTTTACCCTATATGTGGTAAACCATATTGTGAATGTTTTTGACGATAAAGGTACTATGTTCAATAGAAACATGGAATCTAATAATTAAGAATTTACCTCATTTAGATTCAGTTATCATTCATCTGTGATATTTTGTGTTGACATTACTTTAGATACATTTCATTCTCATTTTATTTATTTAGATGGTATGAGTTTTAATTTATTACCATTCCATTTATATATTTATTTACATAGTAATTTTAATGTCATTTGTTATAATTTATTTACATTAATATGTTAATTTATTCATATTGATTCATTATTTCTTCCTCATTACACCCCCTTATTGAGAATTTGATCTCACCATTATTATTATTCATTTCCCCATGTTATGATGAATAAATATTTGAATAATAATTCATGGATGCTGCTTATTTATTTTTATTTTGAATCATGTTTTTATTTATTATTTTCAAATGTATTATGGATATGATGTATATAATATGTCTTTTATAGACTGCTAAATCAATCGGTCCTTCATTATTTGTTTCCTTGTAAACATGTTAATGTAAAAACAATAATGCACTGGCACCAGGATTATGGGGTAGGGCACTACAATTGTGTGGTTAGTTGAAAGGAGAGAATATGTTTTCAATGAATGATATTTAATCCTACTATAAATAGTTGAGGATTAAAAATATAAAATTTTGAAATCTCCCATTAGGAGTAGGTATAAACATTTTGAGTTTCTTATAGTGCAATTTAGTCTAAGAAATTATGTTTTATTTTTTACCAAATTGATAAATATGATATTCCAAGAGTATCTTGACTAATTATTAGTGGTATTTGTGGATGGCATACTATTTTAATCTTAGAATTAGTAGTTCCAAGTGTGTTATTTTAGAGAAGTTATAAAAGTATTGAAAATCTTCTTCATTATGTGATTTATTCGAAATGTTGTTTCTTGATATGGGAATTGATGTTCTTGGTACATGTTTTCCTGGAACATAGTATCTTTATTGATCATGATAAAGTGAAAGTTGGTATGTTAAGATAGAAACAATGTAATGTATTCATGATGAAAATCTTCTTGGTATTGAGATGATATTACAATAATATTTTTAAATAATTTATAAAAATAGAATTCTTTGATGAGGGTACCTAGTTGGAATGTGGTGAACCTTTCTTGGAAGAATAATTTCTGAGTTATTTTGTTGTGTGAAAATATATTATGATTTTTTTGACCGTACTGAATCTTTTGTAGGTTAGGCATGTATATGTTTACTTATGTGAAACATTATGTTTGGGTTTTAGAAATGTTCTTATGTAGGGTGGTCATGTGGTATCTTATGATTCCAGGTAACATAGCCCACATTAGAATAATTATCCAACCAATGACATCGAACATGTAGTTGTGATGAATTCTCTTAAAAGTTGGTGGAATCACCTTTCCCTTAAAATATTCACCATTTATTATTACCACAAATGCATTAGTTATATCTTCAATCAAGATTCATTTAATCTTCTACTGAGACATTGGGTAGAGTATATGTATTTTTTTATATTGAAATTTTGAAAACCCCTTACAAGGGGAATTTAATTATTGATTCTTTGAATAAGATACATCTGATCCATAAAATTATAGAATCATTAGATGTGTGTAATATGTTCATTCTCTTTTATGAGATCCTAGAAGAAAGAGAATGATGTTGTTTTGGAAATTATATAGTTTAAATCTTATATTATTGAGAATAATATTTAGGAGCAGCAATATTAAGATTAATTCCACTTAATTAGTCATTCTCTTTGTGATGGGGATACTATTGGTGAGTGGTTATTATATTCACAGGATATCATATGTATCCATAACCGGTTTGTTTTACCTTTCCATATGAGAATTTTTATTAATGTTCCTTACATTGTTTGTATTGGAAAGTGAACTCAAGAACCAAAATGTTGTTCTCTGATATGTTGTAATGATTATAGAATCCATGTGTGACATAATACATCACTAACATTGAATATAATTATAATAACTTCCTATAGATGAAAATTAATATTATGAATTTTAGTTATTCTTCATCAAATTGTAGTGTTTACTTGTATGTGGGATGATATTTGTACTGAATGTTTTGTTGGTTTACTACATACCCCATGAGGTATTAATGTGATATGTTTTTTTCGAAAATTTAGATAAAAGAATCATCTTACTTTATACCTAATCATGATAAAACCAAAGTTGAGGACTTGGGAAGTCACTACATAAAAGAGATTAATATATTGGATGAAGTTTTATCAACTCTTGTCAGTGATAGAGATCCAAAGTTCTCTTACCAGTTTTTGAGATACCTTTATAAGGTAGTAGGAAATAAGGTACATTTGAGCATGACATATCATCTATAGATGGATCATCTTATAAAGAAATCTATTGAAAATCTTGAGGACTTTCTACATGCATGTTTTCATTATTTTGATGGATTATGGGATGCCAATTTGGTTCTAGATGAGTTTTCCAACAATAATTATTACCAATAAGAAATTATAATATCCTCTTTTAAGGCCATATATGGCCTTATATATGTATGTTGTGTTGGTCAGAGATTTGTGAAGCATCCATGGTAGGAAAAAGTTTGGTCGAGGAGAGGGTGGTGAGGATTTAATTGATTCATTAGAAAATGGTGATGGAATAAATTCAATATAAATTCTATTATGATCATTTTCAGTTACCTTTGGAGTTTTTATTGGTAAATTAGTGTTTTTTAGAGTTTCACCCTAGTTGTGACATTATCATATTGGAAAATAGGGAAAGTTTCCTCTAAGGATTGTGATTCCTTTTGAGATTTCTGAGATGGATTGTAATGGTTTTTATTATTTTGACATACCACTATAGTTGATATTAATCCAAAAAGATTTTAATGTATCAAAAAATAGAATATATCTTTATGACCCTTCACATATATTTAGGTATAATGATCTTGATGTTGAATGTAATTTATCGATGACTGATAATCTCATCGTGATTTATTATTCTTATACAAATGTTGTTCATGGGAAGGTGATACCTTTGGTCTGTGATCTACGGCAGCATGCTTTTAATTTTCATGATATATGGTAGAAAGTCTAATTGATGAGTTATCAATTTCCTCATATATTTGTTAATGACCATACTTGATGTTATATCTGTATATATAATGTTTTTATGGTGGGGAGGTTGTCACATCTAGTTAACATATTTCATGTCATTCATTACACTTTTTTTGATCTCACGTTAATTTATGTATTTTTTTTGAATTAATATATGATGTATTAAATGGTTCAATGGTTTTAGAGGGGTTTATTTGCGTACCTATTATATTGGAATAATTGTGGGTTTTTTTGGCATGAACGGGTTTTTTACTATTTATCGGATAGGCTCAAATCGTGAATATAATTCAAGACATGAATGAATCACATGAATACATATATAAAACTATTTCCTAAAATAAAAATAATTTTGGAAGTGAATGATATTTTAATTATTAATTTTTTGAGATCGCAGTTTCTAAAATACCACGATGCTTTTTCACAATATACACCCTCAAAGTATTCACATCATGAATAGAGGACTCACAACATGGATTCCTCATTCCCATGATGTTTTTATTCAATGTATCCAAAAATAATTTTTTTGACATGAAGTCTCTTCCCTTAAATAATTAGGGGTACATCGAATTGTTTTGGGTGATTTATTCCATTACGAACATCTCTATTTGGCGTTTGATCTTCATAGAGTTTCCTTGTTATAGTTTTATCCTTTCACTGATACGCTTCGTTGATAAAGGTGTGATACCATGTTTGTATATTGAATTATAGTTTTATCATTATTATTTATGATCTTGGATCTACTTATTGATCTTATCTACCTTTTTTGTAATTGGTGGTTCCCATTATGTGTGTTGATTTGATTGCGGATTTAAGGAACATGTTTCCATATGATTTCCAATATTATAGAAACATTGAATCACTAATTTTATTTTAAATGAGATTTTAAATGATTTAATTACTCCTATATAAGACGATTTAGGTTTTATTTTGAAAATGGATTGGCAATTGTGGAAACTCTAAACTTTCATTGGAATTGAAATTGTTGGGTGGATTTGAGACAATTGATATGTAGATTTGAAAATTGATTTTTATGAAATGATTTTATATTAAACCCTCATATAAATGGATAAAATTGAAAATTTATATTAAAACTCATGAATATATGAAAAATAATTATAGGGTATGAAAACAAGGAAGTCACGTTGAAAAAATAAATTTGGTGAATTTTATTTTGAAACAAGTTGATATGATTGATTTTCACTTGATTGGTTGGTTGATTGATTGAAGAATATGTGATATGTGTAATTTAATGGTTAATTAGAAAACACATGCAATGATATGATATCCTAAAAAAGGATTAATTATATAAACACTAACATAAACTTACGAAAAAATGATTTTTCTAATGGGAAGTTGAGTAATGATATCCTTGGATGAGGGAAACATGTAAATATTGAGATGAGAACAATGATTGAGTAGTGTGAGGATCCTATTACAGTAAAATATCACACCACTAGGTTTATTACATTATGATATTATATTTTTAATATAATTATTACATTCCATTGATTACAATGATGTTTTATACATGCTAACTTCATTATATATATAATTTATATACAATGGTAATTTAATCCTATTTTTATATATCTTTATAATTTTTATTATGAATGCCTGATTTGGTGATTATATGAAAATTCTTTGTCATGAGTTTTTATATTTATATTAAAATAATAATTAGATTAATTATTATAGAACAATTCTTGAAACCACACTAGGCTATTTACCCTATACCATACCTTCTCATTCAAGAATTTGTTGATTTTCTTATGCCAGTTCTGAGAAATGGTAAATAACCACTTGGAGGAAGCTGTTGTAATTTATTTATGAGACCTAGAGCAATGAACGTGTACAGTGGAGATATAACCCACATGATACATGGGTTTATCATTTAGTTTTATCTTTACATATTTTATTTATATTTATGATATACTATTTTAATTTTTTTTCATATTTAATTCTTGTACATTACCCTTTTAGTGTATTGACCATATAAACTTATTTTACGTGAATTCACTAATATTTTGGAAAAAATTATTATGATATGATTTATATGTTACTTCATGTGCTAGTCACTAACCTTTGGGGATGGAGAATGATAATATATATATGTAAGGACTGGTTTGGTTATCAACATACCTAGGTATCTGAGTTGGATCATGATAGAAATTATATTAAATATTTTTTTAATGATGTGGTTTTATCATAAGACGCTTATGAGTTTTTTGGATTTATTTTTTTTCTTTTTCTCACTCAACCCCTAAAATTTTATTTCACAAAATAAAGCATCAAATATAATTCAAAATATAACCCTTCAAATTTAATATATTTTTTCACAATAAATATTTCATTATTATATTAAATCAACCAATGATCATCATTTTCATTTCCTATAACCCACTTAGTTCCTATCACATGACATTATGAGTGTCCTTTTACAAACTACATTTATTTTATTCCAATTAAACTTATTCATCTCTACATTATCAACATAAATATGACTATCATCAGTCAATACTTATTATATGATATCATTTCTAACTAAAATAGTGTCATAGAACTCATTGATATTTGTATAACTACTCATAATCATCACACCTTATAATAAATTACCTACCACATAGTCTATGGGATGGTCTATTAGGGTTCAAGGCTAATTATCTTATATAATTACATTTTCATTTTATTTTAACACATCACAATTTTGAGCTGTAAAACCTTTTCTGTATAATTATTCATTTTAATTTCTATTAGTGTATTCAATTTTAAATTACAAAATGAATCATGAAGATAGTCAATTGATGATTCTGTATAATCAAAAGGATCATATTCTTTAAAATTTAAATAAATAATTTTTTATTTATCATTAAATTTTTATTGAGTACATTTTAATAGTTATAATTACTTAAATAACCCAAAAATATATATTTATTATATTTTAGTTTGAAGTTTATAAGATAATATATTTTTTATGAATAATATTTTTTATGAAAAATGTTTTATTAAACAATTAATTGGGTTTATCTATTTTGTAGATCTTAAATAGTTTTCGTTAGTATTTATCTTATTAATACTAAACTTATGTTAATTGATATAGTAATTGAAATTTCATTCGAAATTTTATTTGATTTGACATATCAAAATAACATTTTTCTAGTAATTTCATCAAGTATCATATATTTCTTTACGAACATGCTTTCATGTAAAGGTGTTCTTGGTGTATATCTTTTATTACTCTATTATTGGAGAAAAATTAATTATATTCATAACTTTTAAGTTATACAAATTTTTCAGTTATCATGGAAATAATATTTTTGTCCGTTTTATATTAAACCTGATTAAAAAAATTCATAAATAAAAAATTTTATTTCAATTTAATCAAAACTGGTAAACATATGTAATTTTAAGGGTATCATTAATAAGGGAAAAAATAGAATACCCCTCTCAAGGAATGATGATTTTAAATGATAATAAAATCACATGAACAGGTTCAAAATTCTATGTAATCATAACTTGAATTATTAATTAAGATGATAATATTTTTTGATTTCATATTGGTCTATAATCATAAATTGTTTTTTTAAAATTAATTCATAAATAAATAAAAATAACTTCATTTATATAAAATATCCTAAATAGATAAACAAGAAAATATTGATGTATTATATGATATTTCCAAGTTTAACTTATTTTATCATTTAAATCATCAAGATTATTTCAACATGAATAATTTTGACCCAATGTATTTAAACATTCAACATAAGGTTGTTTAAATATAATATAATCATCTATATAAATAGACCATGTATTATTATAAAAACGGGAAACATAAACATCATTAAAAATCATATAAATATTTATTATATTGATCATCAATACTATAACATATATATCACTATTTATTATGGTAATTTCAAGATTTATAATTGATTAAACTATTTATATTATTCTTATGAAATTAAATCTAAAATTCAATGAAGCCCTATGATTCTAAAAATATTACTGGATTTTAAACAATGTATATGATTTTTCCTATAAGAACTATTATTTATAAGCCACTATTATTCTCAATTTACAAAGTAACTTGGTAAAATAAATATCCATCATGTAGATGATTTGGTCTCAACAATATAAGTGTTAGAAATCAATGATTTTTTAATATATATTTTATTTTGTTTAATAGAAATGTCAATATTCATAGAAGAATTATAACTATTTGAAAATAATTACTTCATATACCAATTTACCATGTTATTAAAATACTAAAATCATTTTTATACTTAGTATAACAATAAAAATAAAAAAACCATAATTAGTATAATTTTTATTACAATTGAAAAATAATAATTTTTATATAACCTTTCATATTATTAAGAGTATGTATTTCATTTTATATTTCCATAATTATTCAAATGACTAAGTATATTGTTGATTTATTCCCTCTAATAAACATAGTATAAAAAAACTCATATTATTAATATCAAATATAATAGAAATAATTCAATTATCATGCTAATAATTAGAATTTGTAAGAAAAGAAAATATTATTTTAATATTGGTATCCAGCTCTAAAAAATAACCCATCACTATAAAAATTAATTTAAACATATTTTCAATGGACATTATAATACCATATTTTTTAATGTTTCATATATCATTGTATAGTGAAATACTAATTCAAGTTATTATAATATAATTTATTGTTATGAGTAATATATGATAAAATAATATACCTCGACAAATTTGTTTTATAATAAACATATTAGCTTCTTAATATAATTATTGAATATAATAATTACTATTTGAACAATCATGAGAATCTTCATATTCACACTATGTAGAATGTATTCCCTTATTTACATATAAATTGATAATTAGATATTTAATTTATTTTTTATCAAAAATTTTATTATATTTCAATGTATTATAACTATTTTTGAAATAGTAAATTTTTTATTCCTATCATCAAAATATCATAGAATCTATATAATTTTTCATGAAATTATTACTAGGTATTATAAAAATTTTATGTCTTATATATATTGTTATATATTTTAACCATTTACGAATTTTTATCACCTGATTTAGTGCTATTATGTCATTTATAATACGAATTAGAGAATACCATTTTTTCTTATTCTATACATTCTTTCTTTAATATTAAGACCAACACATCCTTTTTTATTTAATTATGATGAAAAATTAAAACTTTTATTTTATCATTATACATCATATATATTATAATGAAATATTTTATTTATAGATCATTTATTTGTGTACACATTATAATTTAAAGAACATATACCACTCTATCGTGTAGGAATGGGTCATAATACATTCAACGATTTATCTATCTCATGAATTATGTTTCCAAAGTGTTAAAATTATTAAATATGTTTGACTTTATTCAATTCAGTGATTTAATACATTCCATGTTAATCGTACAAAAATATTCTAAACATTAATTTTCATATAATATTTAGATTTAATTATTATCCCCTTTTCAATCAACAAAAATTATTTAATAGATTTCATAATCATTAAAACATTTAGAAGAAAAATCAAATTTATCAGAATAGAAACAAAAAATAAATTCATTCATAGATATTTAATTCAAATTGTATTCATATTTTAGATTTGTAAAAAAATAATTCAGATTCACTAATATAATTTTTAATGACGTTATTATAAACTCTTATGCCTAGATTCTTAAAACTAAAATTATTCTTAATCCTCAAACACCCTATATTTTAACATGGACATGTAGTCCTCGTAAAAAAAATATTTTATTATGATCATCCATTTAATATTAAAAATATTATATCATTTAAATTATTATAGTGGATAATTATGTTTTGATGGATAATATGAAATTTTATCCCCTTTGAATAAATGAATGGGTAAATAGGGGGATTAATCGATCCTTTTTTCTAAATTTAAATCATTTCAAAACTATAACTGATTTCTTATTTAACTCATATTTGAAAATTGGTTTTTTATATTTGAAATAAATATAAATTAACTACACTAGAGCCAATAATTTTTAGACTTTAATGATAAATATTTTAATACATTAAATCTTTCTAAAAACACTCAAGAAGGTTCAGTGAATGTAATTATAATATCTTTTGAAACAGGGATCCTAAAAAATGAATAGATAAAACTAAAAGTTATTAATAAAAAGAACCATAAAAAATCCCATTATCATAATATTTCATCAATACAGTTTAACCCCACAAATACCATATTTTTTGTGTACCAAATGATACTAGAATTTGGATTTGGGGAATTAAAAGTGAATCACAAAATGTTATTATATAAAAAATGTAGAAAAATTTATATTAGAGGAATATAATCTGAATATGAAAAACTATACCTATTCAAATTAATAATTTTTCAATAATATAATGATATAACTCCACAAAAATTAATGATAATTAAGATTCAGTCTTTAATTATTCAAATAGAAATATTCTTGAAAAAATCTATATAATTGTACCAAGTAGTTTATTAATTTTTCCTCTCATGAAATTCATTTTAAAATTAAAAACAAAAAATTATATAAATAATTAAAAACTCTTGGAAAATATCTTTAACAGTATAATAAAATAGAAAAATAAGTTATATAATTTTTTAAAAACTATCTGAACATATTTTATCAAATAAAATTTAAGAAACAGATTTTTCAATAAATAAAAACTATAGTTTAAATAAAATAAATATAATTAACATGAAACATGAATTCATGTAATTATAAGGCTAATTAAAAATATTTTTTTTAAGTTTAAATAATCAATGAAGACACAAGTAATTGTAATACAACAAAATAATTACTTTTTCCTTAATTAATCACTAAACATTCATTATGTGTTTGAATAACCAGGTTTTTATAATCCTAATTGATATTTATCACATATAACTGATCATTTTATAATTTTCATCAAATTCCTAAATATTATTTATACGAGTAATGTACCCAAATATTCTTTACAAAGTCATGTCTCTAAAATCCATAACTTATATAACAGTAATATTATAAAATCATAGATCATGTACGATTGAATATTTATAATTAAAATGATAACTTCAATAATATATATTATATTATAGTAAACATTATAACACAAAACACTATTTAAAAATTAGACTATTATAAAATTTATTCCATTAAATGTGAAATTTAATTGAAATATTATTATCATACTTGAATAAAATCAATACATTCTATAAATTTTTTGAATAATAATAATTATCTTTATGTTTTTTCATATACCAAGGAACTGTAAATAAATACATTGGGTTTCATTGTAAAATGAAAAAAAATATATTCTAGAAATAAAATAGATCACAACCATGTCATCTAGTAATAATAAAATATTACATAAATCAAAATACCATGGGTCTCTTAGTGTGAAAATGTAATTATAAATAAAATAAAGAATAATATTTTAAATATATACCATGGTATTCATCTAAATCGCCAACAAAGCATTGAGGCTGATAGAAATAATTCAACAAAAATTGTTGAACACTTTCCAATTTTTCCATACACTGGCCAATTATATAACCAAAATCTTTGAGGTCATACAATTTTAATTCCATACATTAATTTTAGCACTGTCTTATGTTTTTGGTAATGCAGATAATGAAGATAGATATCTCTTGTATTACATTAGTAAAAATTCTTACAAATAATTAATGAAACACTAAATTTTATATTTTTTCCCATAAAACATTAAAAATTCATAAAATTTGATCCAAATCATTGTTATTTATGTTTTATAATCTTAATACTATTCATAGAATTCATTTAACTATTCATTGAACCATTTGATGATTAGTTTCCTATAAATATTTCTTCACATCATGTGTTATAATTGGCAGTGGTGTGAAAATGGCCATGTAATAAATAAATATGTCGAAATAAAATGGTATCCAATATTATAAGATTGATACTAGTAATAAATATATTATAATATTTTCAATGTAATATCTTATATTTTAGATATTTATATCCTCATTTTTATGGGAATTTTTTGATACTTAAGGGGATATTTATAATAGAGACACATATGATATATAACCTTGAAATATTTTTTTTATTGATAATCCAAACATAATTAATTTTTATTAAATCAATGTAAATATCCTTGAAAACATTATGTTCTAATATTAGTACCCATTAATATTTTATTTGAATTATATTTATATCATAAAAACCAATTAAATTATTAACTAATCAATCAGGATAATTGGGAATGAAATGATACTTCATAAGAAGAAAATAATTTTTTATTAAGAGATAAGAAAAACCCCCATGTCCCCTCCCTAATTAATGACATGATTACATATACCTCACAATGAATGAATATAACACGCATGGGGTTAGTGTCTAAAAAAGAGATAATAATAAAAAAAAATTGATCCAATGACCCTTGATTATTAACATTAAAATTCAAATAAATAAAATATAACAAAAACCATTATAAAAAATAGATATCCATAATGTGGTTAAAATATATGAAACTATATATGATAAACTATCCAACAAAACAATAATAATATGTATTTAACTATATTAAAAAATATATAAAATTCATTACCAAAAACCAAGAATACACCAATTCAAAAATATGAAAAAAAGTAAAAGCATTGATAATTAAATTTATGATACTCTACCATGGAACCCTCAATGTTCGTCACTTGGGATACCAATATAGTAATACACAACCATCTCAAAATTTTTAGTGTTCTCTAAAACACATTTAGCCCAACCATGATGTTATAAATGTAAAATTACCCGTGATTATTTTTCTACAACAAACTATTTGGTTATATCATGTGAAATATAATAAAAATTAATGGCTAATGTTTTTATAACCCCAAGTAAATATAAAATCAAAATATGTAGTTGATAAATCACTTATTAGTTCATGAAAAGGGTAATATAACTCAACAATTATCTATGTGAACTAATTTTCTTCCATATCACGTAATATATCGCCTACGAGTTTAGCTAATCCCAAACATCTATAAATCACCATTGATAATTCCATCTCAAAATTTTCCACATTAACAAAAAAACTATTATTCCCCAAATAAAAAATAACTTTATAATGAAAACACTGAAATAGGGAACTAATGATTTCAATAAACATATTTATAATAAAGAATCAATCATTTAAAACTTGGGAAACAATGACCATTATTAAGAATCATATGTAATTAATCTAGACTATATCGTGAGAAATTATTGATTCGAGATTACCTAACACCATCAATTTTCAATCCAAATCCTATTATATAAAATTGATTAAAAAATGTAGTTCCGAACCTCGTGTCTCATATAGGACCCATTCCATATTGATGATAATATTGATTAGGGAAAACATAACACCTTTACTTATATAGAGGACACCCCCACCCATTAAGGGAAGGATATATCTGGGGGATACATTTCATAAATTTCTACTCAAGTCCTAACTAATTTCCTTTGTGGTCACCGAACCAATGATCTAGAGTATAATAACAATAATTTGTAGATAATCCCAAAATATAGAAAAATTCCTGAAATGATTTTTTAATTATGAACTATTCCCATTAAAAATATTGAAAAATAATATTTCAGGAAAAAATCCACGAATTATATCCCACCATCTATAAAAAAATTTATGTAATTATGGCATCATAATGTCATTGTATCATGAAAATTTCAATGAGTTTTTTGACATAGGTTTGTTGAATAATGAATATGAAAATTCTCAACATTTAAAAATATATTTGATAATGTAATGGAGTAGATCATATTACATAAAAAGAAAATAGTTTTAAATGAATGATACAATAAAATTTAATTTTATTAATAATAATTTATTCCAATAATGTTCCATTAATTAAAACTCAATAACATCCATATAATATGAGACACCATTCATAACACGCCAGAATCAAATATCAAATATAATAAGGGATACATAATTATTTTCTTCTCAACTAATTTAACTAACAATAATATCTTACTTAGTAATTAATTTTTGTTTCTTAGATCATAATTATTTCTTAATGTTTGTATCTCTTGGAAAAACTACCATTTTATAAGATACTGTAGTTTCTAAAAACACCTTAAAAATATCTTGTTATATGAAACCATAAATATAAGGGATAAAACAATAGATTTTATTAACCTATTGGGTCATACAAAGTTCTCCTTATGCACTCTCTTCAACCAAGTAATAGTGAGATTATGATCACAGATATCTGTGTACTAAATATTTTATTTTGAAAAAAACACTCATACGACCTCCAAATTATCAAAAAGTGGAAAAATTATTATTATATTATTCAAAAATAACACAAAATCACTCTTTGAATATTTATATACTGATCCATTATCAAATTCGATATCCAAGTATCTAAAATGAAAAAAATACCATTTAAATTTCATCAAATGGATTTAAAAACATTAAAATGATAATATATTCTTTAAAAAATTAAAATAGAAACATTATTTTTCTAGAAAGAACATTAGATGAAATATTTTTATTTTTCTAAATTACAAAACCAAATTGGAAAATGTAGATTCAGTTTGGAGAAATACATAGAGAGGTGGTTTCAGGAAAGATTAAATATGTTGCATTAGTATTGTGGGGAGACACCTCAATTTGGGTGAAAATGGGACATGAATATAGTGTTGTTATTATATTTTTCAACTAAATAGAATCCATCATAATATAAGACAAATTCCTTAAAAAACAAACCAACATAGGGAACAACCTTTCTCATTTTCCTTAGTTATCCTAGACATATCTTAAATATGAAATATTTATTATTTGGTCCTAATACATTTCCATTATACCAAAAGTAGCATAAATAAAACCTAATGTTCATTAAAAATCACACTTAGATGGAACAAATGTCAAGGTTATCACATGTGAAATGATTTTAATGATTCACCCCATATATGTGGTAAATAATATATGATGAAAAAATGAATCAATTAATAAAAATAAATATTCAAATTCATACAAAACAAAATAAATGTTTTCGAATATACACCTAGAATATAAGTGGAAATTTATAATGATAGAAAATAGATTAAAATAATAACCCAACTATCTCCACATAATACATGATCTCCTTCTAATGTCCCCATGTCTATTGAGCTTTATACAATCCCATTTTCCACTCCCATAGGATGAGATCATTATTGCATACGATTTTTAAGTATGTTTTTTATTTCCTTATATTAAATATTATATTCATTAAAATTAATAGAAACTATAATATAAATGAGATCCTACCAGAGACAAAAATTATTAACAATTTATTGGCTAATAATATAATATTATAACAAAAGTGCATGAAACCAAATTGTACATACCATTGACGACTACACACCAAGGATGATTTCCTCCCATCAATGTGAATAAAATAAAACGGGGTAATAAAAATTTAATAATAATATATTTATAAATATGAAATCCCATATTTAGAATCACTACATGTAAAAATAATAATACATTGTTAAAAACAACAATTATGAAATTATTTTGTGAAATCATTAATTAATTGGAAGTGTGATTTGAGGAGTTTGAATGGAATGAATTTATATAATGAAATGGGGATACTATTTCCATTATTGTACAATTATAAAAGGGTATATAATCATTGGGAATAATATAAGATAATATATTACCAGTTTAGAAATAACAATATTTTTTAATAGTATGGTTTATTAAGATTTTAATAATGTATATTTTTATTATACATAGTTTAATTTGAATAAAATATATTTTTTCAAGTAATAAAATAAAATTATTTTTGAAAATAACATTTATACTAAATATTTTTATGAAATATGAATTTTTATTAATCTTATTACTTTTACATAATGACATAAAAAATTGATTTGTGGAATAAAATTCAGAGGTGGGTATGAGAAACCTTATACAATTAGAAATTCCTATAAAAATATTAGGAATGATATTAATAAATTAAAATGGAATAGATGTATTCTTTTTTCATTTTGAAGTACTCATTATCATAAATTGGATTATTAATGGAAGAAATTATGGTTATAAATAGAAAAAGGAAAGCATATTATTGAAACTATTGTGAAATGGGTCATCATTAGACATTGGGTGAAATTTAAAATTGATGGATGTTCTAAATATGGACCTTATAATTGCTCAAATTTGAGTTTATATAACATGTTTAAAAATACGGATGAACAATGGAACATGGCCTCCCTTGTTATTCTGAAAAAACTCGAGGATGGTTGATAATGAAGATTCATCCATCATAAATTAGTTTGAGAATCGTATGACCCCTAAAGAGGGGGATATATTGAAGGATCAAATAGGAGGCCTATAAAAGAGTGAAGAGATTCAAAATAATGAAAAAAATTAGAAGCATATTCTAAATATAGTGAAATTAGATGATGAGACCAATGGTTCTGAACCAGATGAATGCATTGATAAAGAAGATGTTTACTTCCAATAATGTTCTTCTAGAGATAAAAAACTCTAGGATACTGGTGGGACATTCCCTTTGAAAATAAATAGGTCAAGGAAATATTACTCTCATATGTATAAAATTATGGTTAACAGATCCTCCAATGTGTTATCTAGACATTTTCCATTCATATATAAAGACGAATAGGAAGAAAGACTGAATAAAGCTGTACTATTTAAGGCTAAAATTAATTTTAAATTTCATAAATGGGTGGATTAGAAATGTGAAAGGGCACTCAAGATATATGAGGATGGAAAAATTAGTCTTGATATTTATATTCAAATATGGAACAAAATGGCACCTAATATTGAGAATAGTATTAAATGTAATTTGAATTTGGACTATGAAAACTCCACCTTGTCTAGATTCTACTTCTACAAGAATGTATTGGGTATTTTGATGTTGTGAGTGAATAGATACGATGTTCATGAATTTATGTTAACATAAAGACCTTTTTAATTTGGATAATATATTGAATAACATATCTTATGCATGTTTTTGGCTTGATATGATTTGTACTTATTATTTCAATTATGTATTTTTAGGTCGAAATAAAGCATGAAAGTTTTTCGAGATTATTTATTAAGTATTTAAATTTGAATCTTATATTGGGGTTAAATTTTCAGCCTATGTTTTTACAGGTTTATATAATGTTGATTATGATGAACCATCCAAATGGGGCACATTCCACAACTCCCCATACCCACCTCCAATAGTCCCGCAGTCGGCGAGTGGTGGCATGTAGGAAAATAACTAACATGGGAGGACAAAGGCGAACCACCTATACACATTGTCCCATTTTAAATCACATTAAAATTTTTAATTCAAAAAAAATGGAACAACCATGAATGAATTAAATCAAAAACCCATAACCAGGGTACCACATAAGTTTTGGAAAGTAAACATGGACCAATACAACCCCACAACAAATTGTGTGATAACAAGTCCAACAAGAATGTATATTGGGGACTAATATTGATTTACCAAAATAACACAAATCTGACTATTTTCTCTCACTATTTTTGGCCTGATCCTAGTCTCTCTAGGACTCTGTCAAAGGGATGATCATCTACATAATACATGACATGTGATAGAAAATCTAATGAAGGGATTGGTATAAAAATTCAAAATCGGACACCCTCAAACAACAAATAATATAGAGAAATAATAATATTAAGCTATAAATCGATATTTGTATGCATCACATATGACTATAATATCCCAATATAATAAAAAAAATACACACAATTCAAAGATAATGACGCAACCATAATGCCATACTTGGATCCTATTTTGAATTTTCCACATTTAACTCATTTCAAATAACACACTTCATGAGTTTGATAAAATTGATGAAGTACTTCTATGAGTTAATTCTAATTGGGTATCATCATTATAAATGTATTCTTGATGTATGAGGTGGTATAATACATAACATGGGATAAATCATAGTAGTTAACCTACAAAAGAGATCATAATATCATAACATGGGATAAATCATAGTAGTTAAATTTAATCCCTATAATCATAACATAAACCATGAATATTTTTGGCATACACATAATCATAGAGAATCATTTCTTAGTAGTCAAGACTCATTGTCAAGACTATCCAAGCAGACAAAAGTCCATTTCTGAACCGAGTTCACTCCTCATTTTTGTCCTGTATCACTGAACCGGATTAACCTACCATTCCATCCATCTCTATATCATGATATATAAATATTTACCCAATGCATTAGAGGTAGATATATGTCCCACCCATCTCATAATGAAACCATTCTTACATGTGCCACAAAATCATAAATCATAGCATAACCCATGTTATAAAAATGGGATTATTAAACATCATGTCATCATAACATAATACATATAAGATAAAAGATCATCATAAAATTAATTCCATCATAAAATAAACAAATCAATGTAAAAATTGGGATAGAAATAGAACCCTACATTATCTTAGATTGATTTTTTTTATAAAACACTTGAATTCCATTATTGAGGAAAATATCCTTTCTACATAAAAAACATTTTACCTTTCATAACATGTCATACAATTTTAAACTAAAAGAAGTTGATTAAAAATAAACATGAAAACATGTAAAGGAAGCTTCATGGAAATAATGTTATATGAAATCATAAAAATCCATTCATGCTGTATAAGTTAAAAAACTATTCTTCTCATACTTTGGCCTGTAAAGTCAAAAAGTACATCGTACTAGAAACTAAAAAAGATTCCATTAATATATTTTACTCACCAAAGGGTAAAATTGGATTTAAACAATTTTAAAAGGATAGAAATTATATTACATATTTAGGAAACATAAATGTGGATGATAAATATTCCCCAGTAAATTATCAAGTATACAAAATCTCGGATAAAAATGAGATTGTGAGATTTTCCCTTACCTTAGGTCCGATTTGCTTTGTACGTATCCAAACCCCCTGTATAATGATTTAAATAATGTCATTTATATAGTAAATAATCATATTTATTCTTATGATATCATATATGGTCATATTATTATCTTCTTATTAGTAATATTTCATTGCTACTTGTTATTCAGGTGTTCATTGCTTTATGTTCTTATGCATGTTTTGTTGAATAAATTCTTATTCTTATTTTTAAGTTATAGATACCTCATTTTCAGAATGATAGTAGTGTAATATATGTCATATTTATTTATTCCATTTATTTATATAATCATTATTCAATAAAGATCATGTAGAATGAGTCGCATCACATCGTGGAGATGGTAGGCCGTACGTACGCACGAGCGATGATATCATTCCCATGATCGTGGAATTGTATTGAAGTGTATGTATACTATTTCAGAATAAATATCACTTTACAATAATTATATATAATTATTCTTTACACCATTATACAGATCCAAGTAAGGTGGTGGTGGAAAACAGATTACACCACGACATAGAGACGGTATTCTGTACGTACGCACACGCGGTGATTTCGTTTTCCGTAGGATGGATAGAAGATGAAATAAGGTTGATTCATATTTATAATAACATATCAGTATATTATTTAAATTGATGTTATTACTTCATAATGAAACAACTAAAGAAGAGGAAGTAGAAGAAGAAATAAATTTGAAAGAATCAGTAACGGATATTACCTCTTCTTTGACATGCCTCTTTGAAACCTCCTCTTAAGGAAGTAATGTTGTCCTTTGGAGAAGACCAAGACCTCTAGAATACTACTAGGGGAGTTTAGAAGCGTAATGGGGAGGTTTTGGCCAAGCTTAATGGCTCAATGTTGTGTAAAGAGGAGAGGGAAGAGTTGCCTTTTTATAAGGGAGGAGAGGAGCACCTTTGGAAAGTGTGAAAATATTTTTTTATTATAAACTTATCTTCAATTTCAAAAGATCCAAAAATCATTAAAGATAAATATAATATGATTCATGGTAGAAATAAAACCATCCAATCATAATTGGACATGTTTTGGATAATATTTTAATTATTATAACCTTATTTATTTAAATTATTTATTAATGAGGTAAATAGTGCATCATTATTGTCTCATAAATAATTTAATTTATTTTTTTTCTAAAAATTACCATCTAGGAAATATTTTTATCTCTCCAATGAATATTTATAGTCAAAAAGATAATTTATATAACCCCTTATAAAAACTAATTAATAAAATATTTTTGTTAATGTCAATTTTGTCTTTACATTAAATTAATTAATCCAAATTGTCATTATCACTACCAAGTGGCTCAATGGTGTCCCAAAATTGACCCAAGGATGCCCATGGTCGGCCACTACTCATCCAATAAGGTTAGAAAATGTTTTAAGGTAATTTTGAATTATTATAATATTCTTTTAACCTTGAATTACCCTATTTACCTTTAATCGTAGTAAATAAACGTCAAAAATTACTATTCAACAAAAATTATTTTCATATTATTGAACCACATTTTACTTCTTAATAACAACCATGTATGTTTTATTTTTGAAATTAAATTAACAGAAGTGGTAAAATTTCATTTAAATGAAATAGTCAGCTTTTTTAACTACCACTATGTTGTTTCACAATTCATCAAAAAATTGAAGTTTTTCAGAAAAATACCAAATATTCAGCCTAATCTATATTTGATATTCCGAATTCAAAAATTATATCTATTTTTTCAAATTCAAAATATATAAGTGGAATTAATTAATTTTAAAATTAATTCCCGTTATCAAAACAAATAGCATGTTTTTAAGAAACAATAACTATCAAAAGATCAACAATTGTTTATGTCCAATTTCAATGTGAAATTAATACCAATGAACAAAATTGGATTGAATGGTAAAAATATATTCTAATTACACTTTAAAACCACTTAAAAAGATAATCTAACCATATAAAATTTTGCGATGAAAAAAGTTGTTTTTAATTAAAATATAGCGGGTTTTTACTATTCATTAAAATATGAAAGTTATCAGAATAATATGAAAAATTTATCAAAATTAAATTTTTACATCCTTATTTGAAGGAATAATTTTATTTTGTAAAATTGATCTTATAAACATGTCAAAAATTATATTTAAAGTGGGTGTGCCATCAAAAAGTGGCAAAACTGCATTTTTGAAAAATACTTATTTTACCTGAAAAATATATTTTTTTCTCATAACATGTTATAGAAAATATGTAAGATGAATAATAATGTTATAAAATTCAAAATGTAGTTAATACTATTCATAAAGGCTAGTCCATAAAAATATTATAACAATATATCATTGTTTAGTGAAACCTAGTTTTGCGTACTACACACGCTATTGAGGAAGGTCGCGATTGTGTGTAACACAAGCCAAGCTAGTGTTGTGTGTTGTGAAATATTCATATGATGTTTTGTATAACATAAGACATAATAAAATATAATTCTCATAAAATATCAGGGTGTTATAGGAAAGGACATGTGTTGGCCTGTGGGGATTGTCATTAGTCAGATGAGCTGTTCAGGCACGTGGGTGGGCCCCAGGGTGGGGACCACGTGTCTGCAAGGAAACTGGTGGGCGGGGCCCCATTGTTACATTTGTATCAGAGGTGGTACCCAGCCTTAAGTGCGATGCACTGCCTGTGTTAAGATGTAGGGACCGCAACGAGGACGTTGTGCTCTAAAGGTTGGTGATTGTAACACCCCCAAATGATAAAGGGTTAAATAACTAAATGGTATGACTAATGTCAACAAGGTGAACCTTCCTTTTTGGGAGCCTACCTGATTAGAACTCCAAAGTTAAGCATGCTTGGCCTGATGTAGTGATCAGGATGGGTGACCTTCTGGTATGTTTCCCAAGGTGTGTGTGAGTGAGGAAAAAGAACACTAGAAAGGACATGTGTTGGCCTATGGGGATTTTCATTAGTTAGATGACTCGTTCGAGCACTTAGGTGGGCCCTAGGGTGGGGACCACGTGTCTCCGAGGCAGAGTGTATGAGGACTGGACGATACTCGTAGGTGGACACTCGGCGTGACAGCACATGGAGCAGACCGATAGACGCGGAGTGCCGAGGAGGACATTTCTACCTACCCTTCAGGTAGGAACCCAGAGGATGATCTAGGAGCTGCTTCATGATTCAGCTATTTTTCTTTTAAGTTGTACTTACTTTCAATTAGTGGGTGGGAACCAGAGTGGGGACCACCTGTTTGCAAGGTAGAGTGTATGAGGACTAGATGGTACCCGGAGGTGGACACTCGGCGTGACGGCACACAGAGCGGACCGATATACACGGAGTGCTGAGGGGGATATTTGTACCAACCCTTCAGGTAGGAACCCAGAGGACAATCCAAGAGCTGCTTCACCATTCAGCTGTTTTTCTTTTAAGTCGTACTTTATTTCAGTTGTAGTTGTACATTTCTGGGAAGTTTCCCAGGGGGTGTGTGAGTGAAGAAAAAAGTACACTGGAAAGGACATGTGTTGGCCTATGGGTATTGTCATTAGTCAGATGACCCGTTCGGGCACGTGGGTGGGCCCTAGGGTGAGGACCACATGTCTGTGGGCAACTGGTGGGTGGGTCCCATGGTGGGGACCACATGTCTGCGAGGAAGAGTGTATGAGGACAGGATGGTACCTTGAGGTGGACACTCGGCGTGTCGACACATCCAGCAGACCGATAGACGTGGAGTGTTGAGGAGGACATCTGTAGCTACCCTTCATGTAGGAACCTAGAGGAAGATCCAGGAGTTGCTTCACCATTCAGCTGTTTGTCTTTTAAGTTATACTTTATTTCAGTTGTAGTTGTACCTTTCTGTTGGGATTTTATTTCTGACCCCTCTGTACTTTCAGCACGCTTGTTATACTGATTTACTTAGTGTTTTACTCCTCTCGGTCTATGGTTGTGTGTGTTTACGTTTTATAAAGGCAATGCCTTCCTAGTTTTTAGGGAGTTACGCCTTTGGTGATAGTCTCCAGCCCCTGGCCTATGGAAGGCGTGATGACACACAGAGCGGACCGATAGACCCGGATTGCTGAGGAGGACATTTATACCTATCCTTCAGGTAGGAACCTAGAGAACGATTCAGGAGCTGCTTCACCATTCAACTGTTTGTCTTTTCAATTGTACTTTCTTTCAGTTGTAGATGTATGTTTCTGTTGGGATTTTATTTTCGGCCCCTTTGTACTTTCAACACGCTTGTTATACTCCTTTAATTAGTGTTTTCTTCCGCTTGTTCTCTAGTTGTGTGTGTTTATGATTTATAAAGGGAATGTCTTCCCAGTTTTTAGGGAGTTACACCTTTGGTCCTAGTTTCTAGAACCTGGACTATGGAAGGCGGGTAGGGGGTAGTCACAAACCATCCCCTAGGGCACGCATCGTGACTACCCAAAGCCCGCTTTCCATAGGCCGGTGGCTGGCGACTAGCACCAAATGCGTAAGCGTGATTACCGAGTCTCCTCCCAAAAGTATCTCCAGACGTGAGGGTCAAGTCAACGGCTTAACCGGAAAATCTAGGTCTGGGAAAATATTCGTGGAAGGATGGAATGATTCGTATCAATGTCTGATGTTACGGCAGCTAGTAGTAGACACAGACTATACCTCAAATCATTCCTAGAGACCTTGGGTCACACTCCTAGACCGTATGTAGCTACTCTCTTCCCCTGCCCTCCTGCTCCCAGAGCCTAGCGGGGACTACAAAGGCGGGTGGTTGTAACATGTCGAAATGTACATCACCACATGTTGCTCTCCTAGCTGTACTTCCACGTCTACCACCCTGCAGATTCATCTATCCTTAAAACATTTTACATGCCCAAGTCTCTGAGACTAGTGTTAGTTCCCTACTTTCCCACTGCTAACATACTCTAGCTGTATCCATTCTTCCAAAGAACATTCAACTAAAAAGGTTCTCTCTAGCACCCTATCATAAGTAAGAATTCATAGAGGAAACGTGTGGGCTCAGATATCCCTTAAAAAACCGTGTTTGATAGTCCAAGCCCCAAATCACTTATCGTATCGTTTTCATCGAGTACCCAGAACGATTGGTATGCCTCGATGAATACTCATCTACTAACACATCATCCTGCTGAAGCTGTATAAGCTCCAGAAAGCTATAACCCACCTCCTCAAGGTAGTCTTCAGGCGCCTGTGAGTCGGGCTCACCTCCAAACCCGAGGGATATCTAATGATGAAACATGTAAGGCACTAAACCTACATGTGTCATCTACCAGTACATCCATTTGAAACTGTTGACCAACAGGTTGTGATATAGCTGTCACACTACCCGAAGGTACTATCTCAGGCATCAGTCTACGTACCAAATCCTCATCACTATGTGGACCAGCCTCATGGTCACTCAATGGGAAATGATAATAGCTAAGATCACCATATGCTCTACTAGTGTCTAAACTAGGTGTAGAACTCCAGAAATCACCTCCAGCCAGTCCACTGCTGCCTGGAAATCTGTCTGGCATCGTAACCTCGAAGGTCTATACTGATGGAACTCGTGCAAAGCGCTCTGTCAGCATGCAGCATCCGCTAGTACGGCTGGTGGAATCTGCTGCCCAATGGGTGGTGGTGCTGCTGGTCCACCACCCAAATGTGTCGTCACAGTAATAGGGCCCTACACTGGAGCCTCATCGCTCGGTGGGACGTCATCGGGTATTCTCTTAGAACTCCAACTGACAGTCTGCGTGGAGGCATCCTAAATAGATGTGACACGGTCAAAATACTACACATGGTGAGCTGACCTGGTTTGATCCGACTTAAATAAAACTTTTGGAAACACACTCGCAATCAGTGTTTTCGTGCACTGAGTCGGAAATCAGAAGTCAGGGTCCTGGTGTATGGATATGTCGGCCACCCGCACCAACACTGGACTCCCTGAACTAAAAACCACACTTAGTACTATTAAAACTATTGCTTCATAGAAAAGAAAGATCAGAGTCCTGAGTTCTGCGGTAGAACCGACGTCCTCTAATACCAATTTTTCAGGACCCGTCCTCAGGGCCTATGTCGTGACTACCCCAAGTCCGCCTTCCATAGGCCAGGGGCTGGCGACTAGCACCAAAGGTGTAAAGGAAACCCTAGGCAGCACAAGATGAAATCAAGCATAAGTGGGTGAATTCGATCACTCATGAGTCGGCCATACTTAGATTTGTGCAAGACTTTTCCAGAGTTATTGCACCTCTTTTAGCATTGACGAAGAAGGGGAACCCTTCGTGTGGTCAGAAAGATACCAGCAGATCTTTTCAGGAGCTGAGGTAGAGGTTGACCAGTGCACCCATCTTGAGGCTACCAGAGAAGGTGCGGATGAAGACTGCACAGAGTAGACAAAAGTCCTATCCTGATAGAAGGAAAAGACAACTGAAGTTTAAGGATGGTGACCATGTCTTCATACGGGTCTCACCGCGATGGGGTCTACAAAGATTTGGCCAGGGTGACAAGTTATCTCCGCAATTCATCAGATCTTTATAGGTCCTCAGTAGAGTAGTCGAGGTGTCTTACCGCTTGGCCCTTCTATATCAGTTGCACCGGGTGCACAACGTCATCCACGTATCTCAGTTGAGGAGATGAATTCTCAGTACCCCTTTTGTTTTCCTAGTGTATGTTGTAGCATTACGGGGACGTAACTCCCTGAGGTGGAAGTAATGGAATGACCCAAAAATTTCAAGGAATTTTTTTTCTAAATTCTTTGTAATTTTACGAGTCTACGGTTTCTGACGGCACCTGATTCCGAGGCTCGGTGTGTTCGAAATCAATTTCTGATGTTTTGTTCGGGTACGTTCAGTAAACATACATGCGGGTTTTTCTATCTTCTGAACCGGTGCTCGGAATTGAAATCTGAGGACACCGATGAACTCATAGTGTTAGTAATAGCTTAAAGGGACTATTACCGCAGTTGCGATTAAGCGAGTTAAATGTTAAAAACTGGGGTATAATTAAGAAGTTAAATAAAATTGTTTAGAACAATTTTATATATCAATGGAAGTTATTGCCTCCCATGGGAAGTTGTTGGTGGGGCCCCCACCCACCTAACTTCCCATGTGTGGATATTTGAGAGGTGGGGCCCACACGATCCCCAACCATTCATCTCCCGTAACTCTCCTCACACTCCCCAATTAATTCCCCTTCCTATATTAGGACAACATCGTTATTTATGAGTTCTCTTCACCTCCCTCTCTCTCTCTCTCTTTAAATTTTTCCAACACATGTTAATTAATGAGCTCAACCTCTTTAATTAATTAATTAAATGGTTTTAATTCTGAGTTACTTGTGTGAATAAAATAATAGCTTAGATATTATATTATTTTGGTACTTCTTTGTGTTGGAACTTTGTGGGAGCTCTGGAGAAATAGAGAAGGATGTTCTTCTCTCAAATAAAGAACACCATCCTTCGAACGAAGAACCACCGAGGAACATCATAATAACCTTCAATCTCCAGTCAAATAAAAGGAGAAGGAGCCACCTTCATGGAACGTCGATGACGTGCCATCCTCGACTCTTCTTCCTCGATGTCAACGAGTTGACGCCGTCTTCCTGCGATGCCATTTTCTGCGACGCTTGACTATCGCGAAGATTTTCTATGTTAGGGTGGATTTCTTCAATTTTTATTTGAATAAAATTGTTCTCCATTCTTCATGAATCCTTGATTATCCTTGGCCAATTGTTACCTCTTAACGCGGAGGGCGTGGGCCGAACGCACACGGCCCGACGGCCCTCCGTAGTCTCCTTGTGTGCGATCGAGGCGCACTGGAAGAGGCAACGACAAGAGAAGCGGCGATTGTGCACCGACCACGTGCCAAAGAACCACGGCCCGCAACTGCGGTCCTCTCGACCGAGGAAGAACCGGCTGGCCATAGCCGGATAGTCCGAAGGGAGGAACCGTGGCGTCCCACGGTGCCGCACTGCGGAGAACTGCGGCCCGTAAACGGTGGGCCGCTTCGACGGAAGAATCGGTCAGCCCAATGACCGAAAGAGAGAAAGAAGGTCGTGACACCTGAAGATGTCGCGCAGTAGATCCACGGCCCGCCTGAGAAGGCCAAATATTCCATGAAGGCCGACCGACTTCATCCAATCGGTTAGGGAGGGCGGCACCGCATGGCACTGCCTATTCAGGCAGCCGAGGGGCTGTGCCCCCTGCCTCGGACTACTTGACCCCCTCATGTCGCATCGGTCGAGCCATGGCCGGGCCATGCCATGCCGGGCCGGGGCACCCCCCCGGGCTAGACCGTGCCCCTTCGAGCTAGGCCGTGTGTTTCATCGGGTCAGTTCGACCCCCTGCCAGGTCAGACACGCCAAAACTGGGTTGACCCGACCCGCCAGCCCATTGGACTTAATGGGATGGACCCGTTATTACTTATAGGTGAATAAATCAAAGACCGCATGTCCGATCGGCGCACCATCTACGACACTGGGATTCTTGCGACGATGAGGTCCTTTTGTGATACTCTTATTGAGTTTTGGATGACTATGGAGAAAATGGTCAGGTTGGTTCGAACCCGAAACCAACTGGGCCCTCGAAGAGGAAACAATTATAACATAAGGACCAGATGTCCGATTAATGTGTTGTCGATTAAGTTGGTTTCCTTTTGATGAGATGGTTCTTTTTGAATACTCCACTTGAGGATAAGATGTATTTGGAGTATGGTCGAGTTGGTTTTAGCTTAAAAACCAACCAGGCCCCTAGAACGGAAAACCCAATAACTCTCAGACCGGACGTCCATTTGACGAACCGTCAGCGACATTGGTAATCTATTTGAGAATCAGTCCCTTTTAGTATACCCCTTGGGAGTTTAGGGTGTAGTTGAGATACGGTCGGTTTGGTTTGTACACGAAACCAACCGGGCCCCTGGGACAAAAATGCTAATAACTCACAACCCGGGCGTCTGATTGACGCACCATCTGTTGCATTGAGACCCCTATGACTAGGCGGTCCTTTGAGATACATCCACTCGAGATTAAGTGACAATTGGAAGTATCGACCAGTATCTCGTGGAGTGGACCCTGCTGGAGACGAGCGTACAGAGTGTAGAGACCTAGTAGCTGTAGACCTGACGACTTCTTGTCCGATTCGTTTCGAAGTGACTTGACTAGCCCAGTGGGGAGCGCTACTGTGTTGCGGCGGTAGACCCATGGCGGAGGAGCACTACTGTGTTGGGATGGCAGACCCATGGTACTCGATAGGAGGAGTAACTATGTAGGCTATTAGGGGAAGCGCTACTGTGTTGGGGCGGCAGACCCATGGTGGGGAGCGCTACTGTGTTGGGGCGGTAGACCCGCGGTACTCGACAGGAGGTGTACCTCAGCAGACTAAGGTTAGTGAGTAGTGCCTCAGAGTCACGACAGGGCCACTGTACTCGATAGAGGAGGAGTTCTCCATCAGTTTTGGTTTTGATAATTAAAATCCTGGTTTGAGCTGAGTCAATAACCATTTTGTTCTCCTCATGATTAAGATGGGTTACTTGAAAACGTAGGTATATGTATGGGCATATATCTAAGTAAAGGTTATCTATTGAGATCTTTCTTTCTAGTTTCTCCTCGTTGGATTTAGTGAGACCTTGAGGGTCTCAAGGTCCATACTGAGTATCGTTATACTCACCTTTGCACGGGCTATGCCCGCACCTCGTTGTGTTGGATGCAGACGACGAACAACGCTGATCAAGGAAGACTGTGCGGGGTCTGGATGGTACCCGGAGGTGGACACTCAGCGTGAAGGCACACAGAGCGGACCGATAGACACAGAGTGCTGAGGAGGACATCTGTACCTACCCTTTAGGTAGAACCCGGAGGACGATCCTAGAGCTGCTTCATCATTCACCTGTTTTTCTTTTCAGTTGTACTTTTTTTTGGTGGTAGCTATACCTTTTTGTTGGGCTTGTATTTCCGGCTCCTTTGTACTTTCAGAACGCTTTTTATACTACTTCACCTAGTATTAGCTTCCGCTTGTTCTCTGGTTGTGTGTGTTTACGTTCTATAAAGGCAATGCCTTCCCAGTTTTTACGGAGTTACACCTTTGGTGCTAGTCACCAGCCTATGACCTATGTCATTGGCCATGTGTTACTGCATAACGCGGAGGGCGCGAGCTAAACGAAGATGGCCCGAAGACCCTCCGATGGGTCTTGATTATTTGTTTTTTGGGAATAGGCGACCGGAGGCAGAATGCGGAAGAGACCAATGACGCAAGGGCCACTATCGCACATGCAAAAAAATGTCGGGGCCAAGTGGGCCGTGACAGAGAAAGCACGACGCCGTCGCGCCGTGTCGGGGATGTGAAGCCGTGGCTAGGGTAGGCCGCGGAAAAGGAAGCCATATTTGTCGCGCCGGCTATGTGGAAGGAACAGCAGCCCGCTTTGTGGGGCGCTTTGTTAGGAGAACTGGCCGGCTCATCGGCCGACTGGGCGGAGGAAGGCCACGGTGCCAGGAGGGCACAACGCTGGAGAACCTACAGCCTGCCCGAGTGGGCTGCTTGCGCCAAGAACGCCAGCCTGCTTCGGCCAACCGATTAGGGAGGGCGGTGCAACTTGGTGCCACCGGCTCGGGCATCCGGGGGGCCGAGCCCCCAGCCACGAACCACTCGGCCTCCTTCGGGCCAAGCCGCGGTCGGCCAGGCCGCGCCGGGCATGGCCGGGCTGCGCCCTCTCAGGTCGGGCCAGGTCGGGCCGCTACCTCTCGGGCCGGGCCGCGCCCCATCGGGCCAGGCCACACCTACCTTCGGGCCGGGCTGCACCTTCCACCAGGCCGGGTCATGATACCTTAGGCCGAGATGACACCCCATGCCAGGTGGGACCAGCCGAACCAGGCCGGACCGACCTTCCAGCCCATGGGGCCTAACGGGCTGGGCCTGTATGCTTAAATGAGAATATCTTCACGAACGTGCATTTGATCGACGTGCCATCTGTGGCACTGGGACCCTCACGACGAGGCATTCCTTTTGCGATAATCTAAGTGAGTTTTGAATGACTTTGAAAAAATGGATGGGTTGGTTTGAAACCGAAACCAACCGGGCCCTCAGAGAGGGAACACTTATAACATAAGGATTGGATGCATGATTGACGTGTCGTCGACTGCGTTGGATTATTCTTGATGAGACAAACCTTTTGGAATAATCCACACCATATTCAGATGTTCTTTGAGTGGTTAGGTTGGATTGTACCTAAAATCCAACCGGGCACCTGGAACAAAAAGGCTAATAACTCATAGACCGGACGTCCGATTGACGCTCCGTCTGTTGCGTTGAGACCCCTATGACGAGGAGGTCCCATGAGATACATACACGTAAGATTACATGACACTTGGTTGTATCGACCAGTAGATCGTGGAGTGGATCCTCCCAGAGATGAGCGTATGGAGTACGAAGACCATGTAGTTAGATGAGACCTGATGACTTGTTGTTCGATTTGATTCAGGGGGACTTGACTATACAAGTGGGGTGCGCTACTGTGTTGGGGCGACAGACCCATGTCGGAGGAGTGCTATTGTGTTGGGGCGGCAGACCCACAGTACTCGACAGAAGGAGTACATCATTAGGCTATTAGGGGGTGCACAACTGTGTTGGGGCGGCAGACCCATGTTGGGAAGCACTATTGTGTTGGGGCGACAGACCCGCGATACATGACAGGAGGAGTACCTTAGTAGTCTATGGTTAGTGAGTAGCACATCTGAGTCACGATAGGACTACTATGCTCGATAGAGGAGGATTTCTCCAGCAACCGTTGTTTCGACATCCTGAATAAAATCCTGGTTTCACCTGAGTCAATGACCTTTGTGTTTTCCTCATGACTGATATGGGTTACTTGATAACTTAGGTATATGTATGGGAATATAACTAAGTAAAGGTTATTTTTTGAGATCTTTTATTGTGGTTTATCCTTGTTTGATTTTGTGAGACCTTGAGGTCTTGGGGTCCCTACTGAGTATCATTATACTCACCGCTGCACAGGGTATAACCAGACGTCATTGTGTTGGATGTAGACGACGAACAATGCTGACCAAGGTAGAGAGTACGAGGACTGGATGGTACCCGGAGGTGTACACTCAGCGTGACGGCACACAGAGTAGACCGATAGACGCAGAGTGCTGAGGAGGACATTTGTACCTACCCTTCAGGTAGGAACCCGGAGGACGATCCAGGAGCTGCTTCACCATTCAGCTGTTGTCTTTTTCAGTTGTACTTTTCTTTCAGTTGTAGCAGTACCTTTCTATTGGGCCTGTATTTTCGACCCCTTTTTACTTTCAATACACTTGTTATACTGCTTTACATAGTCTTATCTTTTTTTGTTCTCTGGTTGTGTGAGTTTACATTTTAGAAAGGCAATGTCTTCCCAGTTATAGGGATTTACAACTTTGGTGCTAGTCGTCAGCCCCTGGCCTATGGAAGGCGTTCTAGGGGTAGTTACGAAATGGGCCCCGGGGGACGGGTCATGAAAATTGGTATCGTGACTACCCCAATCCCACCTTCCATAGGCCAGGGGATGACTAATAGAACCAAAGGCGTAACTCCCTAAAAACTGGGAAGGCATTGCCATTATAAAACATAAACACACAAAACTAGAGAACAAGTGGAAGAAAACACTAAGTAAAGAAGTATAAAAAGCATTCTGAAAGTACAAAGGGGCCGGAAATACAAGCCCAACAGAAAGGTACAACTACAACTGAATGAAATTACAACTAAAAAGAAAAACAGCTGAATGGTGAAGCAGCTCCTGGATCGTCCTCTGGGTTCCTACTTGAAGGGTAGGTACAGATGTCCTCCTCAGCACTTCGCGTCTATCGGTCCACTCCATGTTCCGTCATGCCGATTTTCCACCTCCGGGTACCGTCCAGTCCTCGTACACTCTACCTCAGTTAGCACTGTCTGTCATCTGCATCCAACACAATGAGGTGCAATCATATCCCGTGCAGGGGTGAGTATAACGATACTCAGTAGGGACCTCGAGACCCTCAAGGTCTCACTAAATCTAACAAGGATAAAACAAAAATAAATAACTCAATAGATAAGCTTTACTTAGGTATATGACCATATATATACCTAAGTTATCATGTAACCCATCTCAATCATGAGGAAAACACAAAGGTCATTGACTCAGCTCAAACCAGGATCTTCATTCATGATGTCGAAACCAAAACTACTAGAGAACTCTTCCTCTGTCGAGTATAGTAGTCATATCGCTACTCTGAGGTGCTACTCACTAACCTTAGACTACTGAGGTACTCCTCCTGTCGAGTACCGTGGGTCTGTCGCCCCAACACAGTAGCGCTTCCCGCCATGGGTTTGCCACCCCAACAGAGTAGCGCACCCCCTAATAGCCTATAGAGGTAGTCCTCCTGTCGAGTACCATGGGTCTGCTGCCCAAAACAGTAGCGCTCCTCTGCCATGGTTCTGTCACCCCAACACAGTAGTGCTCCCCACTGGGCTAGTCAAGTCACTCCGAATCGAATCGGACAGGCAGTCATCAGGCCTCAGCCAGCTACAATGTCTCCATAATATGTACGCTCGTCTACAGGGGGATCCTATCCACGTGTTACTGGTCGATACTTCCATGTTTCACGTAATCTCACATGGAAGTATCTCAAAGGACCGCTTCGTCATAGGGGTCTCAACACCAAAGACGACACGTCAATCGAACGCCCAGTCCGTGATTTATTAGCATTTTCGTTCTAGGGGCCCAGTTGGATTTCGGGTACAATATAACCTATCTATACTTAAAATTCATCCAAAAATAAAGTGGAGTATTCCAAAAGAACCATCTCATCAAAAGAAAATCAACATAGTCGATGAAACATCAATCAGACATCTGGTCCTTAAGTTATTAGTGTTTCCACTCCGAGGACCTGGTTGGAATTATGCTTTTTCCAAACTCGAAAGATTTCCATAGTAAAAAAAAAATCACGTAGAGTATCAAAAAAGGACCACCTCATCGTGAGTGTCCCAGTACCACAGACGGTGCGTCGATTGGACGCACGGTTGTGAAGATATTCGCATTTAAGCATACGGGCCCGGCCCGTTAGGCCTTGTGGGATGGCGAGTGGGTCTGTCCCAGTTCGGTGGGTCCAACTCGTCATGGGGTGTCGACCCAGACTAAAGAAACATGACCTGGCCTGGTGGTAGGTTTGGACCGGCCTTAATTGGTGCGGCCTGACAGGGAAGTGCCCGACCCGGCCCGGCGTGGCCCGGCCTGGCGCGGCCCAACCCGGCCGACCGCAGCTCAGCCCAAAGGGGCCAAGCATTCCATGGTGGGGGTGCGGCCCCCTGGCTTCCCGAACCAGCGGCACTGCCCTCCCTAACCGGTTGGCCGATGCCGACCGACCTTCTTGGATCAAGGGGCCCGCTTCAGCGGGCCGCGGTTCATCCAGCGCGGTGCCCTCCTTGCACCGCGATTTGGCTCAGCCCGGGCGGCGGCCTATGGATCAGTTTTCCCACCAAGCCACGAGCGGAAGGTGGGACACGGTATTCCGTAGCGCGGAGCACCTTGTGGCACTGTGGTCCTCCTTCGGCTCGTCCGGCTTTAGCCGGCCAGTTCTTGGTTGGCCGAGCGGCTCATGGTCGAGGGCCGCGGTTCCTCTCCACGCGGCCGGAATATGGCCGCTGCTTTTCCTCTGGTCACCACCATCCCTTCCGTCATCGTCGCCATTGAACAAGAACAAGGATCAACGAAGTGTCGTCAGTCTGGGTTCTTTGGTCCATGCCCTCTACATTAGGAGATATCACATGGACAACGAAAATCCACTGTTTTAATGAAAGAAGAAGCACAATTTTATTCAATTAAAATTTCTAACAAACACCCTACCTCGAATAATGGTTCACGGTAGTCAAGCATTATGGAAGGAGACGTCGCGGAGGCCAGGCGTCGCGGTATATGGACGTCATTTCCATTGACATCAGGGTGCGTCTGAAGGGAAGCGTCAATGGAGAAGTCATCCGTGTTCTTCATCAGAGTCGTTCTTCGTTGAAGGTTTGTGTTCTTCATCGGAGAAGAACAGTTCCTTCTAAATGCTCTCAAGATCTCTCCCAACATGATTTTCCAACCAAAACAAATGAATAGGATTTCCCCTCTATTAAAATAATTTCCCACCAATTAAAAACAATTCAAAAATGAATTGTTGACACATAGATTAATTAATTAAGAGATTTATTAATTCATTAGGTGGGGTGGCACAATCAATGGGTGGACGGTGGAGAGGCTCCACATAATAAATGGGGGGGAGTTGTCAACATAATGAAGAGGAGATTAATGGGGGTTAAAGGGAGATTATGGGAGATAAAAGGTTGGGGCTCGTGTGGGACCCACCTCTCAAATATCCACATGTGGGAAGTTATGTGGGTATGAGCCCCACCAATAAATTCCCATGGTAGGAATTAACTTCCAAATATAAATAAAATTTTCCCCACAATTTTATTTAACTACTTCCAATTTCCCCATAAAAAATTAACATTCAACCCGCATAAAAAGAAACTGCAGTAAATGTCCCCTTAAGCGAATACCAGCACTACAAGTTCATCAGTGTCCTCAGATTTCAATTCTGGGCACCAGTTTAAATGATAGAGAAACCCACACGTACGTTTACTGAACGTAACCGAACAAAACTTCGGAAATTGATTCCGGGAATACTGGGCCACAAAATTAGGCGCCATCAGAAGCCACAAACTCGTAAAATTACCAATAATTAAGAAAAAAATTTCCATGAAAATTCCAGGTCTTTACATTACTCCCACCTCAGGGATTTATGTCCTCATAAAGCTACAAAACATACTAGGGAAACAAAAGGGGTACTGAGCACACATCTGAGTCTCCCTCTCCCATGTGCTCTCCTAGAGGTTCTCGTACTGCCAGCGAATGTGCACCAAAGGAATCGAACATCCTCGTAGGACCCACTATTGCCAATTATCAATCTCTACTGGAACCTCCATTAAATTCGCCCCGTCATCGATGTTCATCTCCCTGTGATCGATGATGTGGGTCGGGTCTTGCATGTATCTCCTCAGCTGAAATACGTGGAAGACGTCATGCACCCGGTGCAACTATGGTGGAAGGCCCAGGCTGTAAGCCACCTTGCCTACTCTGCTGAGAACTTGGAATGGTCTGAAGAAACGCAGAGATAACTTGGCACCCCGACCAAATCTCCATAGACCTCATCGATGTGAGACCCGTAGGAAGAAGTGGTCGCCAACCTCGAACTCCAGTGGCCTCCGTACCCTATCAGCATAGGACTTCTATCTGCTTTGTGTAGTCTTCATCCGCTCCTGGATGATCTGTACCTTCTCCAGTAGCCTCAAGATGGGCGCACTGGTCAACCACTACCTCAGAACTTGAAAAGCTATGCCAATATCTCTCTGACCACACGAAGGGTTCCCCTTCTTTGTCAATGCTAAAAGCAGTGCAACAACTCTAGAGAAGTCTGGAACAAATCTATGTCTGGCCGACTCATGAGTGATCGACTGCACCCACTTATGCATGATTCGCTCATGTGCTTCCTGGGGTTTTGTTTTTGTCGACCAAGGAAAACCCATCCCAACATTGTAGGTAAACCACAACCTTTTTCCCTAATACAGTTAATCTGTGTATGAACTGTGGTTGCCCAGTCCATACCCAAACTAACGTCGTAAGGCCTCGACGCTACCACCAAGAGGTTCCAACAGAAACTCTCACCTCAGGGGTCATATCACACCATTAGAGTAAGCGTGATTATTGAGTCTCCACCAAAATGTATCTCCAGATGTGAGGGTCAAGTCAACAACTTAACCAGAAACTCTAGGTTTGGGACAAGAATCATGGAAGGAAGGAACGATTCATATCAATGTCTGTTGATTTGATATCTAGTAATAGACACAGACCATACCTAGAATCATTCCTAGAGCCCTTCGGTCACACTCCTTGATCGCATGAAACTAATCTCTTCCCCTTCTTTCTTGCTCCCTGAGCCTGGCGGAGACTAAAATGGTGGGTGGTTGTAACATGTTGAAATGTACATCACCACATGCTGCTTTCCTAGATCTTCTTCCACTTCTTCTACTATGCAGATTCATCTATCCTTTAAAAACACATCTCTCTGAGGTCCGAGCTCGAAGCACTAATCATATCATAGTCATCAAGTACTGGTAATGATCGGTACGCCTCTATGAATACTCAGCTACCGACATGTCATCATGCCGAAGCTGTATAAGCTCTAGAAAACTCTCAGCCACCTCCTCAAGCCCGTCTTGAGCTACCTGTGAGTCGGGCTCACATCGGAACCTAAGGGGTATATGATGCTAAAACACGTTTAAGGCACTAAGACTACATATGTCATCTACCAGTACCGCCAGTTGAAACTGCAGACCAACAGTTAGTGATATAGCTGGCACACTACCCGAAGGTACTATCTCAGGCATAGGTCCACGTACAGAAGCTTAATCACTAATCAGACCAAACTCATGGTCACTCTCTGGAAAAACTAGTAGCTAAAATCACCATCTTCTCTACAAGTGTCTAAACTAGGTGTAAAACTCTAGAAATCACCTCCATCCAGTCCACTGCTAACTGGAAATCTGTCTTGCCTCGTAACCTCGGAAGCCTCTGCTGCTGGAACTCGTGCAATGCGCTCTGTTAGCATGCACTGTCCTCTAGTATGGATGGTGGAATCTGATGCCCAAAAGGTAGTGGTGATGTTGGTACACCAGCCAAATGTGGCAACATAGAAAGAGAGCCCTACACCGAATCCTCGTCGCATGGTGGGCCATCATCGTGTACTCTCCCAGAACTCCTACTGACTGTCTGCATGGAGGCATCCTGAATAGATGCGACACGTTCAAAAGTCTATACCTGGTGAGCTGAAATAGTTTGAGCTGACATAAAGAGAACTTTTGGAAACACACACGCAATCAATGTTTTCGTTCACTGAGTCGGAAATCAGAAGTCAGGGTCATGGTGTATGGATACGTCGGCCACCACACCAACACTGGACTCCCTGATCTGAAAACCACACTCAGTACCCTTAACACTATTGCATCACAAAAAACAATGATAAGAGTCTTGAGTTTTGTGGTATGACCCACTCCTTTGATACCAATTTGTCATGACCCGTCCCTTGGGGCCCGTATCATGACTACCCCAAGCCCGCCTTACATAGGCCAGGGGCTAGCGACTAGCACCAAAGGTGTAACTCCCTAAAAACTGGGAAGGCATTGAATTTATAAAACGTAAACACACAAAACCATAGAAAAAGTGGAAGAAAACAATAATTAAAGAAGTATAAAAAGCGTGATGAAATTACAAAGGGGCCGAAAATACAAGCCCAATAGAAAGGTACAACTACAACTGAAAGAAAGTACAACTAAAAAGAGAAACATCTGAATGGTGAAGCAGCTCCTAGATCATCCTATGGGTTCCTACCTGAAGGGTAGGTACAGATGTCCTCCTCAGCACTCCGCGTTTATTGGTCTGCTCCGTGTGCCATCTCGTTGAGTGTCCACCTCCGAGTACCATCTAGTCCTCGTACACTCTACCTCAGTCAGCACTGTCCATCGTCTGAATCCAACACAATGAGGTGTGGTCATAGCCCATGCAGGGGTGAGTATAACGATACTTAGTAGGAACCCTGAGACCCTCAAGGTCTCACTAAATCTAACAAGGATTAAAAACAAGGAAATATCTCAACAGATAACATTTACTTAGGTATATGCCCATACATATACCTAATTTATCAAGTAACCCATCTCAATCATGAAGAAAACACAAAGGTCATTGAATCAGCTCAAACCAAGATTTTCATTCACGATGTTGAAACCTCAAATGCTAGAGTAATCCTCCTCTATTGAGTACAGTAGTCATGTCGCGACTCTGAGGTGCTACTCACTAACCTTAGACTGCTGAGGTAATCCTCCTGCCGAGTACCACGGTTCTGTCTCCCCAACACAGTAGCCCTTCCCGCCATGGGTCTTCCACCCCAACACAGTAGTGCACCCCCTAATAGTCTACAGAGGTACTTCTCCTTTGAGCATCGCGGGTCTGCCACCCCAAAAAAGTAGCACTCCTCCGCCATGGGTCTGTTTCCCCAACACAGTATCATTCCCCATTGGGATAAGTCAAGTCACTCCGAATCTAACCGGAAAAGCAGTCTTCATGTCTCAGCCAACTACAAGGTCTCCATACTCTGTACACTCATCTGTGGGAGGATCTTCTCCACGAGCTACTG
This sequence comes from Viscum album, assembly GCA_963277665.1. Lineage (NCBI taxonomy): Eukaryota > Viridiplantae > Streptophyta > Magnoliopsida > Santalales > Viscaceae > Viscum > Viscum album. The sequence continues at coordinate 524,547,921 of OY728162.1, read as the reverse complement.
GTCGATACTTCCAAGTGTCACGTAATATCACATGGAAGTATCTTAAAGGGCTGCTTTGTCATAGGGGTCTCAACGCAATAGACGGTGTGTCAATCAGACGCCCGATCTGTGAGTTATTAGAATTTTCGTTCCAGGGGCCCGTTTGGATTTTGGGTACAATCCAACTTAGCCATACTTCAAATTCATCCAAAACTCATGTTGAGTATGCCAAAAGAACAGTCTCATCAAAAGAAATTCCACATAGTCGACGACACACCAATCAGACGTCTGATCCTTAAGTTATAACTGTTTCCGCTCCAAGGGCCCGATTGGAATTACGCTAGTTCCAAACCCAGCTATTTTCCATAGGCATCCAAAACTCACTTAGATTATTGAAAAATTACCTCCTCATCATTAGGGTCACAGTGCCGCAGATGGTGCATCGATCGGATGCACGGTCATGACAATATTCGCATTTAAGCGTACATGACCGACTCGTTAGGCCCAGTGGGCTGGCAGGTCTGTCCGTAATGGTTCGGTGGGTCCAACCCGGCATGGGGTGTCGGCCTGGACGAATGAAACACGACCCGACCTGGTGGAAGGTGTGGCCCGGCCCGGTAGGATGTGACCCAACCGGCCGTGGCTCGGCCCGATGGGGCTAAGTGGTCTGTGGTGGGGGGTGTGGCCCCCCGGCAACCCGAACCGATGGAGCCATGCGGTGCGGACCTCCCTAACATGCCGGCCTATGTCTACCGGCCTTCTTGGCGCAAGCGGCCCGCTTCGGCGGGCTGCGGTTCATCCAGTGTAGTGCCCTCCTGGCACCGCGGTTCTGCTCAGCCCGGTCGGCTGCTTGCCGGCCGGTTCGCCCGCCGAGCGGCCCGCGGAACGCGTCCACAGTCTTTCGCAATGCGACCCCCTTGTGGCGCAGCGGTCCTCCTTCAGCTTGGACGGCTTTATCCGTCCAGTTCTTCATTGGCCGAGCGGCCCGCTGTTGGGGGCCGCGGTTCCCCAGCACACTGCCAGCATACAACCGTCACTTTTCATCCGGTCGCGGCCATCCCTTCCATCACCAGCGCCATTGAGAAAGAACAAGGATCAACGGATGGTCATTGGGATGTGTTCGTTCGGCCCGCACCCTCCACGTTAGGCGGTATCACATGTCCAATGACAATCCATGGTTTTAACGAAGGACGAAGAATAATTTTATTCAATTAATAATTGAATCAAACCCCCTACATTGAATAAAGGTTCACGGTAGTCGAGCGTCATGGAAGACAGCGTCGCGGAGGTCGGGCATCGCGGTATACGGATTTCATTTCCGTTGATGTCGGGGTGCGTCCGAAGGGAAGCGTCAATGGAGGAGTCTTATGCGTTCTTCGTTGGAGTCATTCTTTGTTGAAGGTTGGTGTTCTTCGTCAGAGAAGAACACTTCCTTCTAAATCCTATCAAGAGATCTTCCACTAATATTTTCCAACCAAAAAAATTAATAGGATTTCCCCTCTTTTAAATGAATTTCCCACCAATTCAAAACAATTCAAAAATGAATTTTTAACACATAGATTAATTAATTCCTTAGGTGGGGTGGCACAATAAATGGGTGGAAGGTGGAGAGGCTCCACATAATAAATGGGGGGGGGGAGTTGTCAACTTAATGAAGAAGAGATTAATGGGTGGTTAAAGGGAGGTTATGGAGGATGAAAGGTTGGGGCTCGTGTGGGCTCCGCCTTTCAAATATCCACACTTGGGAAGTTATGTGGGTATGGGCCCCAACAATAACTTCCCATGGGAGGAATTAACTTCCAAAGATAAATAAAATTTTCTCCACAATTTTATTTAGCTACTTCCAATTTCCCCTAAAAAAATTAACTTTCAACCCGCATAAAACAAAACTGTGGTAAAGGTCCCCTTAAGAGAATACGGGAGATTCGAGTTCATCGGTGTCCTCATATTTCAATTCTGAGCACCAATTCAAAAGATAGAGAAACCCGCACGTACATTTACTGAACGTACCCGAAAAAAACTTCGGAAAATGATTCCGGGCACCCCGAGCCTCAGAATTAGGCACCATCAGAAGCCACAGACTCATAAAATTCTAAAGAATTAAGAAAAACATTTTGTTGAAAATTATGGGACTTTACATGTGTAAAAGTAAATGGTACGCTATTGGCCATGTACTTCTCTAGTATACAAGTACATGGATTGGGATATGTGTACCCGGCCTGTCCATGCTCATTTTAGAGTACATGGAATGCCCATTCCCTTGTACTCAATACTCTGTCTCAGTAACCTCTGAGGTACACACTGAGCCATCGGGGTGGGGTGGCATGCTGTGTGAACTAGTCACTTTGTTTTACATATATCTTTATCTGGAAATAGTATCAACCTCTAAGAGGCCCCGATACAAATTGTAATACTAGATTACACGATGTGTGCAACATAATATTTGAGAATAATTTATGTTGTTCAAATATATGTTGTTGCTCCTTTAGACCTCGATTCAACAACATACCTCAACATAATATTGAGATGCATGCCATGACAATTCATTTCATCATTGATCAACAACATCTGGCCCTTAAAATTCATTCAGAAATCATCCATCATCGCATGATAAAAAATGAAATAGGGTATCCAAAACAGTCTGATCTACTTCCACTTCCATCTATGAAAGATCACCATGTTACACTAAGACTAGTTCTACGATAATGAATATTTGTTCCATGAAACGTGTGTTCAATGGTAGATTCCTCAGTTCTTGTTAAACCATAGGCTAATGAGGAAATCCAATGATGAAAAATGGATCGACAAAGAAAAATAAATGGAACAATAATCAGGCATGGACCCTGGCCAATATTTATGTCGAACTTGGTTTTTTTGTTATAATGAAAAACGAAAAGATAATAAATAATCACAAAACAATTCTGCCAATTCTCAAATAAAACTATCCCATACAACAATATACATGATCCGTGAAACAATATTCCAGTAAATTGATTTTCGTTCATCATAGAAATAGAAATTTGGGAAATAATGCAATAGAAAAACATCATATCTTGATTTAGATCAATCGATGATGAATAATGAAGATGCATCATGAGTATTGGTGATATACTCTGATTTGGTCTTTCACCGGTCATCGATCATCAATTTGGTCATTTTCTGCCAGTGGAATCTACATCAATGCTCTCCAAAAGATCCCCAACTATTTACAGGGTTATGTGGAAAACCAAATAATTCTTCCATAGGTGCATTTATATTGAGTTTGTTAGGACATGCGAATAAGAAAACAAATTAATTAATTTTAAAAATTCACCCATGACCATGCCACTATCTGAATGCCAAACAGGTTCTGGGATTATATAATGCCTATGGTAAAACCCATGTTCTAAACTCAATGGTTCCCTCGTATTTCTTATGCAAACAACCATTTAGATGATATTACAATTTTTTAGGAATGTTTTGTACACATACTATTTAATAAATTTAATACATGTAAACAATTATTCTCATTACATTGGGCCTTAGAATTACACGATGTCTCAACATCGCATCTCAAAAAAATCCAATTAATATTAAGAAAACCTATACATTGAAAATTTGAGTCACCAAACTCTTTTATATTAGGTATTTATATCCCAAAAATCCAAAAAAAGAGGGTAAAAATGATGAGGGTACTAAGCATGATTTTGAGACTCCTTATCATAGGAGGTCTTCTAATGATTATCATGATTCCACTAGAAATGCACTAAAGTAATATCTCACCAAAAATGGACAATCTCATACTGATCCTCAATCTCTAATAGATACTCACCAAAAGTTACTCCATCCTCGATATCCAGATCTCCCCAGTTGATTACATGTGATAGGTTATTCATGTTCTTCCTCAGCTATGACACATGGAATAAATGGTGTACACTATCAAAAAGAAGATGTAGAGCTAATGGGTATGCCACCTCATCAACTATAAAAATACTATTTAAAGGGACAATGATTATTTGAGATAAATTTCCACCTGTACCAAATCTCAAAAATCCACATCGAGGTGAAAATCATAAGAACACATGGTATACATTATCGAACTCCAAATACGTCCATTTTATATTTGTAGAAAATTTCATATATGTACAGTCCTTATTTTTTTCTGGAATATTTTTACCTTCTCAGTAGTACCATGCACTAACTTAGGTCCCACATGTGAAGACTCTCCCTCGTTAGTCCAAGAATGTGGTGACCTGTAGGGTCACCAATTTAAGCCCTAGAATGGTTCAATTATAATGGTATAATGGTTTATTTTATGAAAACTCCACCAAGGTTAGATGATCCAACCAACTATAGACAAAATCAAACATAAAATCTCATAGAATTTCCTCCACAACCAGAATGGTCTGCTTAGCCTGACTGTTAATCTGGGGAGAAAAAGCGACGCTGAAGTGTAAATGAGTCCCAAAATTCCCCTGAAATCACTTCCGTAACTGTTATTTAATGTGATCATCATGGTAAAAAATGATCATCAATGGAACTCCACGGAGTCATACCATCTCTTACATGTAGATATGTCCCAAGCTCTCTACTAAACTCCTCTCTCAGATATATAGGAAGTGGATCAAATTAGTGAATCAATCTATGATCTCCCAAATAGAATTTTTTCCCTGGGAATTACAAGTTAACTCATCATAATATCAATTTATATCATATCCAAATTCCACTCTATAACCTCAAGGGGTTGATATAAACCCACTAGAACAAGGTGACAAACCTTCAGTTGCTGATAAGTAAGGTATTGGGAGAAAACCTATACAACTCCATTCATCATCCATACCAACAAAAACTGATATTATCGGTCATTCAATAAATTCCATACACATTGATGTTTCACCAAATGGGATGTTTGAAACTCTCTCAAAACCTCCTCTCATAATGTCACTATTACAATCATGCATACACTATAAATAAATACTAGCTCTCTATCATCATAAAATCTTTCATGATAATGTCTAGTGGATATCTGAGTATGTAGGCCCTCAAAGTTGGTATAAAAAATTTGTTCCTCCCTTACTCACTACAAAAGTTAAGGGGTAAAAAGAATCACCTATAGGTATGTTACTCTATCTCTCCGTAAAGGATTACTGAATCGAGGCCAACTTCTCTTATGCCTCATTTAGAAACTACGAACAAGATCATCAGTTGAGAGAATCATCTATAAAAATCTTCCACTAGGGATTATAGAAAATATAAAAATCATATCCCTAGAGGAACATTATCCATCATGTTTTTCTCATGTTGATATCCTTCTAAGAGATGATATATATCGTAATCTTGTGTTATTATTTTATGATGAATCGCTCATCCTTTAGGTAATGTCACCACATATTTATTGCATTGAATACCATTGAAAAATCAAGTTTTTGGGTCACGTAGTTCATCTCATGTAATTTCAAGTACTTTAAACCATAGGCATTCTCATCCTTCATCATCATCAAAACACAAACATTCCCAGTTACTAATTCATTTAGAAAATATATACTAGAAAGCCTCCCGTAGAAATCTCAATATGGGTGTTCTCGTGAATCTATGCCAAAACTGTTGAAATTCATACTGGAACCTATCCGTACTAACAAAGGTTTTAACCTTTTACTTAAATTATTTAATGGGAGGTGATATCCTGGTGAAATTAGTTATGATTCTCCGATTATATCCTACCAACCCAAGTAATCTCCGAACATTCACCATCCACTTTGGTGGCTCCCGAGCTAACATTACCTCAACCTTCAATGGTTCCAATGACACCCAATTTTTTGATAGAAGGTGTGCCAGAATGTGGACCACCTATTTCCAAAAATGAATCTTTGAGTGCAATCTATAAAGCTAAATCTCTTGAAGGACTTCCACAACCATCATAATGTTTTTGGGTGTTCTTCCTTAGAATCTATGTATAAAAGGATATTGTCGATGAAGACTTACATGAACCAATATAATAAGAGTTTTAAGATATTGTTCAAGAGTCACATGATGACTGTGAGGGTGTTATCTTTTCCAAATTGAATCACCAAGTACTCATACTTACCATATAAACTTTTATATGTCATCTCTGGTATATCCCCATCCCATACATGCGTCTAGTGATAGTCGAACCTAAGGTCGACCTTTCAGAATAATCATGCACCTATAAATAGATCGATAATATAATTGATACAAGTAAGTGGACAATATTTCATTATAGTCACTTGGTTGAAACATTGGTATTCAACACATTACCTCAATCTCTCATCTTCTTTCTTGGTGAAAAAAATTGGTGTTTCCTATGTTGAAAAATTGGGTAAAAAAATCCCTTCCTTTGCAAGTCCTCCAACTACACACTCAACTCTCAAAATACATTAGGTGCCATATGATATGATGGTGTAGATGTCATGGTCATCAAGGTGTGTAGATTAATGTATAAGTTTAACTCTTGTTGAGAATTTAATCTTGGAAAATTCTCAGGGAAGATGTCCTTATACTTTTCCACCACTATAGGGAACTGATGAATCACAAAATCCATTATACTAAGAATCACACTAGGAAATAGGTGAGTGATCAATTTTACCCCTATTAATGACTCCACACAACACTAACTAGGTTTAATTTTCACCTAGAAAAGAAAAACCTTGTACTATTAGTGTAGAAACATGGAATAATCTACCTGAAATAGTTGATCTGGGCATGAACTGTAGATAAATAGTCTATACCTACTATGATGTCATAAGGACTCATCACTGCTATAATGAGATCCAAATAAAAAACTCTCACCTTAAAGAGTTATTTCACACTATCGACACAAGTGTGTGGTCACTGATTCATCTCCAGTAATATTCTACAAACATAACGGTCATGGAAAGGGCTCAACTGGCATATCTATATATTGAACAATAGAATTTTTAATAAAGTAATGACTAGTAACTATGTCTATACATAATGAAACTATGGTATAAAAGACATAGGTTTTACCTTGTATCATTATCTAATATTCTGGGTGGTCTGTCCAGACTTCATGTAGCTATCGCCACCACAATCCTCCCGCCCCCTGGGCCTGGTGTAGACAACTTCGGGGTGGTGGGGGTAATAAGTAAAGGCGTATACCACCTCCATCTTTTCTCCCATATCATCTACCACATCTTCTTCCATGAATACCTATATGCTCCTTCCATTTCCTTGTCTTCAATGGACCATTTATGGTTTCCCTGTCAATTGTATGGTGGGTTGAAAAATCTCATGAAAGATGTACCCTTACATCACATGAGTAGAGCAACATTTTTTTGGATTAATTGATCTATCATGTGCCGCTTTAAGCACAACATCTCTATCTTGGGACCTTATCCAAAAATGTCTCACATGTCACAAATGACCCCGGGTCGACCATGAACTGGTCACCAGATCCAATCAACGGCAAGGCCCCAGAGGCGTTCCTGATCATCCCAAGATGGTGACAAGCACTAGGGCATCAACATAGAGTAAGAGGGAATGTTTTAGCCTAATAAAAATAAATAATGTAGCGGAAAAAAGTAGAATAAGTCAATGTAAATAAACAAAATGACAATAAAAGAATAACCAACAACACCACACTTACCTGAACAAGTCCAAAAAATCCTCATCACCTTGAGAATCACTATCCAAACCACAACTAGCTCTCTCCCTTGGTGAACAAGATCGAGTCAAACATATAACAAAAACAAAAAATAGGATACACTATAGGTGTGAGTATTAAAACATAGTATGAATTCCCACAAATCTATCCCCAAAGAACTAACTTTAAATAAAGAATAAACTAATTCTAAGTTTGAACTAAATTATATAAAATATGGGTTACCACACACAATTTCATTTCTAAAACAAGTAACAATCCATTTCCCCTTTAAATTTAAAACAATTTAATGTTTAAAGGGAAAAGGTGCATTACATCTAAAAAACATTTTCACAAAAACTTTAGAAATCAAATTTTTAGTAGTTATCCAAGAGGAAAACCACACACAACACACAAAACACAATAAGGGGAATTGGAAAAAAGAAAATGAGGATCATCCACTGAACTAGGCCTTTAAATCATCCACCACATACAAATAAGCAGTAAAGAAAACATGGGTCAAACCTAGGAGCTTGTGAACAATCTAGAATGTGTTATATGTGTGACTCATCTTGAAGGCATGCCTACCTCGATGAAGTCATAACACCCAAATGCTCAGTGTTTCCCTACCTGGCCTAACTGAGGGGCCTAATCCCCTTATAGAGAAAAGTCCATACTAAGGGCCACTAGCCAGTTCCCATTCTAAATTAGTGTAGCGATCGTTCTCAAACAATTCAATTACTATGCCGGGTTCCTATGTGAACATGTCTAATAAAAAAAGGTGTTTCAATAATGTCAATGACGTAACCAGTCACGATGCACAAACATCACACGCAACTCACACAATTGACATATACCACAAGATCATTGATGAGTCACCGCAGAGAAATTTTTTCAAAATAATTTATTTTATCAAAGTGCCAAACATGCCTTATGAAACATTTAAATGAAACACCATTTCTAGAGAGAAATAAAAACCTTTATTCATGTGTCAGAAGAAAACATTTACCAACAGACCAGAACCACAATTGAAAATCCATAAATTATGTTCAAAGGACAAATGAGAATTATTTAACTATTGTGCGTCAATTAATCTGGAAAATAATTCAAGTGCCGTGTATAAAATAAATAAATTCGTTTACATCAAGAAAATATTTAAAAATTAATTATCTAATAATATTTCACATTTTTTGAAAATCAATGAAATATTATGCAATTAATAAATTCTAAATTTATAGGTGAGTGCAGTGGGGGATATACCTCAACTCGCATTCCAAACATGATGCTGCGACATGCCTCGAGTAAGTGGACAAACATGCCCAAGGTGATGAGAAAAATATCGAGGAAATACCTTGCCAATGTGCTGCAACAAAGTTAAAACAATCTAAAACACATAAACACTGAGAAAAAAATAACTCAACCAATTAAACATCACAAAAATATCTAAAAACATAGAAACACTGACTTAAAAAATTTTAAAAGAAAGAACAGTGCATAACCCACCTCAACATGAAGATGTGATCGACTAGAGGGGTTGTGTGATATTGTGAAAGGGAAAGCACACATCAACAAAGTTGGATGATGCTAGAGACTCATCAAGGGTTGCATGCTGGCTTCCAGAGAGTATAGAGAGGGGATCATGGGGAACCACACAATGACCAAGGGAAAGAAAAGGGGTCACACAAAGGATGTGCGACCGAACATCATGTTTTCAAGGAGGCGCACTGCCGAGCCAGAGGCACCCCTGTCCGGAGATGCGCGCAGCAGCCAGAAAGGAGGGAGCACAGCCCATGTGAGAGGCGAAAGGCGTGAAGACTAGTGGGTGCGAGTCCGGGGGTTTCCGGTAAGAAACGGAGGAGGAGACTAGGTGGTTTGGCAAGCACGTGATGCCTAGAAGGGGAGGTTGCCACTGGTGTGTGCGCACTGGACAGTGTGGTGCGGGCAGGAGGTTGGACATCGAATGCCAGAAGGAGATGCACGATCGGTGCAGGCTGCCATGGTAGTGTAGAGGATGATGTTGGGGTTGTCACGCCGTTACTGTTCGGATGATGCTGGAGTTCATGGATGGGAATGTTGTAGAAAAGGGAGGATATTTGGTTGGGGAAGAAGGTGTTCCCAACAAGGGAGAAGTGGCCGGTAGGGGACGCAGCAAGGCAGGTGAGCAGCTGATGGGTGGTCAGTGCAGCGCAGGGCAGTGGCACAGGAGGCTGACCTGAGAAGGTGGGTGCTGACTGGATGATGTCCAGGAAGCCGGCGGTGCGGCGTCAGAGGTTGGAGGGGGCATGGCAGGTCAGGTGGGACACTAGATGGGATTTTTTTTACGTTTTTCTTAAAAAATATTTCTGAAAAACGGCCTAGGTCAATTTTTTTTTTAAAAATACACTACAATCGCGGATGCCGCCTTTGGCCATACGCAGAGGCGAAAGGCGGCTTCCGCGATGCCGCCTTCACCTGAACTCCTTATAAAAGGGCGGCCACCCCCCCTCTCCTCACTTGTTCATTGCAACTTCATCTCTCTGATTTTCTCTCTCTCTCTAAAAAATTTCTTTGTTGTGCGAGCTTTTACGAAGCTTTATATAGATGTATGTTTCTTTATTTAATTTCATGTTTTTATTTAATTAATTTAATTTAGTTTAGTTTTAAATCTTTCATTTGTTAAGCAGTTTAGGTAGTTCTTAATATTTGGTTATTTAGTTTTTGTAATTAGTTTTATATAGTTTTAAATAATTACTGTTAGGTAGTATAGATTAAGTATAGATTAACTTAAGATTAAGTATTTAGAAATTGTGGTATCTTAAAGATTATGTGGTTATCTACGCAATTAAATTCCTCTCTGGATAAAAACAAGTGGATGTGGCTCTGGCACAGATGTACATAGGGGTAAAACCCGAAAACACCGCTTCGAGCTAGACTCGAACGGGAACTGGTGCACGATAACGGGCCTTGCTGCATCCTGGTTTGACACTCCCGGGGAATATTCTTAAGATGATTCATATTTTCTTTATAAACTACTAAAATTTCTAAGAGAAGAAAAAGCAAATCAGTATATTTATCAATGATAAATGATAAATATAATTTTATAGAATGAAATAAGGACATAATAATTAACGAAATAAAGTAATTATTAGTTAATTATAAAATAATAGAATAATTAATGATTAGTTGTTATTAGTTAATTTTAGAATAATTAATAAATAACATAGGATTAAAACATGAATTCATATAATGATTAGCTAACGATACTAATGATCAGTATATTTATCAATGATAAATGATAAATATAATGTTATAGAATCAAATAAGGACATAAGAATTAACAAATTAAAGTTATTATTAGTTAATTATAGAATAATAGAATAATTAACGATTAGTTATTATTAGTTAATTTTAGAATAATTAATAAATAACATAGGATTAAAACATGAATTCATATAATGATTAGATAACGATACTAATGAACATATAAAGTGAAATGAAGAAGAACAAACAAACTAAATAAAAAGGCGCTCTAAAATTACATTCTAATAAATATCATATGGTCAAACATCATTAGCATAGTTTATGGTATAGAAAGGCGCAATAAAATTACATTATAATAAAAATCATATCGTCAAACATAATTGTTAATATTTCATTACACTATCATAATTTTGATGAAAGAAAACATTTTTGACGTAGAGAGCCATGTATGCCTGTGTGTACTGTTATGGGGAGATTATTCAAACTAAGCAAGGAGCTTCTTACAGTACACAACCAATTACGGTGGTTAGTACAGTTGATTGTGTTACCATAAGTGACCTTCAAGAGAGAATTCATGTTTCTTTAAATCTGGGACCCGATCAAGAGATAATGTCTATGAGCTATAGACATTTGCAATTTCCAACAACACTGTGGCATATAGCTTGTCCATTGGTTGCTGATGCGCAGTGGGTCCAAGCAATTAATTTATTTTCTCAACGGTTAGATGGTACCATGATGGAGTTATACGTTGTTGTTGCTACTGTACCACAACAACGTCCACTTGTACAAAGTCGTAGAAATACAAGAGTGGTTGAAGGCAGTCCACCCCATGACATTGAGCCTATTACAAATGATGCAGCAGAAGAGGACCACCTAGATGATCTTCCGGATATACATGTCAATCCGACTTCTGATGAGGACTTTCGTAATGATGGATCAGATGGTGACAACAGTGCTGATGAGGAGGGACCAACAAAATATAGAGAGGAGGTTTTGAGAAATGCAATTGTTGTACATCAACCTCAGTCAATAAATCATCCACCATTATTTTCATCTTGGTCAGAAGCAATGACACGCGTGCCTGAATTCGATAATATTGTTCTCACACCGACAACTGAGTTCCCTGGAGTTTTACCAGATAGGTTTAGTGAGGTGGACAAAACCTTATATATTGGAAGGAATTTTCCCAGTAAAGATGCCTTAAAAAGCACGTTAAAGAGATTTCATATTGAGAGAAACTTCAACTATGTAGTTCACGAATCATGCTGTAGTAAATATGTTATACGATGCGTGAAGTATAGGGATGATTGTAGATTTCGCTTAAGGGCTATTCCAGACATTACATTTGGAGGTTGGAGAATCTCAAGGATTGAGGCGGCTCATAGTTGCGTTCAGCCAAGTCTCACACAAGATCATACTTCATTGGATGCAGAATTTGTGTCATCTATTGTTGTTGAGATGATTAGGACATGCCAAGATGTTCCAATATCCCTTGTGCAAGAGAGGATTCTACAGACATTCGGTTATAAGATTTCCTATAATAAGGCATGGATGGCGAAATAGAAGGCAATTGTGAAGGTATATGGTGATTGGGATTACTCATATCGAGTATTGTCGAAATTGCTAGCCATACTGAGGCATCATAACCAAGTTGTCTTCCATCTGGATACAAACGAACATGTGTCTCCTGATAATCGACTTGATCCATCTCGTGTTCAATTTCATCGGTTGTTCTGGGCATTCCTTCCTTGTATCTCTGCATTTCGTTTTTGCAAACAATTTATTCAGATTGATGGAACATTTCTGTATGGAAAATACAAGGGTGTATTGTTGATTGCGGCAACCCAAGATGGAAACCGTTCACCTCTTCCGCTTGCCTTTGCCATTGTAGAGAAAGAAAACTATGAATCATGGAGTTGGTTTCTGGAATGTATCAGCAAACATTTCACCAACATTCAGGGAGTTTGTTTGATATCTGATCGCCATCGAGCAATTAATGAGGCAATCAATGCAGATCCTGATACATGGAGATACCCAAATTCACATCATCAGTTCTGCATTAGACACATTGCTAGCAATGTACATAAAATATTCCACAACGAACCGATGAAGAAGGCAATCACGAGGCTTGGTACGTATTTTATTCATTCTGTTTTACTGTTTCAATATAAATATAAAATCAATTTATGTGAAATATCATCTACGTTTTGTAGCACAGGAGTCGGACCAACGACGATTTGAAGAACATTTTGAACAAATTCGTCAGGCTAATCAAGAAGTTTATGATTATATGATGCGGATTCCAAAAGAGAAATGGACATTGGCATACGACGGGGGAAAGAGGTACGGACACATGACAACAAACATTGTGGAGTGAATCAATGGTATCTTCAAAGGACTTCGCAAGCTACCTATAACCGCATTAGTTCAGGAGACATTATATCGATGCGTGAAGTACTTTGTGGATAGACAAAAACTAGCTTCAGACAGAATACATCAAGGGATAAGATATGGAATACACTTTCAACGAGAGATTGAAAAAAATATTGAAGAAGCTTCTGGTTATCACGTATGTCTCTTTCGAAGAGAATACTCCCGATTTGAAGTTCAAGAGCATTCAGACCCTATCACAAATCACGTCGGTGAAAAATGGTGGTATTACTGGAAACCAGGCAATGCCAATGTGGAAAATTTCAAGCCTTACGGTTTCCATGTACACACGTCATTGCAGCATGTGCCTCTGTGAACATCTCATGGGAAGCATATGTTGATCCAGTGTACCAGATGGATATCATTTCCAACTGTTATGCTGCACCATGGACACCTATTGGGGAGTATCGTTATTTCCCAATGCCTGAAGGCCAGCCGATAGTGATACCTGACATGAATCGGTTACGTCCTCGTGGGAGACCAAAGGCGAGTAGGATGCGTAATGAGATGGACTGGCCTCAAAAACAAGGACAGAGTTTGCGATGCACAATATGTCATAAAGAAGGTCATAACCGGAAGCGATGCCCTAACGTTGTTGGGTCGACTTCACAGTCTCATTCATAATGATGTATTGTCTTCATTGTGACATTCCCATATTGTAAACTAAATGTTGTTATCTCTTTTTTATTCCTTGGTTCTCTAAACCCCAAACATCCGAGATAAGTTTTCATATTAATATTCATGCTTTCAAGAAATAACTATAAATATGAAATAATAGAATTTATTTCAAAACTCTGAAAGCGGAACACTTAACCCATTTTGAAAAGTGTATGTCAGTTAATCCATTAACATGTTTCATGGACGTTAATATTAAAAATTTTAACCCTAAACCCTCCAACCTAAACCCCAATCTAAACATGCAGGATATTTTAGCAAACTATTCTATAACAAATTTATAGTATCATAATAATTAGCATAAGATATTGAATAAATACAATTAGATAAATTCTAAAAACATCATTACTAATTTACATGGTTTATCTTAATCCAATCCATAAGTAGTTAATCACAAAGGTCCCCCAAAATATGTGTAACCAAATTCAAGACACAATATTTTAGATAACATAACTTATTTCATATTAATATTCACGCTTTCAAGAAATAACTTTAAATATGAAATAATAGAATTTATTTCAAAACTCTGAACGCAGAACACTTAACCCATTTTGAAACGTGTATGTCAGTTAACCCATTAACATGTTTCATGGACGTTAATATTAAAAATTTTAACCCTAAACCCTCCAACCAAAACCCCAATCTAAACATGCAGGATATTTTAGCAAACTGTTCTATAACAAATTTATAGTATCATAATAATTAGCATAAGATATTGAATACATACAATTAGATAAATTCTAAAAACATCATTACTAATTGACATGGTTTATCTTAATCCAATCCATAAGTAGTTAATCACAAAGCTCCCCCAAAATATGTGTAACCAAATTCAAGACTCAATATTTTAGATAACATAACTTATTTCATATTAATATTCATGCTTTCAAGAAATAACTTTAAATATTAAATAATAGAATTTATTTCAAAACTCTGAAAGCGGAACACTTAACCCATTTTGAAAAGTGTATGTCAGTTAACCCATTAACATGTTTAATGGACGTTAATATTAAAAATTTTAACCCTAAACCCTCCAACCTAAACCCCAATCTAAACATGCAGGATATTTTAGCAAAATGTTCTATAACAAATTTATAGTATCATAATAATTAGCATAAGATATTGAATAAATACAATTAGATAAATTCTAAAAACATCATTACTAATTGACATGGTTTATCTTAATCCAATCCATAAGTAGTTAATCACAAAGCTCCCCCAAAATATGTGTAACCAAATTCAAGACTCAATATTTTAGATAACATAACTTATTTCATATTAATATTCATGCTTTCAAGAAATAACTTTAAATATGAAATAATAGAATTTATTTCAAAACTCTGAAAGAGGAACACTTAACCCATTTTGAAAAGTGTATGTCAGTTAACCCATTAACATGTTTCATGGACGTTAATATTAAAAATTTTAACCCTAAACCCTCCAACCTAAACCCCAATCTAAACATGCAGGATATTTTAGCAAACTGTTCTATAACAAATTTATAGTATCATAATAATTAGCATAAGATATTGAATACATACAATTAGATAAATTCTAAAAACATCATTACTAATTGACATGGTTTATCTTAATCCAATCCATAAGTAGTTAATCACAAAGCTCCCCCAAAATATGTGTAACCAAATTCAAGACTCAATATTTTAGATAAAATAACTTATTTCATATTAATATTCATGCTTTCAAGAAATAACTTTAAATATGAAATAATAGAATTTATTTCAAAACTCTGAAAGCGGAACACTTAACCCATTTTGAAAAGTGTATGTCATTTAACCCATTAATGTTATATTTACATTTTACACTTACGACTCATTTTCTTTGTTTATGTGCAGATGGATGATACCATACTACTCACTCAGCAGCCTACCCATATTTCGCAGGCCATGTTAGAGGGTCATCCAGATCGATTTGTGAAGGTGCGTCGAGCGCACCATTTTCATCACATGGAGCCTCCACATGCCATTAGACCTTACTTGCGCCGTGCTGGCTTTTATGGCCTTGCCGTATCAGATTTCACATTTGTAGATCATTACCTACTTGCTGCCCTCGTTGAGAGATGGAGACCAGAGACACACACATTCCACTTGCCTGAGGGGGAGATGACCATCACCCTCGAGGATGTCGCAGTTCTTCTCGGTCTTCCTATCCAGGGGAGACCCGTTATTGGACCCACTCGTGCAGCTTGGCCAGACCTTGCTCAACGCTTGTTAGGTGTTGATATTTTGTCCGACCGTAGGGCTACAGATGGATCGTCCATATCTATGCGTTGGTTGGAGTCACAGATTCCACATTTACAGGATGATGATGATGAGAAGACCATCATGCGTTACGCCCGTGCATATATCTTACGACTCATTGGTGGGACTATGTGTACTAATCACTCGGGGATGCACGTGCATATGATGTATCTACCCCTACTAGAGGACTTTGATCGGGCTGGGACGTACAGTTGGGGATCAGCCTGCTTGGCATACATGTACAGATCATTATGCAGACTATCCCATAGGGACCGTACATGTCTTGGAGGATGCGTCATCCTTATTCAGATGTGGGCATGGGAGCACATCCCATCATTCCGCCCTGACCTTGCTGGTCCACCGGTCGAGATGGAGGTGCTGCATGACGCTTCGCGTGGACGCTGGTATGATAAGTCATTTCTATTGGTTTTTTATTCTACTATGAGTTATTGACTATAATTTCTCATTATTTGTCATTATCGTTGTATTTTACAGGTGGTGTCAGCGACACAATTTTGACGTGGTTCCGAGACAGCATTTGGGCGTATATCGGCTACAGTTGGACTGTCTCTTACCTGATCAGGTATGTATATACAATCTATCACTGTCTAACATTTTTAATAATAACATCAATTTTGGTTTTTAGTTGGGTGTTTTTTTGACAAAATCACTTGTAATTTCAGATTTCATGGCTTCCATACTGGAGTATTATAGACCAGTTGCCAGCATACTACACTGTTGGGCTTGAGGATGCTATGGCTGTAGTGCCCCTCATTCACTTTCATATTATTGACTGGCAGCAGCCTGACAGGGTCATGCGCCAATTTTTTCGTACTCAGCCGATTCCATTACCATCTAGACAGACAGAAAAGCTTCATGGGATGAAGCTGACAGGGAGGCAGGATGATGACTGGTCCCAAGTACATGCGAGTTTTATCGACTGCTGGCACAGACGTGCAGAGTTACGTATTCAAGGTGTTCCTACAAATCGATTCTCTCTTTCAGAGCAGGTTGACTATGCGCCATGGTATAGACTGAAGTCTATACTGTATCTTACCCAAGCTGGCATAGAGATGCAGAGGATGGTAAGTTAATAAATTCCTATTAGTTTGTTTATTTAATTATTTTCTAATTCCATTTGAATCTACTTACAGGGAAGTCACACAGAGCAGCTTGTTCGCATGAGCGATGAAGAGGAGGAGGGGGTCTTTAGCCGGACAGACGTCCATGCTACATCGCTGGAGGCGAGGGCATCTTTTCATGCGCTTTCCAAGAGCATCTTCACGTGTCTGGCTTGGAGGCAGGAGGTTCCTGCCCCAGAGGAACATCCTGCAGCTGCAGCTGGTGCTGAGGAGCCACGACCACGACGACGTAGACAGCGTCGTGCTGCACGTGAGGCATCGCCTGTTCCACAGGCAGAGGTCGGGCCTCAAGTAGTCCAGGATCAGCCTATTCAGGATGTGCCTCAGGTGGCATGGGATCCGTCTTTCCTGACAGGATATCCGCAGTTCTCTCCATCTTGGGTTCCAGATCCTTCACAACCTTGGATTATAGAGCCGTCGTCGTCTTGGGGTATAGGTCCATCACAGGCTTCGTTCCCCTCTGCGATGGAGGCAGGTCCTTCTACCACCCTAGTGGGAGAAGGATCTGAATGGCAGTACGAGATGCAGTTGACAGCTCCTCCAACTGACACACAGATGGAGGATGCGACGGTCGACGTTTCAGTGCCCGAGGATCAGCCTTCTCCAGGTCATCAGAATCCACTGCGCACTCGACGCGGACGTCCTATTCGCAGAACACCATGTGGGACGGAATCTCCTCGCCACAGACATATGCATTGATTGTACATTATTGTTTACATGTTTTATGTGTACTGAAATCAAAATACTATTTTTACTTGTTGGTCAGAGTGGAATCTCAGGAGGGGTAAATTAGGTTTTATTTTTATATATTTATATAACCATACGAACATAATAATAAAACATTAATAATTACTAATTACCTAATTAAAAATTATATAATTAATAATTCTATTACTAATTAACTATTTTATTAGTATATAATTAATATTTATATTACGAAATAACTAATTAATTAGAATATAATTTGTAATTTGGTAATTAGTGTTTATTAATCATTAATTATATAATAACTAATTAGTTAATTAGTAATAAAATTATCAATTATATAATACTTAATTATTATATATATAATAAATATTTAGTTAATTAGAAATATAATTAATAATTATAACTAATTAATTAGTAATTGGTAATTATTAATTAGTTAATCTGTAATATAAATATTTATTATAATTATTCATTATAAGAGGGTTTGCCCTGAAAATCATTCTGCATTTTCGATGTGGGATTCAGGTTCTACCTTTACTGCGCTGTACATTCTGCATTTCCGATGTGGGATTCTGTTTCAAGTACGTGACTTTGAAATACAATAAAAGATAAACTATAAGGCCAATATAAATGAAAATTTAAAAATTGATTAAACATATAATAAATAGTTGAAAACAAAAATAATTTCCTCAAAAATGTTGATGAAAAATAATCTATAACCTTTCAAAACCGCCTACTTGAAACTTAAAAATGTTTCAAGTACGTGAATTTGAAAGACTGTAAAATATAAACTATAAAACAAATATAATTGAAACTTTAAAAATTGATTAAACATATAATAAATAGTTGAAAAAAAAGAAATTTCCAAAAAAATGTTGATGAAAAGTAATTTATAAGCTTTCAAAACCGCATACTTGAAACTTAAAATTTTTCAAGTACGTGACTTTGAAACACTATAAAACATAATATAGAAGACCAATATAAATGAAACATAAAAAATGGATTAAACATATAAAAAATAGTTTAAAACAAAAGAAATTTACAAAAAAATGTTAATGAAAAATAATTTATAAGCTTTCAAAACCGCCTACTTGAAACGTAAAAATGTTTTAAGTACGTGAATTTGAAAGATTATAATTATATTACTAATTAACTAATTAATTATTATATAATTAATAGTTATATTAATAATTAACTAATTATTTATTATATAAGTAATAATTAATGAGTAATAATTAATAATTAATGATTTAATGAATAGCTATAATTAATATTTATATTACTAATTAATTAATTAATAATTACTAATTACTTATTAATAATTATTAATTACTAATTACTAATTATAATGAATAATTACTATAAATATTTATATTACTAATTAGCTAATTAATAATTAATAATTACTAATTAATTAGTTATAATTATTAATTGTATTTCTAATTAACTAAATATTTATTATATATGTAATAATTATATTACTAATTAATTATTATATAATTAATGATAATATTACTAATTAACTAATTAATTATGACATATTTAATTATTAATAATTACTAATTAATAATTAAAAATTATAATGAATAAATGTAATTAAAAATTGTATTACTAATTTACTAATTAATTGTTATATAATTAATAATTATATAACTAATTAACTAACTAACTATTATATAATTAATTATTAATAATTACTAATTAATAATTATAATGACTAATTATAAATAATATTTATATTACTAATTAACTAATTAATAATTAATAATTACTAATTACTAATTACTAATTACTAATTACTAATAATTAGTAAGTGAAACCGAAAGCTTATAAATTATTTTTTATCATCATTTTTTATGATTTTTTTTTGTTTTCAACTATTTTTTATATGTTTAATCCATGTTTTAAGTTTCATTTATATTGGCCTTATAGTTTATATTTTATGGTCTTTTAAAGTCACGTACTTGAAAAATTTTAAGTTTCAAGTATACGGTTTTGAAAGCTTATAAATTACTTTTCATCAACATTTTTTTGGAAATTTCTTTTGTTTTCAACTATTTATTATATGTTTAATCAATGTTTAAAGTTTCAATTATATTCGTTTTATAGTTTATATTTTACAGTCTTTCAAATTCACGTACTTGAAACATTTTTAAGTTTCAAGTAGGCGGTTTTGAAAGGTTATAGATTATTTTTCATCAACATTTTTGAGGAAATTCTTTTTGTTTTCAACTATTTATTATATGTTTAATCAATTTTTAAAATTTCATTTATATTGGTCTTCTATTTTATGTTTTATGGTCTTTCAAAGTCACGTACTTGAAAAATTTTAAGTTTCAAGTATGCGGTTTTGAAAGCTTATAAATTACTTTTCATCAACATTTTTGGGAAATTTCATTTGTTTTCAACTATTTATTATATGTTTAATCAATTTTTAAAGTTTTAATTATATTCGTTTTATAGTTTATATTTTACAGTCTTTCAAATTCACTTATTTGAAACATTTTTAAGTTTCAAGTAGGCGGTTTTGAAAGGTTATAAATTATTTTTCATCAACATTTTTGAGGAAATTCTTTTTGTTTTCAACAATTTATTATATGTTTAATCAATGTTTAAGATTTCATTTATATTGGCCTTATAGTTTATATTTTATTGTATTTCAAAGTCACATACTTGTAACAGAATCCCACATCGGAAATGCAGAATCTACTGCACAGTAAAAGTAGAACCTGAATCCCACATCGAAAATGCAGAATGATTTTCAGGGCAAACCCTCTTCTAAAAGGGAGGCCTGAGTAAGAGTTTCTGTCAGAGTCCAGACTGCTGTAATGGCTGTAGCGCTAGATCTTTAATAGCAGAGAAATTCTGCTGAATTTTTTTGTTTTGTTTATATATATATATATATATAAACAAAACAAAAAAAACAAAAATAAAAATAAATTTTTTTTTAAAAAATATTTTTTTAGGAGAAAGGTGGCATCGCGGATGCCGCCTTTCACCCGCAGTGCAAAGGCGGCATCGCGGATGCCGCCTTTCACCCGCAGTGCAAAGGCGGCATCGCGGATGCCGCCTTGCCCCCGAAATGAAAAGGCGGCATCCCAGATACCGCCTTTAAGGTGCATTTTTAAAAAAAAATTTCCTGGAGGCGTTTTCTGGAAAATATTTTTTTTAAAAACGTAAAAAAAAATCCCACTAGATGAGTGGGAGTCGCACGGCTGGGGGGTGGCGTAGTGCTAGAGCGACGTAGGATAGGTGGGTTGGGCGGCCGGTGTTGTTGTGTCCAATGCAGGGAGCTGGCACAGGGAGTGGTGCCGGCTGGGGGGTAGCGCGCTAGTAAGGAGGAAGGAGGGTTCCGGCACACGGTGAGAAGGAGATAGAATAGGAGGTGGTGTTCTTGGGTTAGGAAAGAGAAGATAAAAAAGAAAACAAAAACAAAAGCAAAACAAAATCAAAACAAAAACAAAACAAAACAATAATAACATTATTCATAATAATAATAATAACTATGATCTATAATAAAAATATGAATATTAATATCTATAATAATAATTTTAAATTTAATCTATAATAATAATAACACTAACAATAATAATATTAATAATTCAAACAATAAAAATTAAAACTACTTTAATAATAATAATAATAATAAGTACCCTTCTTAATAATAATAATAATACCCATAAGAATAATAAAAAAACTTTTTTAATAATATAAAAATGATTAAAATATTAAATTTAAAAATAATAGATCTTTAATAAAAATATTATATTATTATACATGAAAAAATAATATTATCGTTACTATTTAACTAAATTTTAAATTTTCTACTCATTCAATTCATTTTTATTTGGATGATTCAATTACCGTAAATGCGCAGGTGCTCGGGATAACTGTGTGGCCCATTCTAGCTGTGCGGTGCCCGCGCCCCACCCCAAATATTAATAATAATTATAGTAATAATAATAATAATAATTATTATAATAATAATAGTAATCAAAATGAAAAAATAAATATAATAAAAGTGTCCACATCATCTTAATAATAATAAAATTCTTAACAACAAAGAAATTATAAAATACTCTACAAATTCAAAAAAATTACTCATTTTATTAATATTTTTATATTTTTATGGATGGAAAATGGGTCGCACAATTGCTTGGGTGAAGCCACACGGGTTTCCAAAACACGCTCCACCCTTGCGCCCAACGACGTCAAACACAAATGAACAATTTAATCATAAACTCCATATTTTCGTTCGAGATTCAACACAATCCTAAAAAAATTATTTAAATCCAAATAAATAACAAAATAAAATAATTAGGTTGGTCAGGGCTTGAAAAATCTCCCCACCATAATGCCTTCCATCTCGAAAAATCCACAACAAGATCTAGAACCAATGTTTAATGTTCTTAGGTGACACCCACCTCCAATAGTTCAAGCGCCTCTAGTCGATCGACCCAAATAGAAACCGAAAACTGGTGACACACAACTCATCCTCAAAACACGAACACCTTAACAACTACCAAACCGAATCCAAACCATCCATTTCAACCAAGTAATGAATGTAATTAAAGAATCTCAAACAATTATTCCTATAATCCTAGTCCAATGAAACTATTGGGTGTACTCAAATTCTAATGTCTACTCAAGAGGAAGAAACTAGGATTATGTTCTTGCACACGATAACACCCGCCACCCAGAATGATACTCAGAACAAAATGTTGATAAGAACATGGGGAGTTCCGAATAGACTCCCCACCATGAGGACCAGACTGACACTAGATTACTTTAGGTGTAACTCTATGTGACCCACTACGGGTCTCCCCACAATAAGAACAGATGAGATTATCCAAACATGCAATCTCCCCATACAGACAACCCCCCCACGAGTGGGGAGAAGGGAATGACCCAAATAATAGAGCATCAAAACTACCGCCATCTCCATTTAAAAAATGTCTCACCCCTGGAAGAATGAAAACCATGCCACACTATGGATGAAGACTACACTAACACCCTTTTTCATTATTGGTGTTCATCCGACTACGTGTCAGATTTACAACGGGACCTATGGCTATGGCCCTGATAATTTAAGCACATCCTTCCACATATTTAGGCTAAAAATTTACCAAATATTACACAAAGACCAAAATTTCACAAAACACACTTGGAGTAAAAATAAATTTTTCAAAGTGGTTCAACAAAAACCATTATTATGGTTGAAGGAAAAGAAACACCGCAAAATGATATAAGAGACAAACACTACATTCATCAAATTCTACAAAGAAAAATCCTCAAACTAATCCTTAATAATTTACGTACTCCTATTGACGGGCTCGGGTGACCTTCGATGAGACAGGTCTAGATTCAACATGCTTCTTGGAAACACCTTGGAAAAATCGCTACAAGTGATATAGATGTCCACAGGTGTGGCAGGGTCTCAGAGCACTTAGGAACATCAGCTTCTTGTGACCTTTCATGCAACACTGATGAAAGATCATGGTGTTATGATCCGAAGGTGCAGATTATAGGTCTGATGGCCTCTTAATTACACTAGTAGAGCCACCAGCATCAGGTAACTTCTTATTCTTCATCTCGCCATCCTTTAACCTACATACCAAGTTTTGGGGAAGATTTTCCACCTCATGTCCTCTTGATAACTCATCTTCATCCAGGATGGCTTGCACCACAACATTTGAGAAGGTGGTTAGGTTGATCCCTATCACATTCGACTGCAATTCATGTAGGAGCCCAATCTTAAATTGCCGAGCCTTTTCCGGATCTTTTGCAACAAACCAATGGTATTATGAAACTAGGTCGAAGGAACATCGATAGAATTCTAGAACTGATTCAACACCCTGCTAAACAGAACAAAACTCCATCCTCTTCCTCAGTTTCATTAACTTGGAGATACATTATTGGATAAATAAAGACTTGAAGAACTCCCTTGTGAGATCTTATCAAGGCTTGATTTGAGATAAGGACATCCACCATTTGTAGGTTGGACCTTCAAGTAGAAAGGTAGACAACTTCACCTTCAATTACCCAGATGACCCAATTAAACTGATCTTTCTCTCAATCTTCCTCAACCACTCCTCTAACTCAAGGGGCTCTACTTGTCTATAAAAGAGATGAGGGTTCAATTTATGAAACATGGTGAAATAGTATATGCACTGATCAACTAGAAAATTTTCTAAGGGATGACCACCCAATGCTGCACATTGGTCATTCATCAAATAGTTGTGGGGGTGAACACTAATGAAAAAGGAAACAAAGAATTTAATCAAAACATAGTCATCACCATTTCAAATTCAACTTATCACAAGCTACAAAATAAATCTTTAAAAAAAATTTCATAGAAGTAAATAATACCCAAATGATTCACATGGGGAAGATAGTGTTGATGGGTAAGTCAGACATATGGTTGGTGGCCATATACTAGTTACTCTTCTGTGATAGAGAGTAGTCATGGGAAATTTCCCTTGCTTCACAAGGCTTTCCAGCCCCTACGAGCTCACAAGGCTACTTTCCCAACACCCTTTTCATTTCCCCAACATAATACAATTCACAGAAATCAAAGTACACCAACAAATCGGACATCCCATGGTAACCTATGGTTTGGAATGAATAAGGGTTCATAATGTTCCTCTCATTCGTATGCCTCGAGTCAAAAAAATTATACTCCTTTTACCTTGACAATTGAAAATAACAATCATTTCTCTCAAAATCAAGGTTCTCACAAGATTCATCCTGCTCTGATACCATTTTTCCAAAAACCACCCCATGTCGACCCTGAACCGGTCACCCGATCCAATCTGCAGTACAACCCAAGAGGTGTTCCCAATCATCTCGGGCTAGCGACAAGCGCCCGAGCAACAATAGAGAGCAAGAGGGATCAATTTATCCCAATGAAAATAAATAAAGAAGCTGAAAAAAGTATAATAACCCAATGTGAATAAAAGACACAATAACGAAAGAACAACCAATAACATCAAACTAACCAAACCAGAACCAAAAACTCCTCATTACCTCGAGAGTCACTCTCCAAACCACAACCAACTCTCACCCATGACGAACAAGCTCAAGTCAAACTTGAAAAAAAACTAAAAACCGGAACACACTGTAGGTATGAGTATTAATAATCATTAGGTGTTCCCAAAAAACTATCCCCAAAGCACTACTATCAAATAAAGAATTTACTAATTCCAGGTTTGAACTAAATTTTGTAAAATATGGCTTTCCATAGAAAAATTAATTTCTAAAAAAAGTAATAGTTCATTTCCATTTTTAATTTAAAACAAGTTTAATATTTGATGAGAAAAGGTATATTGCATTTTAAAAACATTTTTTCATACAATTCAGAAATAAAAATATTAGTTGTTATCCAAGAGGAAAACCACACACAATACACAAAAAGGGAAATGGAAAAGTAGAAAACTAGGACCAACATCCGAACTAGTCCTTTCAATCGTTTTAAATATACAAATAAGCACAAAAGAAAACATGTGTCAAACCTAGGAGCTCATGAACAATACAGAACGTACTATACGTGTGACTCATCCTGATGGCATGCCTACTCTCGATGAAATCATAACCTCTAATCACTCGGTGTTTCCCTTCCTGGCCTAACCAGGGGTCCCAATCCCCTAGCAGAGAAAGTCCCATACCAAGGGCCACTAGTCAACGTGTATTATATACATGCGCCACAATCATTCTCAAAACATTCACTGACTATGCCAGGTTCCCATGTCAACATGTGTAATAAAAAAAGGTGAGTCAAAATTGTCAATCAAGAAACCAGTCATGATGCACAAACATCACAAAAAACTCATACAACCGACATACAAAACAAGATCAAAACTGAGTCACCCCAAGGAAATTTTTACAAAATAATTTATTTTATCAATGTGAGAAACGTGCCTTATGAAAATTTTAAATGAAACACCATTTCTCAAGAGAAACAAATACATTTTTTATGCATCAGAAGAAAACTTTTCCCATCAAAGTAGAAACACACTTGAAAATATGCGAATTATGTTGAAAGGGAAAATGTGAATTCTTTCACTATTGTGCATCAATTCACTAAGAAAATAATTCTAGTGCTTTGTAGAAAATAAACACCTCTGTTTACATCAATAAATTATTCCAAAATTAATTATCTAATACTATTTATCATTTATTAAAAATTGATGAAATATAAAGAAATTAAAAATTTTAAATTTAAAGGTGAGTGTAGCGGGGGACCTAAATCGACTCACAGTCCAAACACAATGATTCAACATGGATCGACCAGGAAAATAAACACAGACAAGATAGCAACTACAATATCATAGAATTACCTCACCAATGCGTTGTAACAAAAGTAATACAATCTAAAACACAGAAACACTGAAAAAATAACTCAAACAATTAAACATCGAAAAAATAGATAAAAAAATAACAAAAACAACTTATAATAATTCAATATAAAGAGAAGCACTTAATCCACCTCAACACGGAGATGCGCTCGACCAATGGGGTCGTGTGACAGTTAAAAAGAAGAGATGTACATCAATGAAGAAGGAAGATGATAGAGACTTAGCAAGGGGAACACAATGGTTTCCAGAGAGTGAAGTAAGGGGATTACAAGGCACCGCACAATGACCATGGGAAATAAAAGGGGACATATAGGGACTGTGCAGCCCTATAGTCGGTTTGTGAGGTGACGCACTATAGAGCCAGTGGTGCGCCATTCTGGAGATGTGCGTGGCTTCCAGAAAGGAGGGTGCATGAACAGCAAGACAGGAAGAAGGCATGCTGACTAGTGGGTGCATGGATGGGGGTCACCAATAAGAAACAAAGGCATCAACAAGGTGGGTCGGTAGGCACGCAGTGGCCAGAAGGGGAGGCTACCACCGGTGGGTGCGTGCTGGACAGTGCAATGCTGACAGGAGGGTGGACGAAAGATGTTGGAAGGAGGCACACGAGCGGTGAAGGCATCCGTTGCAGAAAAGGGGACAATGTTGGGGTGTCATGCTAATACTGGCCGGATGATACTGGAGTGCTTGGATGGGTGAGTTGCAGAAGAGGCGGGCGACATTGGTTGGGGAAAAAAGTGTGCGTATAAAGGGTGCATTTACCGAAAGGGGAGGCAGCAAGGTGGGTGAGCAACTGGGGGTGGCCGGTGCAGTGCAGAATAGGGGCATGGAAGGCCGGCTTGTGCAGGTGGGTGCTGACTAGAAGGTGGGAAGGCATCTGACAATGTGGTGTTGGAGGTCGCAGGGGTGAGCCTGGTCATGCAAGACATTGGTTGAGTGGGGGTCGCATAGCTGGGGCGGTGGCGTAGCGCAAGAGCGGTGCATGGTAGGAGGGCTGGGCTGCCGGTGGTGCTGTGGCTGAAGCAGGGAGCCAGATCATGCAGTGGTGCTGGCTAGGGGGTAGCACACCGACAAGAGGGAAGAAGGAGGGTGGAGGCACGTGGTGATAAGAGGAGAGAATAGAAGAGAGGGGGAGAAAAAAGAGGCAGTGCGCTTTGGTAAGGAAAGTGAAGAAATAAAGAAATGAAAGAAAAGAAATAATAGTAATAATAATAATATTATCCATAATAATAAAAATAATAACTTTGATCCATAACAACAACAACAACAACAACAACAACAATAATAATAATAATAAAATTTAATCTATTATAATAATAATGCTAATAAGAATAATATTAATAATACACCTAATATCAATAATAAAAACATTAATAATAATAATAATAACAATAATAATATAACCCTTCTAAATGATGATAATAATAATAATAATAATAACAAGAAAAACTTTAAGAATAATATAAAAATGATAAAAATATTAACTATAAAAATAAAAAATATTTAATAAAAATATAATATTATTAAACATTACAAAAAATATTATCATTACTATGATGAGTTATCTATTTTTCTAAATTTTAATTTTTCTACTCATTCAATTCATTTTCATTTGGAGGATTCAGATACCACAACCACACAACTTCTTGGGCTAATTGAACATCCCTCGCTAGTTATGTGGTGCCAACACACCATCCCAAATATTAATAATAATTATAGTATTAATAATAATATTAATAAATATAATAATTATAGTAATCAAAATGAAAAAATAAAAATAATAAATGTTTCCACATCCTCTTAGTAATAATAAAATTCCTAACAACAATAAAAGATATAAAAGATACTATAAATTAGAGAACAAATTCATTTTATTTATTTAATTATTTTTTTCTGGATGGTAAATGGGTCGCACAACTTCCTGGGCGAAGCCGCGTGGGTTTCCAAAACACGCTCCACCCTTGCATCCAACGACGTCTAACCCAAATGCACAATTTTTATCATAGAATAAATATTTTCATTCGGTATTCAACCCAATTTTCAAAAAAAAATATTTAAATCCAAATAAATAATAAAATAAAATAATTTGGTAGGTCGGGGTGTGGCATCACATGTTTAGGTCCCTGAGACTCACGTCAGCTCCATATATCTGAGGTCTTTACTCCAGTGTTCCCACTACATGTAGAAACTGTCTATGTCTGCTCATCTAAGATACAATCAAACAAAAGAGCCCTCTCCAGCACTATATAATAATTAGAAATTCAAATAGGTATAAGGATGGATCATATTTATCAACTTAGTCATCATTCTATGGTTTAATACCGGAATAACCGATCTCAATCCATATCCATTGAGTAACTAGAATGCTTGGTAAACCTCAATGAATACTCATCTACTATCGTTATCCCCTATCGAAGCTGTCGAACCACCTTGATATGTAGATACCTCAACATCGCTGAAGAGAAATCCTATCAGAGTATGGTATCAACCACTTTCCATTATAGAGTCTTATCGTTATAATACCGAGTCACCAAATCCCACCATCATACTACTGAGCCATGGAGATGAATTACCTATAGGAATACCATCAAATAGTTTAGGTTCATATGTGGATGTGAAACTTATGTCATCCCCTCAAGATAATACTTAAATGCATGTTGGTTAGGATCTCCTCAAATCCTGAGGGGTTGTTGTCCCTGAAACTCCTGAGGTGCACTCAACCTGTGAACTTAATCTACGACTACTATGGTACAATATATTGTACTACCAGGGGAGGAAGAAATATTGTTCCACCTAGAGTAATGACCTATGAAACTGGTCTATATATCAATTCATCCAAAATGAGGGGATCATCCTCATGATCTGGATGATTGATCCTAGCTAGTATACATCAAAGTGGAATCATATAATAGACATTGTGTAGCATGATCAAGGAGTATATATGGAAAACTGACTAAATAAGGACATGTAAACCAAATCCCATTCGAATATGATGTAAGAACCATTTTTTTCC
This sequence comes from Viscum album, assembly GCA_963277665.1. NCBI lineage: Eukaryota > Viridiplantae > Streptophyta > Magnoliopsida > Santalales > Viscaceae > Viscum > Viscum album. The sequence goes on along the minus strand of OY728162.1, from coordinate 524,518,525 downwards.
TAAAACACGTGTTCTCATATACTTAATTAAAATGGTGGATATCAAAGTACAGGTGTATGGATACATCATTTTCCACACCAAAACTAGAGTCACTTGACTAAAAGTCAAACTCTAGACACATAAAAATATTTCCTAAACCAATCTCATAGACTCTGGTAAAATGGTAGAACTGAATCCTTTGATACCACATAACAATTAATCCTAATGGGGCCCATGCCAAAACTCCCTATTCCATCCTCCAATAGGACATAGTCTAAAATCATGCACCACATAGGCTTATAACTAACATGTGAGGACCTAGCCTTGTCACCTACACACACACACATCACACATCCCATACAATAGGGAAATTTTAAAAAAAGGAACAACCATGGATGAATAAAATATAATATTCAAAACCAGAGTGTGAAAGATTTAATGAAATGTAAAAAGGGACAAATAAAAGCCCACCAAAATAGTTTGAAAGTATGTTCGACAAGAATGTAAAATTGGGTAACTTTTCAAGATACTACATAAACACACCTATGTCTATATGGTCTCACAAAAAACCTCTTGGTAAAAATACCACTAAGACACTATCAAAAGAACAATATTTTAAACAAGACACGACACATACCAGAAATTCCCATGCATGGGTGTGTTTAACAATAATCAGAAGGACACCCTAAAACCACAAAGAATGTAGAAAAAGAAAAATAATTATCTCTAAATTGGTATATATATACAAGAATATCAATATATATATTCAATAAAAACACATTGTTAAAAGATAACTTCACCAACATAATGCTACCCTTGGATCCCAGCTTAAAATTTTCACACAACACTCATCAAGGAGAACACACTCCATGAGTCTGATAGTAGTAATGACATCTTTCCAAGAGTTAATTCTAATAATTTATCATCATCAAAAATGTAATATATATATATATATATGTTTGAAGTGATATTATACATAGATTAGGATAGCTCTAAAGGCCATTGTCTATAACAATACCTCAATCTGACATAACTTGCTATGTTAAGGATTATCACCCATGTAGTGTTGTTTATGAAGATATCAAGAACTCCACCTTGGAAAAAAGGTGATAGATTATTTCACTATGGGCCTCATGAATGGATTACAATAAATCTATCAAATATTTTCTTGAAGAAGGTATTATTGTACTCTGTGTAGGAGAAAATTCCATATGAAACCTCAGGGAAAAGGATATGGGGACAACACCCAAACAGAATATGTCCATGATAAATAAGAGAAGGTCTCAAATCCATTATTGAGGGAGTACATGATGTGTAGAAGTATTACATATCACATCCCTTTGACTATGATCCATGCTCATGTAAATGGACCATGTTCATGTTTATGTAAATGTACATGGTGTGTTGATGACTGAGTATTTCTTCCTATGTATTAGTATATAGCATGTCCCATGGATTATTGGTCTGGACATTTCAGTATTGGAGTATACAATGTGACCTTTCCCTTGTACTCCAACTCATGTCATTTTAACCCCTGAGGTATATACCAAGCTATCGGTGAGTGATCACACTCATTGTGATCTGGTCACACGCCATGTGATCCTTTCCTTTCTCCTGAAATCCTAGCCTCTAGTGAAAGAGCCCCACATGATGTGTATTTATAGATTACACGCCATGTGATATATAATTTTATGAGAACCCAAATGTGGTTCAAGATTCCTCTCTTACTCTTCCAATCCTCAATATAAGAATTTTTCTTGATTTAAAATAAAAAATCTTTCCTATATGAGATATGAAATCATCGATGAACAATATACGACCCTTAGATTTTTTTTAAATAATTTTCCCATGTAAACCATAGTCAAACACCATGTACATGAAATCGGGTATCCAAAAAAATCTATTCCACTACCTCTTCCATCATCACATGATCACCGAATCATACCAACCATTGATCTATGATATGGAATCATTGCACCCTGAATGGTGCACAATGGTTGATCCCTTAGTATATGTCAAACCATAGGAAATGGAGAACACCTGTGATGAATGAAGAATCGAGGGAGAAAAAAAGGAATAATCATGATTAATAGACCCAATAGATATTCTTTTCAACATCAATTTGTTTCCATTATAATGAAAAATAAATATATTCGAAATACTCCTAATAAAATCCCAATTTCAAAATAAAACTAAAACATTCCATAACATGTACGATATGTGAATCTATTTTTTGGGAGAATGATTCACTCTTTTCATAGAAATTAAAAACTAGGAAGTAATCTGATTAAAAATATCTCTTAACATGACTTGGATCGATCAATGATATAGAATGGAGTTGTAATGAAATTATTAGAGAGATAATCTAATTCCATATTGCATTAGAAATCAATATTTGATATGGTATTCATCCATCAATGGAATCACCTTCAACACTCTATAATGGATCTCCATCTATTTGTAAGGTTGTGCTGCTAACCAATTTTTTTTTTCAATAAGTGTGTTCATATAGAGGTTGGTAGTTATGGTGAATAATTAATCAAATTAATTTATTCAATTTAATTATTTTATAAATTCTCCGATGAACACAAATCAATCCAAATATCCAATTTGTTCTAGTATTATATCACCCATAGTGTAAAACTCACATTATGAACTCAATTGTGCCCTTATATTTCTAATCTAGATATCTATTTGGATGTTATTCCACTTTTTCAAGAATACCATATGGGTATACTATTTAATATATTTAATTTATTTCAAAAATTTATTTTAGGAACACCAGGCCTCGAAATCACATATTATCTCAACTCTTGGTCTTGACAATAATCTATTCTATATAAAAAACATTGCAAATATGATTCATTACACTAGTTTTGTGTATTTTCTTGGGCTAGATAAATAGTGTGATGTTTTTCTGAAGGTGGTTGTACATGGATTGGCTTATTTTATGCTTGAAAACAATAACATCTCATATTAATCCAAATTTAGGCATGATGGTTTTTGGAAACTACATTTTTTTCTTATCTCTATATTTTACGATTTATCCATGTAATCCCTAATGTTGTTATTTGTTTGATTTTGTTTTTAGAAATTTTCTATTGGATAATGGATTTTTTTTTCAATTCCATGGTTAATATTTTCTTACAATATGTAAATAAATTCTAAGTTATAATAAAGGAATTGTAATGAATAAAAATTTAATGATTCATTGAAAAAGAATATTTTTCAAATTGTTTCTATTATAAATCAAGATATTTCTGTTATATAAAATTAAATTCACATGATTTGAATATAAAATTTAATTAAATTTATTTTTAATAAATAAAACATAATAAACAATATTTATTTTATTATTAATTAATCAGAACAAAGAATAAAATAAAGTAATAATAAAATTTAATTTATTCAGTGGACTATTTTTTCTACATGTTGAGTATTTTTATATTTATAAATTTCATTGATCGTTAAATGTAGATTATTTTAATGAAATAAAATTTTTATATAAATTTTATAATAGATTTAATGATTTTTAATTTATATAGAAGTAGAGTAAAAAATTTCTATAAATAAAAATACACACACACAAACACACATATATATAATTATGTGTTATACATCCTTATAGGTTGATAAACATTAATAAAAATATTAAATTTAATATAATAACATAAATTTAATACTTTTATTCATTATTCCAAATTAATGTAATAATTTAAATTTTAATTTTTTGAATAAAAATAAGTGATCTTGTTATAATTTTGATACCATTATTATTGGAAAATTTTGATAAATTATTATTGTAATGTATAATATTTTAAAAAATATCTCCATAAGTTATTAGTTAAATGTATGTAAGAAATAATTATCTACCTACATTCATTAATTTAGAAATTTTTTATTATTTTAAATGTAAAAATATTTATATATAAAATGATAGAATAATTATTTATTAATATGGAGTTACAAGTCACTTATAAAAGGAAACCTCCATGAAACATTTAAAACCACATCAAAAATTACAATTACTCTCTAAAAAAATAATATTTCATTCTTATGAAGAGTAAATAATTATTTTTAAAATGTTCTCTAAATATAATGCCCAAAATATATAACACATTGAAATTTTAGAAAATATTTTTTTAAAATAATATTATCTTTAATAGAATGCATCAGGTAAAAAAACGATCTAAAAAGAAATACAACATTATAGATTAAATATTTTCATTATAACATAATCCTGGATTGGACCTTTTTAATAATAGTATCCAATTTACTAAATATATATAGAAAATATTTCCTATTAAATTTTTTTATTAGTTAAAATAAAATAACATCTAATTTTTTAATGATAAGATTAAAATCTAATAATTTTAATAACAATTAATGTAAAAAAATTATAATTTTTCTATAAAAGAACACATTAAGTATATTTCATATGATTTAATTAAAGGATAAAATTCACTTAAATAGATTATTAAATTTAATGATAATTCAGTTTTTATACAATAAAACTAATTAATAGTTATTCATATATTAGTTATCAGTAAAAAATAAATAAAAAAAATTTGATGCTAAAATAGATATTTTTCAGAAACCTTATTCTAATTATGAAATGTATTTTTATTATAAATAAAATAAACTAATAATTACTGATAAATTATTATTATGAAATTTATTGAAAATATATTCAATAAAATAAACTTACATTCTTAAAATTTTTTATTTTTAAAAAACAAATGTGAATCAAATCATTTTATGCTTCAGAAATGATGTTTTTCTACAAATATAATTTATGTGTTTTATGCATGGACATTGGAATTATATAATATCACATTTATAAATATAAATTCATAAAACTAAATTTATTTCATAAATTATCATATCAAAATTCTCATATCGTGATATTTTTTTAATTTTTATCAACATATTACTTTTTTGAATAGTGAAAATACCATTTTTTATAAAAATTATCATATTTAAATTTATTTGAAAAGTCAAATACAATGTTTTTATTGGTTTTATATAAAAAATATTCCCATTTTAATTTAAAATTATTATTAGTTAATTATGAATCAATTTTACTATAAATTAAGTTCATGGACTAAAGATGCATTTTTCGAAAAACATGTTTATCATTGTGCCTAATATTATTTAAAAAAATTAATTTAACTCAGTAATAAAAATAGATAAATGATAATCAATTTAAAATTTTTAATCAAGTGTTAAATATTTTTTAGTGATTTCAATTTAATTTTATGTTATAATAGAGAGTTACCACGGTCAAGATTATTTACCACGATAAAGGGTAGAATACGTTAACGACGGTAAAAAATCTTTGATAAGGTCCCAAAATCATTTCATGATACTTATTATATCACATTATATTTAATATTTAGTTGATTTATTTTTAATTTAAAAATATATTTTCTCAATTTTATTTTAATATATTGAATAATTATAAGTGTTCTACTCAGCACACTTATATAAGGCCCTCTCTGCTCTTCAAGTTTCACAAAAATTTAAGACTCTATATAATCCATTCAATTACCTAAAAAAATCATAAATTACTTCTAAACATACTAGATTTTCTATTTTCATTTAAATATTTAAAAAACAAGACTTGACTTTTAACCTGAAGGGGGTTTTCTAAAGAAGTGGTGTGACACTTAACTGAGTTTTTTCTTATTTGATAATTATTATAACTCCATTAAAATAATTTTATCAATTATTAAATAATAAAATTGTTTTATAATATATATTTATATTTAATTAAATTAATTGTATAACACTTTTTAATTTACTTTTTATCTAATTGAAAAAAATCATTGCTCATTCATACAAATGTAACTCTACCACCACAAAGAGACGAACATCGTTTTCCACCATCTCTCCATATGGCTAGTAAGGAAGATATAAATAATGAATGTATAGGAAATATATCAACTTATTATGATTTTATAATGATAATATATTACATACCTTCTTACACATTCCATAAATTATAAAATGATAATGTCTCTCATTTGTATGTGTGGAGTAGCACCACCATGAAGTAATTTGATTATTTTTTCATTTTCGCATCACATGGATGATTGAAATGATGGAAATAATGAATAAATATGGAATTTGTAACATATTTATTATTATATATAAGTAAAACATATTCTAATTCATTTCATTTTGACCTATAAAAAGAATTAAAATTTCATTCACACACATATATATATACACCTTCCCCATGAAATGGGTTTGTTTATATTCAATTAACTCATTACATTGATGGTTCTAAGAGTATATTAAATGTATAAATATGATAATTATTACATGATTAATATTTTATAGATAATTTAAAAATGACCCATTTTACCACATTCCACTAATTTATGCTATTTTGGGATGACGAAATGAATGCCCTTAAAACAACCCACTAAGACATAACAAATTTAGCAGAAAAACAAAACAAAAAATTAAAATCATTAAAAATAATATTATTTAGGGAATTAAATTTAAAAATATTCATAGGTTTGTAGAGAATAATTATAATTTAATTATTTAATTATGTAATTTACATACATGGAAATTTATAAGATGATGTAATGGATTTATCAACTCTATTTCATTTTATTAAGACTCATACAGTTTTAACCACTTGTTTTTTGATTATTTATCCTACTATATGAATATATTTTGTAACTAATACCATAAAATTCATATTTTTTAAATACTATTCTCGTTTTCTCCATCAATGTTATTATTATTCAAATCTTATTAATTTTTTATTCATTTTTTTAAAAATATTTTTTAAATTTATTTTTTCAAACTCCCTTTCTTCCATGTCGATATTATTTTAAAAATTTCGAGATAATTTTTCAGGATAGAGTAAATGATTGTTTAATGTATTTTTCTAGTACCCATGGAATTATTATAATGTTTTTATAATGAAACCATTTCAATAATTTCAATATTGTTATGTTTTAACTATTTTCATAAATCAAAAAGTATTTTTTGTAATATATTTGTTATGAGATATTTTTTCAAACATAATTACATTTATTTGTAATTAAGAATAATCTATAAATTTTAATTATTCTTATAAATTCATAGTTTCACATTAATCTATTTATTTTACACATTATGTGTCTACATAAAAAAGGGATATTTCTACATAATTTTATAAGGAAATGCAATGAGTTTTTACTTATTCATTTATACGTGTTTTTCAATAGTTTTGTGATGGAAAGATAACGACTAGAATTTTTTTATTAATTATATGGTGCTACATCATTAAATGTAATGAAAATTGAGCCTTATATAGATCATTATGATATGTGAGATCGATATAGACTTCTAATGCATTGGGTATGAATATTGTATTTGAAGGTTAAAATGAGAGGGGTAAGGAAATATGTTACTCCTATGGAATTAATTGGGATTTAGTTATTCTAACATGGGTTAAAAATTAGGAAAAATGGTTTATGAATATGATTATAAAATATATATATTTCATTAATTATAATATTTTATTTGGAAATATTCTAATTTCTTAATTAACGTAATGTGTTTGGACTACCAATGATAGCATGATTATTTTTCAAAGACTGTTTTCATTAGATCTTATTCGCACCAATAAAACTAAATTTATTTCATATTATATCTAATATATATAAAATGTTTTATATATAAAATGGAAAATTTTATATAATTAAAATATTTTATTTGTGGTCACAATGTTTTATTGATGAAAAGGTATATATTTTCATGGGTTTCAATGATTTTTTATAGGACTAATGTAATTAATTTCTTACTTATTTCCCATAATGAAAATTATTTGTTTAATAAATTGGGTTTAATTTTTTTTCAAAAGGATTATGGAGGTGCTGTAACTGTATAATGGTAAATGGTGATAATTCCTCAATGGATAATAATCATCCTCAATAAAATAAGGTTTTAAACATAAGATCCCATTTTTTATGAGAAAATGTACACTGTGTGGAAATGTCGACTATGTTATGTAAAGAATTTCCAAATTCTCAGAAACTATAAAACTAAATGTCCCTGGAAAATTATAAATGTGAAATTTTCATATCAAATTCATAAATATGTGTTTTTTTAAGTTACATGTTCTTAAGAAGTCCTTTAAAATTATGAATCCTTATTTGAAAAAATACAATTTATTCTTTTTATGTAAATACTTTATATCAAAATATTCCATTTATCTTATTACAATAACTCATCCTAAATATTAGTTTTCATATTAATAAGATATTTATAATATCCTTATAATTATTTTTAATGACATTTTTGTAATAACGCTCTATTTTCATACACATCCATTGACTATATTATATTCTTGTTTGTGTTAGTTTAACAACCTATATAGATGATTCAAATTTTTTTATCATAGATAGTTATTAAAACATGATCAGGGGAATGAAATTATATTAATTCATTAATAATGTTTCATATTCATATATAATGGTGATATAAATATTTAACTAACTATTAATATGTCAAATATTATTTTTTAGAAAGGAAATAAACATGCTCTATATGGATTTAATGTCTATGAATAGTTCCCAAAAACTACCATGGAATGAATTTGGAATTTAATAACAAATTATGGAACTAGTATTATTTTTCACTATATATTTTAGATATATTTATCTCATTAAAATGGGATAATCATTGATGTACCCATATTTAAAAAGAAAAAGAAAAATTGAATCTACCAACAACCAATAATTAATATACACTAAAAATAATTAATAATATTGAATCAATTGAACAAAAATTAAAATATAAAATATAAAAAATAAACTTTTGGTTATTAAAAATAGAAATAAATATTTTTTTATTATTCTATAGTGTTATTGAATATATTGATGAAATTGGGAATCACATGGTTAGGGTTTTCATATAATTAATTTTCTTATTTGAGTATTATTTTTAATTTTGAGTATCATTTTCTATGTTTTGTTTATACTTACCCATTATTTAATTATATAATTATTAATATTTTTTTATTTAAACGTATTTTTTTCTCATTACACTACTTTTAAATTATTCATACTTAATAATGTTTGTTGTACGTAAGGATTTTTTTTGCCTTAATTTCCCTTTAATGAAATATTGTTCTATATTATACACATATATTCAAAAGTATATTGTATATACACCAGAATAGATTTCATAAATCACCATTTAATTTTTATTCATGGGATTTTAAATTCCATTTAATTCTATTTTTTTTAATTTTCGTTTGATTCAAATGTTTCCAATGAATTGAAAGGTTCTCTTTACTTAATTATCTTTTCTTGAGTCACAAATATTCTAAAATGGAAGCTATTTTAATATATTTATATTATTCAATTTATTTATATATTTTTTTATTTTATATTTCATTATTTTGAGCAAATCTTTTTTTCTATAATACCAAATAATGTTTTTATATGAAAACGATGCTGTATTATAAGAAAAAAAGTATATTTTATATTTTGATTATTTTTCATTCATATTTACATTCAATATTTTTTTCACTATATAGAAATAGTGAAATATATATTCCTTTTTACCCTTAAAAATTCTCTTATCTATCTCTAAAATGGAATTCCATAATTATTTTATTCTTTTTGGTTTATTTTATTAGTTAAAATCCATAAAAAGATTTTTTGGTTCTATATATTTATTTTATGTTTCTTTTAGTGACCATTTCATAATGATTATCCTTTATGAAATATTATTGATTATATTATTTGTACATTTAACCTATAAAAATAATGTATTGAATGTAATTTATCAGTATTTTAATGTGATTTCAAATGTTTCCTTTTATTTTATTTTCATGAAAAGTTATAAAATATTCAATATTTTTTTTTTCTGATTATGCTTCCCTATTCCTATATTCTATATTGAGATTTCCTTTCTCAGAAATAATTAATATTATATTATTAAAACTTATTTATATCATTTATAAATAACAATATTCTAATAATAAAATATTTCACGAAAATGTTTTATAAAATATTATTTTTCTTATTTAATATTATTACAATGAATTATAATAGATAAAATACCATTTTGTCAAAATATTAATAAAATCATTATATACACATTATATATTTTTCAAGAATGCATATATTCCAAATAATATTTCGTAGATTATATTTCCTAAATTATTTATTTTTCTTAACTATATATTATTTATTAGACTCATGATCAAAACATCTATTCATCAATAGTTATGATGAAATGAGATATATATGGGAGTATCAATCCATAAATTCCATTATCTTTTTTTATCTGAATAGTATTTAGTTTTTACCATTCAAACAAATGAAATTATATTCGGTGTAACATATATTTATTTCTTCTTATTGAGGTGTTTTTAACTTCGTAGTCATATCAATTTACTGACATGGTAAATTGATTGATATGGATATATATTATTTTATTTAATAGTGAATTTTTTAATATAATCATTATTGATTAATAATGATATTTAAATGTTTACCATGTCAAACATGAATTTTAATAGATTTTTTAATCCAGAATGAAAATTTTATGCAACCCATTTCAAAGGGTTATTTTATTTATGATATATTTGAATGAATTCCTATAACATAAGTAATTAGAGTTTATTATTATATTACCAATGGGAATGGAATGACACGTCCCTTTTATGCATTTTGTATAGATTGATATCTCATGTGATGATTTTTATATTGCAAATTAGAGGTTATTTTGGGAAACTATGTTATAAGTCATGGGTGGTGATTTTTGATGCACTATTGGATGGGAGACATTAAGACACTATAATCATATAGTCTTGGTAGTGATACATATTATAAGATATTATTTTCTATAATTACAATTGATCAGTATTACTATGTTATATATATATAAGTCATGAATATTTTTTATGTTTTCAAATTATAATACAATTAAAAATATTTTTCTCATGTTATGGTCCTTTTATAGTCCTATATTCAATACTACTATTGATGACCATGTTATAAGGGTTTCTGGTATCTTCTTTGGATTACATGAACGTATTCTCACAATCATACCATATATACCATGTTCATTTACCGCACTTTATTCCAATATAACAACTAATCATACATTTCTCTTTTAAGTAGTATTCTCCTTTGTAATAATTTGATCTCAATCCTCTAATATGTTTCGCCATTTAACAATGATTTTATTTTCATGGATTTATCAATTACATATTCATATATGAAAACGTTTTTGAGACATGTTAATGTTGTAATTCCTTATATGATGTTTATAGAGATAATCTCATAGGACACTAGATCTATGTGTATTGGAAATGGGTTTTATTATATATAGTATATATGTGTAATCATGTCAAATTAATAATGTGTCTCTGAGTCATTATAGATGGTATTATATTTTTTGAGTAATGTGTCATTTATAGCATAAGATATGATATAATCCTCAACCAATAATAGTTATTATTAGATAATGGTATAGTTGTCTCATTCCAATATGGTAAAAAATAACAAAATGTAGGTTGAAAAAAAAGTGTCATTGATTGAATTGAGTGAGTTATAGGTTATAGAAATATATTTATAGTTAAACTAATCATGTTATAATTTAATGAAATAGTTTCATGGTTGAACCATGATCTCATTAGTTGAAAATAAGGTTTCATAAAAAATAAATGTTATAATTTATTTTTCATATTCATTTAATTTAGTACTCTTATTTTATATAATATTATTTTAACCATATTTAGTACTTAGTTCAGAAAGGCATAGTGAAAATTTTATTATGAAAGGTATGTCTCAAGAAATATATATCTGTTTTTACCATCCAAGTATTAATGATTATTACAAATGATTGAGGAAAATAAAAATTTATGTACATGAAAATTATGAGCGAAAATATAATATTTATAGTCTTACCTAAGATAGATAGGATTAGAACCCATTATAAATTATACCGTTTTTAGTTATGTGTGTGGATACCCTAAATTATTTTAAACAGATAATGATAATTAAAATTTAGATGACATAATTTATTTAAAAGAGGATAACATATAATCTAATAGTTATTTAATACTTTTCCTATTAAGTTTAACTTTTTTTATTTTTTTAAATAAATAGAACCATGGGTGGAAAATAAATCTTACAATATAGGAATAAGATTAGAAACACTTTATTAACTCATAATATTATATAATAACAAATTTAAATGAATCCAAGTATTACATAGTAATGATTATTACATAACATGGATGATTACTTCCTATAAATGTATATAAGTTGTACTCACCAGTGCGTACACTTGGCATATTTAATTAATGGATATTCATTAAAAATAGAATGATATTTATAAAAGTTACCCAATAATAGTAATGATTATTTATTTTTAATCAAATAGTATTTGTACATATAAATGGAATAGGATGAAATAAAATAATGACTTGAAAAATAATATTTGAACATAGAAGGGATATAGGAAAAGTATTTTATGTTTTTAGAGTAAGTTTGGAAATTATTTCAAAATGAATTCGAATATTTCGTCTCTCCCATGGTGGGAAGAGGATTAATTTGAATAAAAAATGTCAGATCCAAATATATAATTTCAAAATATTCTATGGATATCATGTTTGTAGAAGTTTTTCAGTTAAGTGATTTTTGAAAAGTGTGCCAGGACCAAAGGGTCTTTGCAATATGTCTTCAGCTGCATTATCCGAGAAAATGCATTCTGTAGATGAAAATAAAATTATATTTATTAATAAGTAGGAATGGATATTTAAATATAAAAATAAAATATAAAAATTAAATATTACAACATAGTGGTAATAAAAATGAATGTTCTAGAAATTTATAGTATACTAGACAGTAATAAAGTGTAAAAAATCAAACATTGTGTTATAAAAAAGTTGTCTAATATAGATTTTTTCAATTGTATACCAATATGTATTTTTTGTAATTTATAAAAATAAGAAACAATAATGAAAATATATATAAAACATGGTGTTTTTGTACATCATAGCACAAATAGTTTCTGGATAAAGAAGAGGTACAAAACATGTAATATAAATGTCACCAATTTGATACATCCTACCAGTGAAACAGATCTTTGTCCCAGGTCAGTGGAACAATATTTGATACATCCTAAAAATTTAATAGAAGATTAACCGAGGAGATTATACTTGCTATTAATAAACACCATAATATTATAATAAAACATACTATTATTTATTTTCAAAGTTCACTAAACATAGGATTGTAAGATAGGGTGACCTATTTCATAACCGCACATGTTTACAAACCATTACCATTGAAACATGGTGTTGAAAAAAATGTGAATAATCTTGAATTTATATATTATATACCAAGGAGATATTTTTTTCAGTACGTAAATGAAAAAATGAATTGATAGGAGGCAACAAACAAGTCATTTTGTTATAGTATTAAAATTTATGCAATGTAGATTGAACACATAGATAATAAGAAAAAGAAATTTTTGAATGATTTATATGGATAAAAATGAATTTCAATTACTCTTTCTGTATTGTAAATAATGTAATGATAATATCAATGAAAATAGAAATTTAATAAATAGTAATGAAAAAAAAATAAAGAGTGAACATGTATGTTTACCATATGTTTGCAACATTACATTTCAGTATGTTTTTTCAGTTTTCTTGTTCAAATTTCTCTACATTCTGCTGTGTTATTATGTATATTGACTAATTTTAGCCTGTTTGTCTCGACATATGTGGAAACTATCCTTCAATAAATCATCATTATCAAAATCACGTTACATATTTTTTTTACTTAGAAAATATTGTTTTAAGATTTGAAGCTAGAATATTTAGCGATTGTAATCATTGAAACACAGATCAAAGCTTTAATAGTTTACTATTATTTAGTAGTATATAGATGTAAATTTAAAGGATTGTTTAAAAAAATTAAAATTCATAATATATATTTAGTTATAGAAATTGTTGTTAAAATATTGGAAAGATTTAAGAACTTAGTAAATATAAAATTTATATAAGTGAATAAAAAATGGAGAGATATATGATAGAATAAAAAATTTGTTTGAAACATGATCAAATAATAAAAAATGCTATTTGGTTACATTAACCATGTTTTCACAAAAGTACCTATATATATTCGATAAAGTTAAGTGAATTGGTGTGGATTAATCTGCCTATATAATGGGAAATAAATTCAAACATACCCTTACAAGTAATCTGCAATAGAAAACACAATATTTTAACTTCCAGTTTCCCTATATTTTTTCACTCAATGGCTTTGATAACATTAAGGAATGTGTTTTAACTTAAGGATCTGTTTGTTTATTTGAACTATGTTTTCACAAAAGTACCTGTACAAAATAAAAAAATTAACTGAAATGGTGTTATGAATGGTGCCTATATGCTATAAAATGATAACAAACACACCCAAACTAGTAATTGGAAATAGAAAACACTATATTTTAATAGCCAATTTAAAAATATTTTTTTAATTTATTATCTCTTCTAACATTTTGGTGTGTTTGTTAACCTAAGGTTCTATTTTATTGGATGAGCCATGTTTTAATATTAGTACCAGAATATAATAAAAAAGTATCTAAAATGGTTTTAGAAACTCTATATATATATTTAAAATGATAATAAACACACCCAAACATGTAATCTTCAATATAGACAAGTATATTTTAACATGCAGTTTACCTATATTTTTCATTTTTTGGCTTTATTGAGATTGGTGTGTGTATGTTTTCAAAAGGTTCTATTTTTTTTCATGCACCATATTTGCACAAAAATATTTATACATTTGAAAAAAAAATTATGTAAAATGGTGATGTAGATTCTTCCTATATGATGTAAAATGAAAACAAACACACCCATAAATGTAGACTGGCATATACAGATATGTACATTGGTAGGATTCTTTTCATACATGTTATATTTGACATCCCATTCATGCAATATGATATATATGATTAAAAATAGCGGTTTATATTTATCCAATCTATGATCTGCATAGAGAAAGAACATTATGATTAAATTATCCAAAATATATAGGTTAGTATTTATCCATTTTTTACAATAGCAGGATAATAATTATATATAACTAATATATATATATATATACACACACACACATAACATTTATATATAGAACATATATAATTATGATCCCACAAGCCTGAGAAAATAAAATTTAAAAAAACATATGTGTAAAATCAAATAAATTTTACATTGTAAAATCCTTACTCAACCAAAGGATCTGGGTTATGTGCGGAAAAAATAATATAGATAAAAATATGAGTCATAACATATTACTTAAATCTCTATGGAGTATATAATAGAGGTGTATATTGAACAATAAAATCTAACAGAACATATGGGGAGATATATTGAATATGCATGAGTTAAAATATGAAAAACACATCAATCATTCCTCTATAATATATTGCTATAGTTATTTAAGATAAAAGTACATGTTTATTAGAGGTATGAGTACATGTATAAAAAATGGGTGTTCAATCCCTTTAAACCACATGATTAGTTCATTTTCCTCAGACAGACTCTACAAAAAGGAGCTGCCTTAGAGGTGGATTTAGATCACGTGCACTCACAAGAGAAGAAACAATTCATTTAGGAGAACAAGAGGTTATGGATATTCAATTGGGACTAGCCTTTGCTAGTACGAGAAGCTTAGCCAGGCGACCATGTGAAGGTGGAGAGCTACTATAACTATGCAGATGCTAGGGAGGGATAGTTCCTTATAGGTATAGTCTGGTTGTAAGACCTTCAGGTCATGTAATGTCTTTTAAGCCTATGGGCCATTTAATCTCTAAGCCTACATGCCTTGTAAGTGTTCCCCCTCATCCCTTGAAAGGGGGGTTATCAAAAATAAATAAAAAATGAAGGCCATCGGGACATTTAGGGGGTGTGTAGTGGAGATTTAACAGATATGATAAAATAAAAATTTGTTCGAAACATGGTAAAATAATAAAAAATAAACCATGATGAATTTTTTTTTAAATATCCATAGCTCCAAAATTTTTCACTACTCCCATTTCTATGATGGGGTATTTCTACGAATTATAGTTTGACTCCACCTTGTGACCTAGTATATAAGATCAAGGCCATCCATAACTCATATCATATATGTGAATTTTAAATTTCCTTAAAAAACCTTTAAATGAAGGAATGTACAATTCAAATTATAATCAATAGTTATAGAAGTTTCTATGAAATCATCACAATAGTAGTAACCAAAATTTTATATGAAAATAAATACAAATTTATTTGTATTATTGAGAAATCATATATATGAACATACTATTCAAATAAGAATTAATAGTAATGAACATTGATATAGGAAAAACGTAATTGTGAATTTCAACATAATGGAGATAGTTTTATATCCTACAAAATATAACAATTTTTTCATAGAATCATTTAATTTTCAAAAGAAGGGTGTATGAGGTTACAAAAGCTATAGTTTTTTAAATGATAATCACATTGTACCTTCCACGATGGTGTATTTATACATAATATAGTGTTACTCTACCTTGTCACCTTTTATGCAAGATCGAAACCATGAATTAATAATGATTATATTGAATTTATTGAATTCATATGTTAGTGGTATAAAATATTTCAATAAAAGTAGATTAAATATGGAGATAGTTAAAATAATAGAAAAGGGAAAGGATAGTGACATCATACCTTTATACTGAATCTTCAACTTCATGATCTTCGATCACATTCAACAATATATATACATAACAATTGAAAAAAATTATAAATAAAATTTATGAAAATTATAATAAATGGTAATAAAATTTGAGAATAACAATTTATGCTGGACATGTAAGATTATTTCAATTTTATGTGAAATTTCTATACATTTAACCAATTATATACAATAATGTTAAAAAAATAGAATAAATACTAATGAATATTTAAATACGAGAATTAAAATTTGGAGTGAAACATTAGTAATAAGAATAAATATGATTTGATTCATGTTTTTTTTTCAATGGTTGTTTTGTGTTATGCATTCTCATATCTTCTTAATGTATAGACATATAAATGACATTGAATGAAGGATTAAAACTATGGTTAATGATAACCAGCTCATTATGCGTGTGATCAATGCATGTATAAGTCCCGAGATAGAAATTGGAATTAGTATAATAATTTAGGCAATATGGAAATAAAATTAACAGAAAGTAGAAAACTCTCATTCCCATTGTGGATCTTTTCCTTAGTAGTGTTTTTGAGTGTTCCTTTTAATCTTCATATGCCCTTCCATTCTATTGAATTTCCTAAAAAATGTTCTATAATAACTTAGTGAGGTGGTTATGAGTTTACTCATAGACATGAACTATCATTAACTGAAAATAAATTTATTTTATTATAGTAATTTCATAAAAATCATAGTACACGGTATATTATTATTGGATATTATGATTATGAAGTTATGTAGGTGTTTTTAAATCATTTTGAAAATATAATGAAACATGATACTTCATTATGGTAAATCAAAAAAATGAGAAATAAAAATAATATATTACATCCATCAAAATTCTTAATAATACTATAAATAATCATTAATATGATAAATATTTTGAAGAGTGAAATTTTCTAGAGTAAATGTTGTAAATGTTTCGAGTAGTGGTATAAAAACAACCATATCCATATATACTAATCAATAAGAGAATGGGGCACATAAGGTAGTAATAAAAAAAGTTACAAGTTTTAAATTTGTAAATGAATAATAAAGTATATGGATGAGAAATTATTTTGGTGTTGTAAAAAGTCACATTACATATTGAAAATTACCTATCCATTCTTCTTCATATAGATTGTTTTCAATGATGCTATCCGAAGGGGAGAAATTATGTGTAGCAGTTGGGTAACTCCTTCTACTATCATAAGGGACAACTATAATGTATTGAGGAAAAAGTAGATGAATGAAACAATAATACCATATAATAATAAGTAAAAAATCACATAAAATATATCATATGAAATAGTTAAAAATAATGAAACCCAAACTACGGAAAATATGACACTAAAAAAGATAATAAATTGAAAGAAAGAAATAATACCAGATTAAAATTATAGGATACACATAGGGTTTCTAGGAGTGGCTTGTAGTGTTGATGGAGGTAGGGTTACGTAATGACATCGATGGAAGCATCAGCAGGAAAACATTGTATATGAAATATAGTGTTGATCAACGTGTATACCAAGTAGTAGGAAGTTGTAGATTTGCGGGAAATGGAAGTGGAGTTGAAGAATAGTTGGATCCATAAGCGTTGGGGGTTTAGTTAGTGTAATAATGGAATGACTGATAGAAGATATAGACGTTTAGGGAGTTTTGACCATAGTAGAGGATTAAACAATCGTAGGAGGTGTTGATGGATAAAGGTGGAATGGAAACGACAGGAAAATTGAGGTAGAAGTAGACACAAAACCACAGGGTGGTCATGGGGGAGGCGAGTGCACATGAAATCAGAGGGAGGAGGTGTTGATGGAAAGTGATGGAATAGAGACGACGAAAAAATAAAGGTAAAAGAGAGTTGGAATCCTCGGGAATTAGGCTGGAATAAGACAGATGAATGTATCCCTAATCTCGAATATAGGTTGGGGTAATGCAGAGGTTGTATACGAAAAGTGAATGGTCACTGAGAGTTGGTAGTGTAGAAATGGGTTTCATAGAACTTTCTGGTTTTGACACGTAAGACGGGATACACCTAGGATTAATATATATGATAGATATATAATAGGGAAAAAATTAAACAAAAAAAACTTTTTAAAAATTTCAAATCTCGAAGATTATCTTTACTATTCTCAATCAATGTATTTAAAATTAATCTTATAATATAAAAAAAATCACGAATATAGAATGTAGTTTTTAAAAATCCAAAAGGAATGTGATGTCTAGGTTGAGAATATTCAATAAAATGATTTTAATAATTATAATAGTGGTAGAGTTACTATTATTTGACAATAATCCAATGGAATGTAGTCATTAGTAATAATAAATTAATAGCTATTATCATTTTGAAATTAGAGTTAATGTTTCAAATTAATTTTTATGATTATGATGTTAATAATAAATTTTTTATAAATAATTTAATGGAAATTAAAAATGGATAATAATATGGAATTATGAGATAATAATTCTTATTTAAAATTATCTTTTATTATAATGAAACCATTTTTACAGAATATACATTTTTTATTTTAAATATTAATGAATGAATTCAATAAAATTGGTGCCTTGAGTAAACATATTTATTAATAAAATCAGTTAATAAATTATAAGAAATGATAATGTAATAATAATGAAAACAATTTAATGATTCATACCCAATGAAATATATTAAATACAAAAAAATTATTTTAATTATATATAATATGTTTTTATTAAAAATATTAATTTATCATATTTTTATTATGAAATTTAATGATATATATATTTTTCAATAATACAAACTATATAATCAGAATCCAAACATGTACTGTTAATTATTTATAAATATGAATAACATCATTTAATGGTCAAAAATAATTTTTTTCAAAGATCATTTTTTGATAAGTTATGTTTTTTTATTTTAGTACATAAAATTTATCATGAAAAAAATAATTTTAGTCAGATTTGTTTTTTACATATATTGTAATATATGTGATAACTAATTTTTCGATTATTACATTGTAATTAGAATAAATAAATCAATTTTACACATAAAAAAATTTCGGAAACATTTTTTATGTGTTAATCATTATTATATTATGATTTATTTATACCATTATAAATTGACTAATTTTTAATGGATTTAACTGATAAAATAATCATATCAAAATTTTGTAGTAATGATAATTTTGAATTTTGGCATACTTTCATCTTTTCTATCACATGTTATGATGTGACATTAAAAGGTAATTATTTTGAGATAAGCCTAAAATTGATCATGGGATAAGTGGGTGTTCAATGTTCTATTATATATATCATAATAGAATCTTATCTATAAACGAGGGATTTTCAATATATGGGGATATATGTTAATGTAAAAAATAATGTGTGGTGGGGGTTAGTAAGAATAATATTATTTACCAGAGGATATGGGATATGTCTTCGATACTTTAGTATTGGGAAGAGAGAGATATTTAGAACCATGGTTTTCCAATTCTCCCTGATGTTTATGAAATGGATTAATTATCCTTATATATGGTTTTTTGGAATCTTTGCATGATATTCACATTTCTTTTCATGACACTATACATCATGTACCCTATAGGGAAGGGGGTCTCTGTACTGATATATATATTTCATATGGGAATTAATCCCTTACATAATTCATATTAAATTCTGGTGGTGGGAATCTAATAAAAATAGTTTTATTCTATGAGGGGTGGGATGAGCTTTATAAAACATACATAAATAAATTTTTTTTTGAAAATTTTAATTATAATAAAAAATACATAAATAATTACTGAATACAAATCATCTTGAATTTCTCAAACATAATTAATCACAATATGATCTTCTTATTCTTAGTTGGAAGATCAACTATTTATTCATTCACCTTGAATAAAAATCTGATTGGTGATATTTGATACATGGATGAATAGTCCAATAGGTTTTTTTATTTGAATTCAAGAATTATTTATTCAATAACTTATCCAACATTATAAAATTCATTTTTACCTATATGTAAAATTATATATGTGAGGTATATAATACCTTTCACATCCCATCGAAGATCATGGATTTTCTATATATCATTCTCCAAGGTAACAATTTTATGTCTGTTCAATTTATGAATTATCACTTTATTTAGAAAAATATATTATGAATACATCCAAAAAATATTATATATGAGAAAAAAAATTATGTATGTTGAAAAATATCTTATTCATTGGATAACTTTTATTACCTTTTAAAATGGTAGAGATCTCTCTAAAAAATATAATTCTTATGAAAAAAACATATTGATTCCTTTCCATGGATAATTTTCATCATTAAACAAATGTATTTTTATTTATTTAGTAATGAGGTAAATATTTTTTAAATGTGATATTACTTATCAAAATTTATGTTTCTTAGAAAAACATAAATATGAAACTAGACTTCCTAAAACATGATCAAAAACTTTTCATTTAATATTAGGAAATCTTAAGCCATAACCAGAAATCTACAAACATTTATGAAGACATTTAAAACATTATAATATTTTAGTATATCATCAGTTTCAAGTATAATGGATTTTTTCTCATTTGAAGTACTCAATTATCAAATTCAGTGTAAATTATTTACCTAAATGACACCTCTAATTAATGTTTCAATATTGAATTCTCAAAAACATTGCAAAATAGATATTTTATTATTAACTTTAGAAACATTTATTCTCACAAGATCCATCGATGGTTTCTCTCTTCATTAAGACATTTTATTCTCACCACATTTCCACATGATATTTTTAATTTATCAAACTCAAAAAATATTTATAAAATATTTAATTTTTTTTATCAATATTCAATAATAATTTATCATAAATTCATAAAAAATATCACTAAAATTATAAAATATACTCATCCTACGTGGATTCTTCCATCCATATATTTACAAAAACTGTAAGAGTCATTCCCCACTAAGAAGTTAATATCCATAATCATCATTTTTGGCTCATCATCAATCATCCAAAACAGATATTGACATGATTCTTAATAACAAATACCACCACATTGAATTGCGATTTTCAAAAATAATTTACAACAAAAACTTTTGTCACTATGAAAAAGTATAAAATTAGATAAAAGTTAATGTTATTACTAAAATTGATAAAATATATCCATGTTTTATCACATAAATTTAGAGATCTGAGAATGAATGGATTTCCAAATTCCAGGGAAAATTATGGAGTTTCTTTCAAGAAAATGTTATTTTGATTTTAAATTAAGGCTAACTTATTCATGATAATTACACCAATCCTCACTTATAAATGCAACTCTTGATGATTATATCTCATCCATATTCATCCAAATGTTAATATATGAAATTGTTCAGTAATTTGGAAATGTGTATTTAGCTTTATATTATTTTATTTAATCGAAAGTAAATTTTTTTTATTCCCTTTATTTAATTCTCTCTAAATTATTGATGTATACATAAACATAATTTTTTTTAGTTATACATATTATATTAAGGATATGTGATTTTTCCTCATTTTAATTTAATTTTAATTTTTGTGATGAAGTAATAATCTAAAATACTTATTCATCAATGAAACAATTCCTGTTAAACCAAAAAAAATGCAGTAAAATGATTTTACAAACACTCAAAATAATATTATTTGATTGATTTTTCATGTTAAGTGATTTCTTTCGATAAGCATGAAATATTATAAATGTTTTTTCGAATTTTTTTATCTAAATTTATGTATTGATGTTTTAAAATTAAAGATAAATGAATAATTTTAAAACTGACATTAATTTTTTTTTATAATAAAAAATATTACATTAAATGATTTAAAATTTTTAAAAAAATTCCATCGTGAATGGTTTGTGGTCTATTATATTATACGTGATCCATTTATAGGATATTTGGACTCTTGTCGTAAATTTATTAAACACTTCACATTAAAAAACATTAATGTCACTATAATTGTCAAAATGGTCAAAGGAGGTTAAATACCAAAAGATAAGGCTAAAATTGTGATATAAAAATATAAAATTATTATTGGATAATATTAGATCAACTAATAATTATCTTATAATATACTATTATTAATTTGGATCTATTTTGAAATCAAATTTAATTTATGTTTACATAATATTTTACGATATTCCAAGAGTTCACCACCAACTTATTTTTAAAGGAAACCACTTATTATCATTTCTTCATTGATAAATATAAATTTGTTTAAGCATTTAACTACAAATTATACATTATATAAATCAATAAAAATATCCTATAAGACTTTTCTTGATCATAAAACTAATTTTATAATTCTTACAGGGTAATGTTTATGAGGTTGTTCGATGAAAAGTTATCATTATTAAAAGAGTATTTTCATATTCACTCGTCCACATCAATTAAATATGTATGAAAAATTATTATATAATTTCACAAGAATATATCATATAATATATTTTTATTATTTTAATAAAATAACCAACATTTCTCTACACAGCCCGCCAAATGAGAACAAAATTTATCATTCATTTGTACATTGGACTACCACATTAGAGATCAATGTAATTTATTTTCAATCACATTATCTCCCCTATGGTTATAAGTATTTTCTATTATCTATATATGATAATAATAAAACATTTATCACTATTTAATGATAATATGTCACCTATTATCATTCCATCTCATTCACTGAATAAGTGTAATGTTGTCCATCCATATATTTAGACTACCACATTCGTTAATCGTTGTGATTTTTTCATCACTACATGTAATTATTTATATTTATATAAATATTTAAATATTTTTTTTCATTTTTTGATAATATGATCATTTTTAAAATTTAAAATAATACTTAACATCATTCAATAATGGCCATTTTAATACCGAAACATTGCCAATGCGTACATATAACCTACCCCCACTAGGATAATAAAAAAGTTTATTTTTCATATAAATATCTCATTTTTTATTTCAAAATTATAATTATTTCGTGATTATTATTCTAGAGATGATTTAATAACGACCCCTTTGACAATATTCATCCTATGAAAGTCATTTTGGACAAAGGATCAGAATATCATCAGAACATATGACATGAACATAATTAACTAAGTAATTGTTTATGACATGGTAATATGTGATATAAAAGGATTAATAAAAATGATGAAAATATTTTAAATTAAATAATTAACACACATTCATTATTCATGAAAATAAATAGTATATGTGACTAGTCAGACTCAAGGTAAGAGACATTCTTTTTGAAAATCATCATTTTGTGTTATTATTTGAAATATTTTTCTTCCATGCCAATTTTTTTAAAATTATTTGAAAGATGCATTTATATGGGAATTAATGAATTATGAATTAAATTTTATCAATATTTTTTTTTCTTTCAATTTTTTTCAAAATCTATATTTTTTATTTTATATGGAATATTTCACTATAAATAATAATGAAAAAAAAGAAATCTTATGTTTTAACATATAGAGATAATGAATTTTCACACCTCTGTAAAGGATATTTGATATTTGAATTCCACTATAAGCTTCCATGTTTTGTTTAAAGGAAAAAATCTTTCCACTCCTATATTTTTGAAAAGTTTTTGAAAATGGAATTGGTGTCTAAATAATTGGAATTTTTTTTCATATGGTGAAATATTTTTTTTGAAAAATTAATTATTTATGTGATATAGTTAAGTTATAGTTATTGGGAATGGTTTATAATTATGGGTGGTTAAATTTTAACCAAATACTGATTGAACTATGATTATCTTCTAATGGATTGGGTAAGATTTATGTTTGGATTCTAGTAGTTAGGTTTGTTCCAAGTATAATTATGGTGGTTATTTTAAGTGCAGTTGTGGTGGTTACTACAAGCATAACCATGATGATTATTCCACTTTTGCTGTGAATATTATCTACTAATAACCATGATGGTTATTCCTTATTTAATGGTGATATGAAAATGATGTCCTAGGTCACATAGGTGTTTAATATATACATGAAATGGGGTTTTTATGTAAATATTATGATTTATAAATTTATTCTAATTATATTATGTTTTATCGGATTTTATATGATAACTATTATGGGTGGAAAGTATAATATGAAGAAAATAATTTCATGATTGAATATAAAACTTTATTTTAATTATTTCCATTTAAATTATTATTACATGTTTTATGAAAATAATTTGTTATAAAAGTTGATTTCTTAATTAAGAATTTCTTTTCTAAAAAATAGATTATTTTTAAAAAGGGAATTTTTTATAAGTATGAACGATATAATATTTTATTTCTTTATTTTTATGTCCCTTATGGTGATTTTTAGGCTCATCCCATCTATAAAAATGTTTCTCATAGGGATTAAGGATGGGTAATGGAAATAAATATGTAATTTTGAAATTCATAAAGATTTTTAATGGGATGAAATATTGTTTTACATTAATTATTTTATATTATTATGAAAAGGTGTATGAATTATAAGTGACTAGTTTTTAAATTTTTATGATTTCTAAGTTTGAGTTATGAAAAATTATATAAATATATAAAATGTAAAATATATTTGGGAGTGAAATATATAAATTTTATTTCAAATTTTATATACTATTTAGTGTTTTAGGGAGGGTCCTTAGTGTTTGAATATAAAAATAGATTATATAACTTTATGGGTTATGATAATATTAGTAGAATACCATTAAATGAGTTTATTTTATGGTTATGTTAAAATGATATTTTATTTGAATATTATCATGTTTCATAATCTATAATATTGCTATTCAGAATTTTTTTCTAAAGAGGAAATAAGGATACTAAAGTGTGATGGAATCCGGAGAACAATATCCTTCCAAATCAGAAACATAGAATT
Source organism: Viscum album (assembly GCA_963277665.1). Taxonomy (NCBI): domain Eukaryota; kingdom Viridiplantae; phylum Streptophyta; class Magnoliopsida; order Santalales; family Viscaceae; genus Viscum; species Viscum album. Next base: position 524,492,964 of record OY728162.1, on the reverse strand, counting down.
GTGGAAATTGGAATATTGTAATATCTTACTATGATAGATCAATTGACATTGGATATAAATAATGGGGGAATTCACACTAGAGAAAAACATGATCTACCATAACAAAAGATATATATATCAGATAATTTTACGAGTAAGAAACCCCCATAATTCAAAGGATCTTTTGACTTAATGGTATCTAAGAGGTGGATAAATGAACTACAAATTATATACATTGTCATGGGTTGTTCAGATCATAAAAAGGAAACTCTTTCTATTTAATATTTTGAAGGTGAATCCAATCAATTGTGGACTACATTTTAGAATACTATTGAATAATTATTGACTTATTCCTTGGAAGGTGATGAATTTATGTATATTTTTCCTCTAATTTTTTTTCCAAATGTTGTTCAACTTATTATTGAAAATAAATATTTATAATTGAGTGAGAAGAAGGACGATTCTATCACTACACATGGTCAAAATATCACATGGCTGGAGAGGTATGTACAATATTTTATCCAAGATCATGAATGTTAAATTAATATATTTTACTCTTGATTGAATCTATGATATAAAATGGGATTTTCTAATCATTAATTTAAATATTTTAAAAAATATTCGTGATATTTCTAGAAGGTGTAAATGAAGTTTTTAATGATCAAGTAGTCTATAATAACAATCAATAAGGGGTCTAAGTGGTATGAAATGATAAATAACCCATTAAATAAATATGATGTCAATAAATTTTAAACCCATTTTATTATAGGTGTTTTAAACATCACCAAGGGGAATTCTTAATGAAATGTAGAAAGTGACTTTGATGGGTTAATTTAGGTAGTCTTAATCATTACAATGATAAAAATGTTCTTATTAATTCTAATGAGAATTCCAATAAGTTGATTGAAAAGTGTTTTAGTTTTCATGAAATCGGTATTTATGTGTTTGATAATCCAAAAAAATACATGAATAATAAGAAACAATATGACTATAGGTCAAAGTGTATGGTAAAATACTTCAGATATACTTCATTAGATGTTGTACCATCAGAATAACTAGTACAAATCATATTTCTTATTTACTAAACTTATGATAATATCTTGATTAATTATGTGTCAACTCATAAATTCTTCACTGATAAAATTTATTTTAGATTTTAAATTTTTCTTAATATATTATTCTAGATATTTTGGTTAAAACCCTTAGAATAACTATTAATGAGAATTTAAATTATAAAAATCTTTCAGTTGTTGTTTGTTTAAAGAAATTATTGGAAAACCTTATTATAATGACCATTGTATAATTTTATATTAGTCTAGGATTATATTAAATCCATTTTTTCCATGTTATGATAGATTGTAGAGTTTATTAAGTCTCTTTTTAATAAAAAACTCATATTTTTATAAAATAATTAATCCATTACTTTGATAATATGTCAAGAATCCGAGAGGCTATTAAAAGATATAAATGAATGTTATATTCCACATATTGTTAAAAATAAGGTAAATGATCGTATTAATAATGTGTTTGTAGAAATATTATAGATAAATGTTTTTTCTAATGAGTTACCTAGTGTTATACCATTTCAGGATGTTCAATTTACTATTAACATAGTACCTAAGGCTAAGCCAATTTTAAAATCACCATATCGAATGGATGAAGGATAACTTTTATAATCTAAAAATAAATTGTCAGAGTTGATTGTAAAATGTTTAATTTGTTATGTATCTTCAACATGGGGAACTCATATATTGTTTTTTTATGAATAATGTCATCTCCTTGTGTATTTACAATGATTATGGATATTTGAATAACATAACTATTATTTATAGGTAACCTTTTACTCATGTTTATTATTTATTTTATCAGATCCTAAGAGTGCTGTATTTTTCAATGATTGATATCTAGTAGGGGTGACATTAGTTGAAGTTTATAGAGGATGATATTATAATAAAATATTTCCAGACATTATGTAGACAAGATGTTTTTTAGATATTATATTTGTGTTTTATAAAGAACCATATTTATTTATAGATCCTATAAATATATTTTTTTCATGATTATTTAGAAATGATTTTTGTTGTGTTTATTAATAATGTTTTGTTACATTCTAAAATTCATGAGGATCATGAAAGAAACATAATTATTGGTCTAAAAAACATAAAATAAAATAACTTAAATAGAAAATTTTGAAAATAATTTTTTTTTCATAATATTTTATTCCATGTTTAAATTTTCTCTGAATATGGAATCTCTATTGACCTTGGCAAACTAATGTTTGTTTAAGAATGGGAAAGAACCTCTAATTTCATATATTTTTTTATTTTTAATAGATTATTGGGTTATTATCCATGGTTCTTTGAAAAAGTTTATCAGTTTCATAGATAACTAAAAAAATGAACTCGAAAAGGAATTAAATTCATTTGGGTGAAAGATTGAGATGACTATCATTGGGAACATATAAATAGATTAGAGAATGGTATGTATTATTCCATTACTTATAAAATTAGTGTCCTTTTCATCTATATGAATGTTTCATTGAATGGAATTAATTTTTATATAACGATGAATTATCAGGTAATTTATTATTTCCATACTTCAAATGAAAAGTCAGGAGTTAAATTATCATACGCATGACATGGAAAAAAATTCTGTGGTATTTTATTTGAAATTTATAGCCCAAATTTATATTGATTAAAATGTGAAATATATACTGATCCTAAAATTTATATATATATATATATTCACTTAGAAAGAGTTGAGCACAAAATAAAGAAGATGTCTAGAACAAGTCAAAGATAATGATTTCATGATTAATTAACATCATAAAATAACAATTTTTTTAATTTATTGAGTTTAAAAGATCATGCATCATTAAAGATGTTATGTTTGGTGAAAAACCTTATAGTTATTGGTTTGATGAATTTATTCTTACATATTTGACTTTCCATAACTTTATCTATTTTATTTCTATTATTTGTTAAATTTTCTATGTTGGATAGAATTGAACATGATCATAAGGCAGACTTTGACTTATATGAAATTTATGAATTTGTTAGTTATGGAATGTTTCCAATGTTTAATGTTGAAAAAGTATGATTTTATAGATTTTGAATGTGATTATGTGTTCCTCATGATACTTAGTTAGAGAGATATTCTTTTTGTTGAATCTCATACTTTCCCATTTATTATTCATCCGACATTCAATAATAATTTAAATGAATAATAAGATCACTACTAGTGTGGCATAAAGAAAATAAATTTTGATGAATTTTCAATGATATGTTTGGATTAAGAAAAAATTAAAAAATTGTGATAGTTAATAAAGGTGATGTTTCAGACTTTTCTTATCGATGACTAGAAACAATAGACTATATCAACTGATTCATAGTGGTATTATCAAAGACATATTGAGTTAATAAGGAGGTTTGGGTTTTTTTTGACATATTAACTAAGTTGATGTTGTTCATTCCCATTTTAAATACTATTTAATTATATGATCATTCATGACTGTATATCAAAGAGATGTACATGTTATCTAGATTTCCTCAATACATTTTATCTGATCATGATCTATAATTCACATATAACTTTTGGAAACAAATTTAGAAGTCATATGTTAATGACATGAAATTCTAAAAAACTTTTCATCATCAATCAAATGGAAAATCTGAGTGAATGATTCAAATCATGGATTAAATTATTTTTTCTTGTAAAATATAATACCATCTAAGTATGGATTTATAGCTTTCCCTTTGACTTTTTTTATAATAATAGTTTCCATACACGTTTACATATTTCCCCTTTTTAGGAATTTTATGGAAAAGAGTGTCTGAACCATAAATTCTAGAATAACTTTTGATAAAGGAAGTTAATGGGACTCTATTTGGTAGACAAAATGGTCGAAAATGTTAAGATTATTAAAAAATGTATGAGGAAGGATTATAGTTGGTAGAAAAGTTATGAAGCTAACTAGAGAAAGGTTCTTTATTTGAAGGGGTTTGATCATGTTTTTTATAAATTATATTCATCAAAATGTGTTATTCATATGTTTAAAATTGAGAAGTTATGTATGATGTTTATTTAGCAATATGAATTCACTAAGAAAGTTGGATCAGTTCCCTATTAGGTAGTTTTCTTCTGTGTCTATCCATTAAACACAAGTTATTTCTTATCTTATTGTTAATAAAATATGTATCAAATTTATCTCTTGTTTTGAGCCCTATATTAGTTTAGTTGGACGAGAACCTTTTATATAAGGAACTAACTATTCAAATTTTTTACCATATAGAACATGTTTTATCGAATAAGATAATTCATGAGGTAATTATTTTGTGGAAAACCCATGTTGTTGTATTAGGAAAAACTAAATCTAAAAATATTATGAGGGAAAGATGACCCCACTTGGTTATTAAGTGAATTAAATTGTGAGGACCCAATTCCAAAATTGGTGGAAGAGAGTAAAAATCTAGCTAATGATTGAATAAATAATTTTAATATTTATTATTATTTATTATGTATGTTCTTATGTTATATATTAAAATATTAAATTAATTTTATTTCAAAAAATAAATAGTTTTATTAAAATATTTTATTAAAATATTTTATTTAAAAGTATAATTTTCAAATTATATATGTCTTTGAAATAACATTATTTATTTTTTAAATTTTCATTATTAAAATTATAATAATTTGAAATTTTAATAATGTTATTGAATGATTAAATTTTGTTTTAATAGAGAATAATAATGATATTTGTTGAAAATTATTGTTGGAATTCTAATGTTTTAATGATCACAAATCCTATTCAACCTAGTTAAATCCTGTAAATTATATAAAATCATGTGTATTATTTCATAAGTATTCTCATGCTTTAAAAAGAGCCATTCAAAATATAAATTTCTCTACATTTAGTTTAATTACATTATACTATCCTTGATTTGCTGTTATAATACCTTTTTTGAAAAATTATTAAGTATAATCCATTCTATGATCAACATTGCTTAAGTCTAAGACACTGTGAGTCTGCCACTAGTTATGTCTTTCTGGAAAAGTTAATCAGACACCGTGAAGGATCAAACATCATGAAGAAAATGTAGTGATAACCAGACACCATGAAATCCAGACACCGTGAAGGATCAAACATCGTGAAGAAGATGTTGTGACATCCAGACACAGTGAAGAAGACACTATGACATCAAGGCACCGTGACCATGAGATACCATGAACAAGACACTGTGACATCCTGACACTATGACCATCAGACACCATGAAGAGAACAACATGACATCCAGACACCATGAACATAAGACACCATGACCATGAGACACCGTGACCATGAGACACCGTGACCATGATACACTGTGACCATGAAACACCATGACTACGAGACACCATGACTACGAGAAATTGTGACCAATCCAGACACCCTGGGAAGGAGACACCATTTCCATGACACACTGTGATCGCGTTTTCTAATATGTTTTTTTATTTTAATTTAATCTCTAATGGTCATATTTGAAGATGTTAATGAACAGACATAATTAATGTTTCTTTGTAGAAATATCATCAGACAGTACAAGGTACGAAGTGTAGAATACATGCAACCTGTCAGCTCCAACACATGAACTCCCAGATAAAAGAGTAGTGCGGCCCAGAAACAAGTGGAGAAGAAAAATATTGTAAGAAAATCACAACACAAAGAACAAGCTGGTGGGATTGAATGTGAGAACAATATACATTTTAGAGAATTGGCTAATGAAAAACTATTCTTTCAAAGAACAAAAGAATCATACTAGAATCTCGAGAACATCTTCACACTGTGAAACATCATGAAGAACACAAGTCAGATCTGTCTGACTTACGAAACTCTGTTTTCCAAAGGAGGATTCGAGTTCTACGTCTGCTTCATCTCAGAAGTCCAGTGCTACAAAGAATAAAAATCAATGAACTTCTAAACCTATTTCAATCATTCTTCTCTGTTGTTTATCTTTTTATTAACGTTTGAGTAGTGTGTGTTTGTGTATAATAACACACTCTGTCTCCTGCATCAAACTGATGGATGCAAGATATCCTTACTCAAACAGTTATTTACTATTGGGTATACCCACAGATATGTGTGAAAGAGGCCCCTGTGTGGCCTGGTAGTTTCTACCTAGGAAGAACTATGGAAGAGGTCCTTTTGTAACCTATACAGTCTTGTGTTCTTTTGATTAACCCTGATCCAGGGTGTGGATCATGTTTATTTATATAAACTGCTTGGTGGAGGATGATCACCAAGTGGAGTGGATTAGGTCTCAGTTTGAGACTGAACCACTTGTTTCATATCCATTGTGATGGTTACATTAATTTTCTCTATTTTAATGTTGTATTGTATAATTCATAAATCACTAAACTTACTTTCATAGTTAATCATGGAAATAATTTATAATTTCTTTGTCTTAGTAACATAGTTTCAAAAGTAATATTAATAAATATTATTATTACTGAGAAATAATCAAACTTCTAATAATTTATTTAAACAGTCAAACCTTTATAACAATATAACATTCATTAACTGGGCTGTATTTAACTTCATGGGAAAATACTTTTAAAGATCTTTTTTAAACAGATATTTTTATAGATACTCAATTCACCACTCCCCTCTTGAGTAATCTACTCCGACCAACAAATTGTATTAGATGAAATTTTATTAAGAATTTTTTAATCTTATTCAACTATGATTGTGGTTGTACTTTAAAGATCTATAAATTTCTCTTAATTCTAAATTTCGAGCTCTTTAGACCTATTCTGTTATTATGGATAATAGATTGGAAGGAGCTGAAGCCAACAGAACACCATTCTTTAATGGTACCAACTATGGTAAATGGAAAATTAAAATGAAAATGCATTTAGGGAGTATGTTTTTTGAAATTTATTCTTCCATTATAGATGAATAAAAAATTCCCGCTACTGAAAAAATCACATGGGATGAACAAACAAAAACTGCCTACAATAACAATTTCAAAGCTATGAATGCTTTATACAGATCCTTAGGAGATGTGGAATTCAATTGAATCTTTGCTTGTAAAACTGCCCCTGATATTTGGGATACCCTGTCTGTCTGACATGAAGGAACATCTATTTTAAAGGAAATGAGACTTAATACTTATAATATCAAATATGATAATTTTAAAATGAAACCTCATGATCCTAATTCTGACATATATCTTTGGTTCTACGTGATTTTCAACACAATGATTTCTCCTTATAGAGAAGTCACTACGAAGGAACAAATCATGAGAATTCTTAGATGTCTACCCAACAGATGGAGGGGAACCTCTATCTCTATAAGAGAATCATGAAACATCAGAAAGGTACCGGTAATTGAACTCATTCGGAAACTGTTAATGTATGAAGAAGAGATGAATGTCAACAAAGAGGTGGAGGATGAACCAAAAAAAGAAATCTATTACATTCAAGACAACCACCTCTAAACAAAAAGACAAAGGGAAACTGGAAGCTATTATAGAAAGCTCCACAGGTGAACAATCATCACCTGACAGTTATGAAGAGATGGCACAACTAGCTAGAATATTCAAAAGATTTTACAAGAAGAAAAACTTTTTCAGAAAACATATCTTTAAGGGAAAATATGTCAAAAAAGGAAATTAAAAGAAGGACATGAAAATAAGTGACAAGACTGATGAAATTTTCTTCTATGAATCTAAGCACAAAGGACATATCAAGGATGAATGTCCAAAGCCCAGGTACTAAAAGAAATATGAGGACAAGGACATGAAGTATACAATAGAAATATAAGCAACCTAGATTTCTTCTGAGGAAAGTTCAAGCGACTCAAAAACATCACATGATGAACATAAAAACAAATCCAATATGTGTTTTATGACATAAAATATGAGGTAACACTGGACTCCTATGTACATGATTCATACTATTATGGAGATTAGAGTTATTATGAGAACATGAGTAGTGAAGAAATGTTTAAATACTATAGCATGATTGAAGAAACATGCAATGAACTAAAATACAAATATAAACCATTGAAGATACATCATGATCTCAATGTGACTATTAAATCTAAACTCACAACTGAATAAGGAATAAAATGCTCAACTACTCAAAGAAAAAAAAATTAAAAATATTTAATGTGAAATTGAAGAATGACCTTGAAAAGTTTACCAATGGGAAGAATACACTTACTCAAATTCTATGAAAACAAATTTTCCCTAAATAAAACATTGGCATTGGTTATTAACCTGGAAAAAGAAACCTTGGTAGAAAAATGTTTGTTTCTAAATCAAGGCTATACAGTTTTACTTCCAATTCTAGACACAAATCATCTAATTCATGTTATGAAACAATGTCTACTATTTCATGTATTTGTGGACCGAATAGAGTTTATTTTTCAAATACTTTACTTAATGCATATATGAAACCTATGATACAAATATGGGTTCGTAATGCACTAATTACTAATATTACTAGACCCAAACAAGTATGGGTACCAAAATTTGTTTTTGCTAAGTCTTTTTGTAGGAAATATTCTTAAAGAGTTCCTGTAAAAGTGTATGGTACTTGGACAATGTATATTCAAGGAACATGATACGAGACTACTAATGCTCCAAGAATCTAATAAAAATATATGGAGGACATGTCACAATTAGTGATAATTCCATAGGAAAGATAATTGGTCTCGGCTAAATCAGTAACTCTAACTCAGTATAATGTTCTAACGTACTATTTGTTGATGGATTAAAATATAATTTGCATAGTATCTCACAATTATGTGATGATGGATTTCATGTTAGATTTGAAAATAATTCTAGCTATATCTTTAATTCTAAAGATGAATTAGTGTTTTATACTTTGAGAAATGAAAATGTTTACTCTATTGACTTTAATTTTTTAGCTTCTCACAATGCTTTATGATTTAGTGTATTTCCTAAAGATTCCTGGATTTGGCATATGAGACTAAGACACTGTAATATTCAATCCCTTAGAAAGATGACTAAAAAAATCATAGTTAAGGACTTACCCAAAATTAATTTTCCAAATGACAAAGTGTGTAATCTCTATCAAAAGGGAAAAAAGACAAAGTTTCCTTCAAACAAAAGAAAAAAGTGTCAACTTATCAACCTCTCAAACTCATTCAAATGGATTTATTTGGACCATCTAGAGTTTCTAGCTTAAATGGGATGAACTATGTATAGGTTCTTGTAGATTACTTTTCTAGATATACTTAGACCTTCTTTATGGTTCACAAGAGTGAATCCTTCTCTTATTTTACTAAATATGACAAGTTTGTAGAAAGTCTTAGTGGAATTAGAATTAAATCCTTAAGAATTGATCATTTCCATGAGTTTGAAAATCAAGAGTTTGAATAATTTTTCTCACAAAATGGTTATAGTCCCGGTTTCTCTTCCCCTAGAACACCTTAACAAAATAGAGTTTTATAAGGAAGAAATAGAACCCTGTAACAGATTTCTAGAAAAATTCTTAGTGAATATGACCTACTTATTTATTTTTGGTCAGAATCTATCAATACAACTTGCTACATAATCAATAGAATGATGATCAGACCCATTCTTAAGAGGAATCCTTCTGAGTTATGGAATAATAGAAAACCCAAAGTTAACTACTTCAAATTTTTTTGGAGGTAAATTATATATTCTTAACACTAAGGAAAATCTTGAAAAGTTTGCATCCAATAGTGATGAAGGTGTCTTTTTAGGATATTCCAAGTCTAGTAAAGCCGATATAGTTTTCAATAAAATAACTAAATGTGTTGAAGAATCTGTCCATGTCAAATTTTATGAAATAGATCCCATGAGCCTAAAACATCTATAGAGAACCTGGAGGATGATGTATCAAATCTGAATATCAATTGAAAATCCTTAACCACATCTGTTAAAGAATCTGTCAAAACTTGTAGTTTTGAAAATTCTTAGAACCTGAAACTACGGATGAACCTGAAATCACTAGTCCCTCCTTTACTAGAGCTGTTGGAACTCTTAAAAACCATCCCTTAGATGTTGTTGTGGGAGACCTAAACAAAGGAACACAAACTATATCTTCTCTTAGAAATCAAGTGGAACATCAAGTCTTATTGTCACAACTTGAACCTAAAAACATTAATGATGCTATGAATCATGAATTTTTGGTGATGTCTATGATAGAATAACTTAATCAGTTTGAAAGGAACAATGTTTGAAACTTGTTAAAAGACCTAAGGACACACTCACCAAAGGCACCAAATGGGTGTTTAGAAATAAGGTAGATTATGATGGTAATATAGTAAGAAACAAGGATATATTGGTTGCTCAAGGATACAGTCAAGAAGGAGGAATTGACAATGAGGATAATTTTTAACCAGTAGCTTGACTTGAAGCCATCATAATCCTTATTTCCTATACTGCACATCTGAATTTAAAAATATATCAAATTTATGTTAAACGTTCATTCTTAAATGGGTATATAGATAAGGATGTTTTTGTTTAACAACCCCATAGTTTTACAAATCCCTAATTTCCAAATCATATTTTTATATTATCCAAAGATTTATATGGTTTAAAACAAGATCCAAGAGCCTGGTATTATAGGTTAAGTACTTTTCTTATTTTCAAAGGTTTTACAAAAGTAATATCTAATCCTACCCATTTTATAAAATTAATTTGTAATGATGTTTTAGTTGTTAAAATCTCTATAGATGACATTATTTTTGGATCTTCAAAAAGTTCTTTATGTGTTGATTTTTCTAAAATGATGAAAAATGAATTTGAAATGATTTTAATCAGTAAAATAAAATTATTTCTCAGATTTCAAGTCATTTAAAATAATGATTGTATTATTTTAACTCAAAGTCAATTTACTAAAGATTTTCTAAAAAATTTGGATTTGATAGCACTAAATGTTATAACAATCCCATGAGTACCACTTGTATGTTGGATCTTGATGAAGATGGAAAATCTGTTGATCAAACCACTTATAAAAAATGATTGGAAGTTTACTCTACTTTACTGCTAGTCAACTTGACAGTATGTTTTGTGTGTGTATGTGTGATCGTTTTCAAGAAAATCCTAATGAATCTTATTTAAATAATGTAAAGAGAATTTTCAAATACCTCAAGAATACACTCAATCTAGGATTATTCTATCCTAGAGGACAATCATTTTAATTAGTTAGTTATTATGATACTGACTTCGGTGGTTATATGTTAGATAGAAAAAGCACCTCTAGAACATGTCACTTTTTAGTCAAGTCACTAGTATCATGGGGTAGTAAGAATTTTTCTGTTGCATTATCTACCACAGAAACTAAATACATAGATGTTGGTAGTTGTTGTGCACACATCTTGTGGATGAAACACACATTACTAGATTATGGATATCAATTCAGGCATATACCTATAAATTGTGACAACACAAGTGCTATTAACATCTCGAAAAATACTCTTTCACATTCTAGGACAAATAATATTTGCGTAAGACATCACTTTTTGAGAGATCACTATCAAAATGGTTATATCACTTTGGAATTCATTGGTATTGATTATCATCTTGCTAATATATTTACCAAATCATTAAATTATGAAAGAATAGAGTACATCATACATGAATTAGGAATTATAAGTCTTAAGTAAATGTCTTACTATTTCATGTTTACTATCTCACTGTAAAGTTGATGTTTACTGTCTCACCCTAAAGTTGATGTTTACTGTCTCACTGTAAAGTTGAAGTTTACTGTCTCACCAGAAAGTATATTTTTACTGTCTCACTGAAAAGTCGATGTTTACTGTCTCACTGTAAAGATGATGTTTACCGTCTCACCATAAAGTTGATGTTTACTATCTCTCCGTAAAATTCATGTTTACTATCTCACCATAACGCTCAGTTACTATCTCACCGTAACATTCATTCTCTGTCTAATTGTAAAGACCCGATATAATCTCACCATAACGATTCTTTACGATTTTTATATTTGAATTTAAAAACCATATCGCTATAATGATCCTTTTCATTTGTTTATTTCCCGCACTTTTACTTTTGCGCCATTTGGTATTCCTAAATGATAAAATTTTGGAATTATCATTTTTCCATCACATGATCTTTCTTTTATTCACTTGTTCATAACTGATCTTCAAACATACAACCCTTATCTCTCTCTCTCGAACCTTCGGTGGATGCCTAAGATGAAATTCCATTCATCGCCGACTCCTGAAAAACATAGTGCAAAGAAGACGAAAATTTCACCCAAGCTATCACCTGACGGTCCTCTAAATCCAACTATGGTAAATCGAGTTTTCGTACCTGAGAAAGATGTTTTCCCCAATTGGATTCTATCAATTAAGTATCTAGTTTTGAATGTTTTAAAGGAGAAACGCTGGCTAGAGTGGGTTTTAATGAAATATAGACATATCCGTCCTAAGTTGGTGGCTCAGTATTATCAATATGTTCAGTTCTCCTTTGAGTCTGAAGATGGATATGTTGTGAGAAGCTAGATCAATGGGAAGAAATTATCATTATCTTTGAGGTTATGGGATGCATGCCATATGATACCTCATGAAGGAATCTATGAGGATTATCAAAGAGGACCTCCACCTTCAACCGGATTATTTAATCCGGAGGATTCTTTGATAGCCTTAACTAGAAATGGCACCAAGAGGAGAGCCATTGCTGCTGAACTAGATGGAGAATAAAGGATTCTGTTTGAGTTTATTTAGAACCTCATTCACTCTAGAAAAGATGAATTTGAAATTTTGAAATATCAGGATGTGTTTCTGATCCACCATATGAAAAACAGGCATAATACCAACCTTTTCAAGTATATCATTCACAAAACGTATTAACTGATCAAATCCACATCCTAGTCAAACTCCCTATTTTACTCTCGGCTTATCTCAACCATGTTTCTTTCCAAAGGTATGGTTATACCAAAATAGGAAGTTATAAATGATTGTGAGTACTTATTTTTAAAATTCACTATCAAGAGGATGAAGATAAATTGGAATTCTTGGAAAAAGGCATGGGTGGAAGAAAACGATAGACTTTATGAAAAATTCAATCATGTGGAACATCCCTAAATAGAAAGAGATATTTTTTTATCATGGTTTGGAACCATGTGAGGTTGTTGAATAATCTTATGAAGAAGAATAAGAGGTTTTTGTTACTCCCAGGGAAACTGTTTCTATTGAGGAAGACATTACTCCTGTTACTCATGAAGTTCTTAAAGAAGAGGACCCTTCTCTTACAAAAGTTGTCAATATGGAAAATCAACCCGATGTTGAAATAGAATCTATTTCCAAAGAAACTGAAAAGAATTCCATCGAAGAACCTATAGTGGAAGCTATACTTATTATACAAGAGGCTAACCTTGAGGAAATCACAGTGGAACAATTGGTTCTTGAAGTCATTCCTTCAGCTGAGGAAAGGATGGAGCTGGCTTTTCAGCTTGCTAGAAAGGATATGAGTGAATAACTACATCATGAGATTGTGGAAATGGATCAATATCCTAGGCCTCTCAATCATGAGAAGGATACAACTATTGAGGGGGAGAAAACCCCAAATCTAGAATCTACTTAAGTACCAAACCCAATTGTTTCAAGTCTTGTTGACAATCGATATAAGTTCCCTAGAAACTATAATGTGGATGACTCTCAGAAAGTCTTAGCAAAAGTCCCTGACCTTTCCTCTTTGTTCCAGTTGAAATTGGTCTCTAATATCTCCCCTACAAAGTAACATAAACCGTATCTATCTCTATTTTGGAACCTTCATCAGACCAACCGTCCTTGGTGAGTAAGGACGATCTAAGATAATTTGGTGCTACCCTTATTTCTGGTGTTGAAAAACTTTTTAATTCCAATTCTACACTTGTGACACATCTATATGAGAAATATGCCTCTTTATTGTTGGAGAATGTTATTTGGTAGATTAAACCTAAAATTCTTCATGAGATTCAGGATGTAAGAGTTGAGAATAGACTGCTTTGTGATGAAGTGTAGACCCAAAGAGGTTGGATTGAAGACATAACAAAAGAGATGTATTTGAGATCAGAGATTGTTGTTCATCTTGTGGAACCTATTGTTCATCAAACCCCTCAGACTGTGGTCTGTAAGATTCTTCCAAATTTAACTTCTTTAGCTGAAAATGTTGTAGAAAGGAACAAATAGATTGTGAAATAAATAAAAGAGCTTGTGGTTAATCTAAAAATACTCACTGATGAATATACGATGTGTCTTCAGAAAGTGCTGAATCAGCTGAAATATTTTACAACCATGGTCAATGCTTCTAAAGCCTTTGGTTAATCCTCTCAACCCTCCTTAGAAAGTGATCTGCTCAAAACATTGGTAAAAGTATAGCTTCAGACTATTCTTAGTGGCTTCAATAAAGATTCTCTCCCTGTATATTTAGAAATTTTAGAATGAATTTGGAGCAGGCCAAGAACTCTGTAATCATTGGGTTCATTGGGAGAACGACCAACAATCTATTTCTTGTCTTGGTTGTATAGGTGGTGGCTTAAAGTTACATTTGATTCTACGGAATTGGTTGAGAGTAGATGTTTTTTGTGAGGTAAGAGTATTAAGTTCTATTAATAGTTGATGGCATTTCATTGGATTAGTAGGCTGGACCATCTAAATAATGAATCCTTAGGTGTTGATCAATCAGCTGGAATGCACTATGTCTTTCCAGGGGCAGGAATCATTAATTATGGAGATAATTGTAAAGCCATTATAACCGTATTACTTTGATTAACTGGGCTGAATTTAACTTGAAGGGGAAGTCCTTTTTTAGAACTTTTTTGAATAAAATTTTTTATAGATACTAAATTCAACGCTCCCCTCTTGAGTAATATACTCTGACCAAAAATTAGTTTTTATCATAATATTTTTATTAATTCATGATATATTTGGAAATATTTTTAAATTTAAATTATTTAAATTTGATTAAAAATTCTCCAATTATAGTATTTGGAATGTTTTTTTCTTTAATATTGTATGAAAACACTTTTTTTTTTAAAATAGTCATTTTTCTAATAAACTATATTTTTGTCTCATTGTTTAAAATTAATTTTAAATTAATTTTTTTAGTACTATGAATTTCATATTGTAAAATGGATTAATTATTTGAATTATTGGATATAAATACGTAAAATATTTCCCTTCTATTTTGAAATTTATTGTGATTTTCCTTAGTAATTTTTTTGTTTCAATAATCAAGTGTAAATTAGTTAATAAAGGTAAAAAATAAATTCTAAGAACTAAAGTTTTCTGATATCAATTGATTTATTTTTATTAGTTTCCATATACCATTTATTATCTTCAAAAAATTAATATATGTCCTTTTTCTATAATTTTTCCCTGATTTTGACCTTTTTAAAAGATTATATAAATAAATATAAAAGTTAAACTCTCTTTGTTTTATTATCTCTAAATTATTTAAATAGGGATAAGAAAATGATATGTATAATTATTAATATTAATATGAAATATAAATTATTATTTTTGTGATGGATTTTTTTTAATTCTAGTGATGAAATTATTAACTTAAATACTTTGAAAGCAGTAAAACAATTATTGAATAAGAAGTAAAAAAATGATACAAAAAATAATAAAAAAATTATATTTTGTGGTTTATTTTTTTAATTCACTATTTTAGAAAAACTAAAATTTTATAATAAAATGTTTTGGTTGCATTTTATTCAAATTCCATTATTGTTTTATGCTTTTAAATTTCAAATTATATGAATAGTTAAAAAATTAATATTAATGTTATTTTATTATAATTAATATTTTATTAAATTTTATAAATTTTTAAGAAACATTTACATTGAAATATGAATGGTATGTGGTTGATGAAAAAACTGTTGTCCATTAATGGGCCATTTTTACTTTTATAAGGACTATATTAACCACTTTAGTGTAAAAACATTATCATTGCCATATTTGTAAAAAGATTTAATAAAGCATTAAAACATAAATATAAGGGTAAAAATGTGATATGAAATTTTAAAAATATTATTTTATTACAAAATTTCAACACATTGTCATGTTATTTTCAAATATTATCAATTTAGATCCTTTTGGGAATCAAAATTAATTTATATTAATTTAGAATTTTATGAAATCCCATGACTACTCGTCCACTCTTTTATAAAGGGGATCCTATTATTCTAATTTCATTACACTTCATGAACCATTTAGGCCATTTAATAACCATATCAATTATTTCCTTCCATACCTATAAATATCATAGTGGGAATGGATTGATCATAAAACCTACACATGAATGCTTTTGGTGTAATCCTTAAGAGGTTTTTTGAACAAGAGGCCTCATTCTTATCTTAGAAATATTGTTTTATTTCATATCCCAAATCCTTCAAATATCCATTAGAAAATATTATGAAATAAAATAATTATATTTCATATACTTAAATTTTATTATGTCCTTTATATAACATATATTCATCTCAAACCTCTATCATATGGTAAGGGAATCCATCATTTGTGTGTACGATAGACTACCACCTTATGGATAGATGAGATTCGTTTTCTATCACCACCTCTCATGAATTTTTATAATAATGTATTTAATATAAATACACAGACACACAAACACATACAATATTTTAGAAATATTTTTCATTTTAAAAAATAATATGACAAATATTTTCTTAACTTTTCATTCACTAAAAAATGACAACGTCATTTGTACGTACATGCAGTCTAATTCCATTATGAAACGATGTCATTCAATTTACATAACCACATAAAATGGATTATATATATTTTTATATTGGAAAAAATAATATGGTATTTATGATATTATTATAATTCTCGAAATATAAAATAATACTTACCTTCTATCCATAATGATCATTAAAAAATGGAAACCTTACACATGTTTACATTAGACCTAAAGTCTTTAGGATTTTAAAAATGTTTATTTTCCCGGAAAACATATATTGGTTAGTTTAAAAAGAATAATTATTTTATTAAAATGATAATTATCTCATGATTATTTTTCTATATACTATTTAATAATTATCCCATTGAACATAGTCAACCTACTGATGTCATATAGAACATATACGTCGAGTATCATCAAAACATCTAAAGAGAACTTAGTTGACATAGTAATTTTTTATGACATTCTAATAAGTGAAATAAAATAAATATAAAAAATAAAAATAGTTCTTGATATTGAAAATAATTATCAAATGTTTATTATTTTGGATGATAAGGAATGAACATGGCGAGTCAGACTCAAGGTAACAGAATTTCATTTAAAAGAATCATATTTTAATGTTTCCCTTTTATATAATATTTTTCCATGTTCATAATTTTATAATTATGTTATGTTTGTATATATGTATATAGAAATAAATTTACTATAAATTATATTCTAGTTCTCATTTTCACTTTATTCAAATGGAGTCCCACATTATTCTTTTCTATGTATTTTATATGGAACGTTTAAATTTATTTTTAAAAGGGAATCATATTGTTGTATTTTAATGCATAGAGAAATAATTAATTTTACCACTGTAGTAATAATTATTTTATAGTTTAATTATATTTTAGTATTCCATGCTTTCATCAAATAAAAACCCTCTTTCATTATGTTTTATTTATTTTCCAAATGGGGTTGAAAATGGAATTGATATTTCAATATCTGGAAATTTTTTATTATGGGTCCAAATATTTTTTTAACTATATGTTTTATCAATAATGATTATATTATATTCATTTGGAATTTTTTATTATAATGTATTGTTTTTTATAAATAACGTATTTATGTGTCCGTGAGAGAACTCCAACTAATTGAGTAAGATTTATATTTCAAATTTAACAATGATTTTTATTCCATGAAAAACCGTGACCGTTATTTCATGAGTCGTAGTGATGGTTTTCAAAAATATAATTGGTAGTGTTATCCCATGTAAATTGTGAAGGTAAATTCATTTATATCCATGATGTTTATTTCAAATATTTTATGGATATGAAAATTATATCCCAATTTACTAACATGTTTTATCTATGCTTCTTATGTGGTTTAACAGAGATATTATGATTTAACAAGGTATGTTAATGATCATATGATTTAAATGAATATATATTCTACTTATTAAGGTTGAAAGCTAACCTTTGTGAATAAAATTTATAATACTTTCATGATAAAAAATAATCATTTATATATTTTATTTTTCTCTTAAATTATATTTAAATGATTTATAAAAGGATTTCAAAATAGAATATGGTTTCATGGGTATAAAAATCATTATTTTGAATACAATGTTTTTATTGAAAAAAGAATATTTATATAGGTAATCATAAACTAATATTTTTTTCATTATTTTAATGTTCCTTACTAAAAATTTGGTGTTCATGACATATTTGTAAATATTTTTCATAGGGTATAATTATGGGTAAGGGAAAAGAAGAATTAAATATGAAATCGTGAGGATTTTTATTGTAAAAAAATCATGTTATAATTTAAAATTTTAACATTATAGAAAATATAAAATGAGTATAAATGTCCACATGAAAAAATATAGGATTATTATGTAAGATTTATGTCCTAATTCTATAAAACAATAAACCTAAAAGGTCTTTTGTATCATGAAAAGGAGAGTAATATTATATAATAATTATAATATGTAATATATAATATTTCGGGTCACATCCTTTTAAAAACATACATAAAGTGAATGTAATAAAAAAGATGATGGGTTTTTGAGTGTTTTTAGGAAAATTAATAATAAAGAAAATAGAATAAATTAGGGCTGTAATTTCATTGAAAACACACATTAGAAAATATGTAATCAATATAATATAACCATTTAAAATTAATTTATCAATACACTATATGATAAAAAGGAATTCAATTTTGATCCCTAATCTTTTAAAAAATTGAAACCAATAAAAAATAGCACCACAAAATGAATGAATAGAATGAAACGTGGGATGAAATCATGACTCGCAATCATATAAACCTATTTCTATTAATATCCCAAAGATAAAATAAGTTTATTTTATAATTAGGGATGTATAAACTACTAGTAAATGATAATAAATTTAGTTTTGATATTAGAAAATAATCCTACAATTATATCCCATGATGATTAGATTTGGTGATTAATGATTCTTCCACCCGATTCACACATGTATGACTCCATGGTCAATGTGAAAACAAATTGAGATCCATATATATTCTAACTCAATAAAATTATCATTATTTATGAACTAAAATTTTATCATGTATTAAAAAAAATAATGAAGGTAATAGGGATTAGATTGACTATGAATGAAATCACTCTTCTATGAGTGTAGTTTTCATTGTAGAGATGATTTTAATAAGGAAATGATTGAAAGGGAAACAACCAATCATGTGTCCAAAATTATATTACACCACTAAGAAGCAATATAAAAGAGGAAAATATAATAAAAAAATATTTATTCAGTAAAAGAGATTTTACAAGTACAAAAATAGTGAAAAAAGTAGAATCAGGAGAGGATAGCCTTATTGGATGAAATATATTCACCAATCTTTAACTATTTCAAGGGGATAAAATTGTTTCCAAAAACCAACCTAAAAGAAATGAATTCCCAAATCCTATAGAAACCATACTAATGAGTGAAAATATACTTTTAAAATATCATGGTAACATTAGGGTTATAAATTATAGATTTGGAACATAAGAGTTCCCTACCATAAAAAATAACTCCTTGTTGAGCTAAAATTAATACCACTCTCCCATTTAAACCAGGTCTCACTATTGTTAAATGAAGTTATAAAAAAATATTCTATTAATCAATCACAAAATCTCAAACAAATAAATTTAATAATGAATATTTTATGGCTCAATTAGTGAGGTGGGATCCATTGTTCAAAATAATATCCACCAATTCATTAATATCAATTTTAGTCTATACAAATGTTCTATGAAACATTAATGTTATAAATAAAAATGTAGGAAAATTATATAGGATTTTTCCAATAAAATTATAGATCCAAATTCTATATAAGAAAAATATTTAATATAATAATAAGGAAAATATTAACGAAGAAAACATACTATTGAATTAATTATCAATTTTAATCTAAAAAAATAAAATTTATATTCTTCAAGTAATTCTCAATGTGGGGGAATTAAATCAATTAATATCAAAAAAATATTCCATTAAAACATGTTTTATCAACTTAAAACACTTATAATTTTTCAACCATGTGATGAACACTATATCTTGAAATTTGGAAAATATTGTATATTAAAATTTCTCAATCCTTTTTATAAATAGTATAATAGAAAGAATCAGAAAAATGTCAATATAAAAAATCGAAGAAGTCACTGCATCAAAATTTGAATCAAAACAAAATCCAATAAGTTTAATGATATTATTCATATGGAAATAAGTTATGCATCATCTAAGCCAAAATTTTCCCATGTGTGTGTGTGATAAATATTTCAAGCTTACCTCTCCACACATTATTCAGTATATTCAAGTCAATAATACTTTTCTTCTTACTCGATTAAATTCCACCCAACCTGTTTGACATAATTTGCAATAAAATTTGAAAATAAACTCAATTATGCATTCCCATAAGTAATAAATTCCTCTACTGACCTAGATATCACCACATGTTGAAGATTTTTCAATCCCCATATTTTTTATATTTTTGGTTTTTTTGTTTATTAAGGGTGAAAAATAGTCAGGTATCATAAACATATTCATTGTTCAATCTGGCCGAGTAATTAAATTGATTATAAGATAATTTTTTTCTAAAAGCCCTTATTTTAAGATTTATAACATATCATAAATTTAATATCCATAAATTGGGTATTGTAAGCTCATAATTAATGATTTTTTTGTGATGTATATATATATATATATATAATGAAAACATTACCCCAAAAGATTACAGAAAATTAATGATGTGAAAGACTCAAATCCATCATAATAAAAAAAATCAAATATATCAATTATCAATTTACAATTTCATAAAAATAAAACACCAATGATGAAAATATTTCTTAATCATAAAATTATTCCATTCTTAATGAAAAAATGAATTCATTTTAAAGTGGTTAGATGATTGTAATGATCAAGTGACATGGTATTTTCTTGTTTTATTTTTTTACTTGTGTTTTAAGTTTTTTTTTATTTTTAAAAATATAAATAGATGAAAGAAGAAGAAAAAATAAAAAATTCTAAAATAATAAAACAAAATGACATCCACCCACACTTAAATGAAACTACCCATATGAAATAATAAATAAGATAAAAGTGCAGTGATGTAATAATATAAGATGAAGAGTGAAAATAGAGTTCATTTTTTTCATTTCATGTCTTTGAGTTAAGAAAGAAATTTCCCCTATCTACGACTGAAAAAATAAAATATCATAATTACTAAATAATAAATAATAATGTAAATGTAAAATATTAATGATAAACTTGGGTTATCAATGTAGAGACCCAAAGCTTGATATACATAGACATTACATTACATTTGCGGAATATTTAATACATAACAAAAACAAAAACCTAAGGACCTTAATAGTTTAGTGTCTTTGGAAACTCAGAACATAATCTTCTAATCGTGGTGAAAGATCTTAAACATCTCCCATAAAGATATTCCCCTTTAGTTTTCTTACCTAAAACCATTCTTTAAATCTTGGGGAAAATAAAACATAAAAAGGGTGAGCCCAAATTCCCTGTAAGGTTAAACATAGAGAATATAAAACAATCCATTAACATTTGAATTCAAAAACATGAACATAAAATCTAAACATCAAAATCTTGAGAAAAGACATAAATCATGGAAGTACATAAGGCATATATCATAATGGAACATCAATCATGATATAATATCATGGGAATAAAACATGTAATTGTGGAAAACCATTAAGCACATGATATTATTTCCATAGTAGCCAAGGCATTGCTGCCAAGACCATCTTAGTGGAAAATGTCCCTTTTTGAATCAAGTTCACTCCTCATTTTAGTCCTGTAACACTGAACCGAATTAACTTACAGTTCCAGCCATGTCTATATAATTTGATATAAATCATTAACCAATTAATTTTCGGGAGATATAGGTCCCACCCATCTCATAATTAAATCATTATTTCATGTGCCACAAAATAAACATACACCATTCATAATAACCCAACGAATAAAATGGGTTTCATAAACATCATTCCATCATAACATAATCCATATAAAAAATGGATATCATTTCATCATATGAAAAGTGAAATCATGCAAATCATAGAGACATTATACTTGAAACATTAACATATGAAATATTGTCATCTTAGATGGAAAATGGTTTTGATAAAACACTTGAAATGAATTCTTGATGAAAATATCCATTCTTGTTCAAAATCATTTTCTTTTGACAAAATTCCATGAAATTTTAAAAGGAAAGGATATTGTTGAAAATATTAATGAAATCTTGTAGAGTAATCTTCAAGAAAATAAGGTGTTATGAAACCATAAAAATCCATTCATGCTATATAAGTTTAAAAAAACATTCTCCTCGTAATTTTGTCAGAAAAGTAAAAAAGTTACTGGTATTGAAAATAAAAGAAAGATTCCTTCCTTAAAACAATGTAAAAGTAAATGAGGGATAAAAATGTAATTAAACATACATGGAAGAATATTAAGAACTTTATGAAAAATATTTTATGGGTATAGATGAAAAATATAACCCCAGTAAATACTTACGTATAAGCAATCTCAGATAAAAATGAGATTGCAAAGTTATCCCTTACCTTATTTACAATTTCTTTCATATGTGTACGAGACTCCTGTATAGTGGATCTAAACATATTATTAACTTGTAACATAACCATAATAATATTTATGATATCATATATTATTCACTTATGACTGTATATTACCGTTCTTTTGTAAATTCCATGTTAAAGCAGTGTTTTGGGTAAAATCATTTCATTTATGATATATGTTTTGACATGTAATTATTAATATTATAACATAGATCATGATTACTTAATTCCAGAATATAAAACATGATTTATATATAATATATATTCATAATATACATATATATAATAGATCGATAAATGTAAAGAAATACACCGTTCATGGAGACGGTAGGCCGTACGTACGCATGAACGTTGTTTTCGTTTCCTTATTGAATTGAATGAAATTAAGTAGATGAAATACATATATATATATATATATATACATAAATCCAGTAGAATTATTATGTCATATATTTCATGATTACTTATTCTATATACTTTATAATAATTCTTGAATTGTTAACATGGAAAATGAATCTCATCGCGTCGTGGAGACGGTAATCCGTACGTACGCACAAGCGATGATATCGTTCCCATATTTATTGAATGGAATTGTAGTGGATGATATAATATCATAGAATCAGTATTATGTTATATTAACCATATATTTTTTTAAACCGTTATACCCATCCAAGTAAGGTGGTGGTGAAAAAACAGATTACACCATGGCGTGGAGATGGTATTCCGTACGTACGCACGCACGGTGATTAAATTTTCTGTAGAATAGATATAAGGATAAATAGGGTTGTTTCATATTTATAATAACATATCATTTTATAATTAATACTGATGTTATTACTTAATCATGAAACAACTAAAGAAGAAGAAGAAGTTGATAAAGAAGGAAACTTGAATGAATTGGTAGAAGAGATTACCTCTTCCTCGACGCACCTCCTTTAAACATCTTCTTAGGGAACTAGAGTTGGGTAATTGAGAAGGCCAGAACCTCTATTATATAAATATAGAAGTGTATAATAGGAATTGTCAGAGTATGGCCGAGCTTCAAGGATCAAAAGGGTGTGAAAAGAAGAGGGAATGGGTACCCTTTTTATAAGGGAGTAGAGGGGGAACATAGGAAAAACATAAAATCTTATTTTATAATAAAGTCATATTCGGTTTATAATAGCTAAAAATTAATTTAATTCGAATATAAAGTGGGGATGGGTCGAAATAATCTCAACCAATAGGTTTTTTACAAGTTTAGGTAACTATTTTAACCTTACTATTTAGATTTAACTCTAAGATACATAATTTAACTTTTATCACGACTTCTTGTTTTCTTTGACTATATGGTAAATTAACTTACTATAACAAGCCAAAAGAACCCCATGTGTTTCATTATTAATATATATAACCATATATATGTCATTAGGCAAAGCCTTATATTTTTAGGAATATAATAACAAATAACGATATAATATTTATTTAAAAAACTATTTATATCAATTTTGACACTATTTGGTAATTAATTTTTGTTAAAATTATAACAACATGATTAGTTATAAAAAAGTTAATTGAATCAATAATAACATGTCATATTATCCTATAAAATTAGTTTAATTCATAAAAAGTTTAAAATTATATTTATTTGGGTATTTATGACATCAATTATGTTAATATTTCATTAATAAGGTAATTATTACATCATCATTGTGTCATCAATAAATTAAATTATTTAATATCTAAAAATTATAAATAAACTACCATCATGTGGGAAATATTTTTATCTTTCTAATCAATATTTACAATAAATTTTATCTTATGTATAACTCTATATTAAAAATGTTTTAGTTATTAAACTTATATTTTAACCAGTTTAACTCTTCTTTAAATAAAATAATAATTAATGTCCTAATCTAATCCTAGTGAACCTAAAGGGTAATATTTTATTCCTAAGGTTGTTTTTGGTCGAATTATACTTATCCAATAGAATTAGGACATGTGTTAGGGTAATAATAATATCATTTTTACCCTTAATTACCCTATTTACATTTAACCGTGGTAAATAAAAGTAAAAAGTTAATATTCACGAAAAATTATTTTTATCTTGTTGAACCACATTATACTCCTTGATATTAACTATGTCTCTCAGATTTTCGAAATTCCACTCACAGAATCGGTAAAATTAAGTTTTATGTAAATTTTCAAATTCTCATAGGAGGTGGGTAAAAGACAGTGAAAAGTTTAATTCATTTTTTAAATATCTAAAATTATTATAAAATGCCTCCAATGAATTACATTGAACTTATATAGTTATTATGTATCAATTTTGACCTAAAATAAATTTAAATAAAATAAATAAAATAAATAATTATTTAAATAAAACGTCGGTTTTTAAATATTAACCTAGTGTTTTCACTATTCATAAAAAATTGAAAGTTTTCAAAAAAATACAAAAAATTCACTATAGGCTAATTTAGATATTCCGAATCCAAAAATGAAGACCATTTTGAAAGATAAAATTTTATAATTTCAAAAAGTGGGTATTACTATTCATAATGGCTAGTTCATAATAATATTATAATAATATATTGTTTAATGAAACTCGGTATTGCATACTACACTCGCTATTGAATAAGGTCTTGATTTCGTGTAATGCAAGCCAATTCAATGTTGTGTATAGTTAAAGATCTATTTTGTTTTGTTTATAACATAATCAAAACTTATTTCGTTTATACATTACACAAAATCTATACTTAATGTTGCATAAAATAATTTCCACAAAACGAACATGAAATTGTGTGTAACACGAGCCAAGAATAATGTTGCGTATACTGCAAGCTATTACAGTGTTGTGTATAGTACATGATAATCTTGGTGTAGTGTATAATAGAAGTCATCAAATAAATTAAAAATAATATATCTCATAAAATTTCGGGGTGTTACATTCTACCCCCCTTAAAATGAATTTCTCCCACGAAATTCGTCAGTGTTATAAATGGTTTACTACTTAAAAGATATAATAGATACCCAAATCATAAAAAGGAATCCAAAAACTTATGTTTAAAAACTAAAGTATGAACCATAACGGTTACCCAAATTAACTTATCATTGGGTTTCCACATAGGAGAACATAGTTGAAAATATTGATATGGAAGAGAAATCTAACCATCAAGTTCTGATGGAGAGTGGTAGAGAACATGGCTATGAAAAATCCAACAATCACAAAGCCATAAATTTGTGATGATCTAAGGTACCATCTGATTCAGTGGATATAAGGGCACTAGGACAACATTTTTGGTTTTCAAGATGATTTCCCTAAAGATGAAGAATTTGAATTAGAAGAAATACTTACTTTATTCTGGTATAATCTCACCGTTGTTCATGCCTTGAACAATTTCCACTTCATCTCTTAAAGAAATGAAGTTGAATTTTTCATTCATGAAGTGTTAGCAGATCATGTGATAGAATGATGGTTCATTCCATATGTCTCAAACAAATGGGTTGGAAATGTTATCAGATATACATATGTCCATCTATGGTGAGTTTAATCGTATATGATTCCAAAAATGGACTTATACTTCTTCTATCATACAACTTAATAAAACTAGTTTCTACTAACCAGAGACTTACTATAGGCTAGAGGTAGGCGATAAAGGCCTGTCGCACATCAGTTGTGGGTTCGATTCCCGCAACCTTATTCGACGTGACGAGTTGTCACCCTTCCTGCAGGTTGTCCCTTATTCTAAAACTACATTGGTATAACATTCATTTAATAATATTGAAAAAAGTTATAGCCTCAAACAATACTGACTTATGTCCAACATAATCCATTCCAATCTTTAGGCTTATCCAAAATACTTCGGTCCAAGCTCATAGTATAAAGAAAACAATTAATTGAAATGTCATCTGTTGAGCATGTGAATACCATCATTTATCCCCCATATATCATAATATATATATTGTTGGTAACATTCCAAACATGTGAATGCCTTAATCATATATTCTTTTGAAACATGAATTACCATATAACCTCAGTGAAAACATGAGTGCTATCAAAAGTTAACTCTTTCCACATACCAAAATCCCAAAAATTCTATATACTCAAACCATGATATAACTTTGTCCTTATATAAATCACGAGCTCATGAATACTATAAAACAATTTATTTTCTCCTTATCCTTTATTATGCGCATATCATCTACTTTCTAAAATATTTGAATCACTTTTCATGGTTACCAGTACCATATTCTTATTGAAAACCACAATGGAACAATACATAGATATTTCAATAGACTATGAAAGTACCTCAAAAACATTATTATTTAATTCCAATACATAAGCCCTTCAATACATCCTCTTCAATGATCGACATGGAATAAGTCCTTCCTCTATTTAGAAGTAACTTCTTAGGTCAGGGAATTGAGTTAGGTAATGCCCATGTTCTCCGTAGATAAGACATTGGACTCCATAACAGTCTGTCACTCAATGTCCCTTTTCTCCACATAGATAACATTCTTCCCCTCCATTTGAGGTATTCGTCAAGGTTCTTCTTACCTTCTTTAGAAATCTCAATCTTCATTTCTCTATGCTCCTCACCTTGCGAACATGGATAAAATTCCTTCTTCCTTTTATTTGATGAATTAGGAATACAACTAAAGTTCACCTTGTTAATCATATATAAAGATGTCTGATTTGGCATAATCACAATATCTTTCTATCTAGGCGTTACATAATTTCACTGATCATAGTCACCATTTTGACCATTGGAATCAATGTTTACTGAATTCCTTCCCATTCCCTCCATTGACTAATACCAAAAACCATAGTGTAAGAAATAGTTAAAATAACGAGGAACCACATAATCATAAAAAGTCAATTATGGGATGTCTAAATTATCAAAAATTATTTAATCCATGACACCTTAGTTTCACCCTAGGTTATTCATGATCGTCAATATAATTCTAGGACTCTATCCTATATGTATACTGAACCTTATGGACATCCCTAGACATACCTTAAAAATATCTCTAGGGATTTCACTAATGTTTTCGCATCCTAGTTTCCAAAGGTTAACTAAACCTCCCTCTGATACCAACTATAGAGACCCAAATCTTGACATAAATGTACATTACATTAATTTTTTGGAATATATAATGCATAACAAAAACAAAAACCAAAGTACCGTAATAGTTTAGTGTCTTTGGAAACTCGGAAGATAATCTTCTAATCGTGGTGAAAGATCTTCAACATCTACCATAATGATCTTCCCATCTTTTTCTTACCTAAAAAATTTCTTTAAATCCTAGGGAAAAGAAAACATAAAAATGGTGAGCTCAAATTCCCAGTAAGGTTAATCATAGAGAACATAAAATAAATCATAAACACTTGAATGTAAAAACTTGAACATAAAATCTAAACATCAAAATCATGAGCAAAGACATAAATCATGGAAGTACGTAAGGCATATTTCATAATGGAACATCAATCATGAAAAAATAGCATGGGGAGAAAACATGTAATTGTGGCACACCATTAATCCCATGATATTATTTCCATAGTATCCAAGGCATTGCTGCCAAGACTATCTTAGTGGACAAAGTCCCTTTCTGAATCGAGTTCACTTCTCGTTTCAGTCCTGTAACACTGAACCAGAATAACATAACGTTCCATCCATGTATATCTCATGAGATATAAATATTTACCCAATGCATTGGAGTGAGATATAGGTCACACCCATCTCATAATTAAATTATTCTTTCACGTGCCACAAAATAAACATACACCATTCATAATAACCCAATGAATAAAATGGGTTTCATAAACATCATTCCATCATAACACAATCCATATAAAACAAATTGATATCATTTCATCATAAGAAAAGTTAAACCATGTAAATCATAGTGACATTATACTTGAAACATACACATATGAAATAATGTCATCTTATATGGAAAATGGTTTTGATAAAACACTTGAAATGAATTTTTGATCAAAATATCCTTTCTTCTTCAAAATCATTTTCTTTTCACAAAATACCATGAAATTTTAAAAGAAACGGTTTTTTTTGAAAATATTCATGACATCTTGTAGAGTAAGATTCATGAAAATAAGGTGTTATGAAACCATAAAAATCCATTCATGCCGTATAAGATTAAAAAACATTCTCCTCGTACTTTTGTTAGAAAAGTCAAAAAATTCCTCATATGGTAAATAAAAGAAAGATTCCTTCCTTAAAACAGTGTAAAAGTCAAAGAGGGGTAAAAATGAAATTATCAATAAATGGAATAATATTAAACACTTTATGAAAAACATTTTATGGGTATGGATGAAAATTATAACCCCTGTAAATACTTACGTATAAGAAATCTCAGATTAAAATGAGATTTTCAAAGTTATCCCTTACCTTATGTCCAATTTCATTCATATGTATCCGAGAATTCTGTATAGTGGGTTTAAACATATTATTAACATGTACAAGAAGCATAATAATATTTATGTTATCATATATGATTCACTTACGACATTATATTACCCGTTCTTTTGTAAATTCCATGTTAAAGCAGTGTTTTGGGTAAAATCGTTTCATTTATCATCCCTGTTTTGACTTGTAATTATTAATATGATAACATAGATCATGATTACTTAATTACAGAATATAAAAAATGATTTATATATAATATATTTTCAGAATATACATATATATAATAGATCAATAAATGTAATGAAATACACCATTCATGGAGACGGTAGGTTGTACGTACGCATGAACGCTGTTTTCGTTTCCTTATTGAATTGAATGAAATTAAGTAGATGAAATAAATATATATATACATAAATCCAGTATCATTATTATTTCATATATTTCATTATTACTTATTATATATACTTTATAATTATTCTTGAACTATTAACATGGAAAATAAATATCATCGCATCGTGGAGACTATAATCCATACATACGCATGAGTGATGATATCGTTACCATATTTATTGATTGGAATTGGAGTGGATGATATAATATCTAATAATCCATATTATGTTATAATAACCATATATAGTTATTTTTTACACCATTATACCCATCCATGTAATGTGGTGGTGGAAAAAACAGATTACACCACAGCGTGGAGACGGTATTCCGTACGTACGCACGCACAATGATTTCATTTTCCGTAGGATGTATAGAAGGTGAAATAGGGTTTTTTAATATTTATAATAACATATCAGTATATAATTAATACTGATTTTGTTACATTATAATGAAATAACTAAATAAGAAGAAGTTGAAGAAGAAGGAAACTTGAAAGAATCGGTAGAAGAGATTACCTCTTCCTCGACACACCTCTTTAAACTTCTTCTTAGGGAACTAGAGTTTGTATTTTGAGAAGACCAGAACCTCTACAATATAACTATAGAGGTCTAGAAGAGGAATTTTCAGGTTTTGGATGAGCTTCAAGGCTCAAAAGGGTGTGAAGAGAAGAGGGAAGGGGTTCCCTTTTTATAAGGGAGGAGAGGGGCACCTTTGGAAAAACTTAAAATATTATTTTATAATAAAGTAATATTCAGTTTATAATAGCTCCAAATTGATTTATTTAGAAGATAAAGTGGGGATGGGAAGAAATAATCTCATCCAATAGGTTTTAGACAAGTTTAGGTTACTATTTTAACATTATAATTTAGATTTAACTCTAAGTTATATAACTTATCTTTTATCATGTCTTCTTGTTTTCTTACACTATATGGTTAATTAGCTTACTATAACAAGAAAAAAGAACCCCAAGTGGTCAATAATTAATATATATAACCTTATCTAAGTCATTTGGCCGAACCTTAGATTTTTAGGAATATAATAACAATTAATAATATAATATTTGTTTTCAAAACTATTTTATGTCAATTTTAACACTATTTGGAAATTGATTTTTGTGAAAATAATAACAACATGATTAGTTCTAAAAAAGTTAAT
Source organism: Viscum album (assembly GCA_963277665.1). NCBI lineage: Eukaryota > Viridiplantae > Streptophyta > Magnoliopsida > Santalales > Viscaceae > Viscum > Viscum album. The sequence continues at coordinate 524,462,245 of OY728162.1, read as the reverse complement.
TAAATATATAATAACATGTAATATTAACCTATAAAATTAGTTTGATTCATAAAATGTCTAAAATTACATTTATTTGGGTATTTATAACATTTATTTTGTTAATATTTCATTAAAAAGGTAATTACTACATCATCATTGTGTCATTAATAAATTAAATTATTTAATGTCTAAAAATTATAAACAAAATACAATTATGTAGGAAATCTTTTGATATTTCTAATTAATATTTATAGAAGAATTTATCGTCTGTATAACTTTATATTAAAAATGTTTTATTTATTAGTCTTTTATTTTAACCATTTTAACTCTTCTTTAAATAAAATAATAATAAGTGTCCTAATCAAATCCAAGTGGACCTAAAGGGTAATATTTTATTCCTAAGGTTGTTTATGGTCTAATTTCACTTATTCAATAGAATTAGGACATGGGTTAGTGTATAAATAATATCATTTCTACCCTTAATTACCCTATTTACATTTAACCGTGGTAAATAAAAGTAAAAAGGTACTATTCACAAAAAATTATTTTTATTTTATTGAGCAACATTATAATCCTCGATATTGACCATTTCTCTAGAATTTTTTAAATTCCACCCACATAAGCGGTAAAATTATGTTTTAGGTGAAATTTTAAATTCTTTTAGGAGGTGCGTAAAAGACGGTGAAAAGTTCAATAAAATTTTTATATGTCTAAAATTATTATAAAATGACTCCAATGAATTGAATTGAACTTATATAGGTATTATGTATCAATTTTGACCTAAAATAAATTTAAATAAAAAATATAATTATTTAAATAAAATGTCGGTTTTTAAATAGCAACCCAGCGTTTTCACTATTCATCAAAATTGAATGTTTTCAGAAAAATACCAAAAATTCACCATAGGCTAATTTAAATATTCTGAATCCTAAAATGAAGTCCATTTTGAAAGATAAAATTTATAAAATTTCAAAAACTGGGTATTACTATTCATAATGTCTAGTTCATAATAATATTTTAATAATATATCGTTTAGTGAAACTCGGTATTGCGTACTACACATGCTGTCGAAGAAGGTCTTGATTTCGTGTAATGCAAGCTAAGTTAGGGATGCGTGTAGTGAAAGCTCCATTTTTTGCTTATAACATAATCAAAACTTATTTCATTTATACATTAAACAAAATCTATACTTAATGTTGCATAGAATAATTTCCACAAAACGAACTTGAAGTTGTGTGTAACACGAGCCAAGAATAATGTGGCGTATACTACATGCTAATATGGTTTTGCATATAGTACAAGTTAATCTTGGTGTAGTGTATAATATAAGACATCAAAGAAATTAAAAATAATATATCTCATAAAATATCAAGGTTTTACAATCAATAAAAAGGCGTTGTATTTATATTGCCTATAACTAATAATTATTATTCTTTACCATAATACAATGGATTATTCTATTATTTATTAAACTTAATCACTTTATTACTACATATAACCATTATTAGGCTTTAGGGCATGGATACCCTAATAAAATATAAATCTTTTCCACCCCTTGAATAAGAAAATGATTGATGTTTGAATTTGGGAGTTTTCAAATAAAGAAGGTGTACTCCCTATCTAGATTTTCGTCCTCATGTTGATGTTCATGTGTTTTTAGTGGGAAGAATAAAATCATCATGTGATTCTCAAACTCTTCATTTTCTCTATGAACCATCTCATGCATAGATTCATAGAATACATCGCAGATTGGTTTCAAAAATCTTGATTATGGATAAAAATATTGATGAATATAATTTAAAATTTTTATTTATTAAACATCGATACATTGAAAATCCAAATCTATATGAACCCTAATTAGTATTGTGTATCAAGTAATCTTGAACAACCATGAAAATTTATTCAAAATACAATTCAAACAGCATATTCTCCTTGATAATGGTCACTCTATCCTCATCATCACGATGTGTCAAAGAAAGTATAGGATTTGGTTATTTAAAAAGAAAAAATGGTTATTGAATTAGATTTGATAACAATGTAGAATAAAATTAAAATGTATCCAAATATAATTTAATCTTATTCAATTTATCAATATAATGTTTTTAATTTTCATGGAGGGCTATCGAGAGGGATTTTAAATGTTGTCAGAGGTGAGGATTTTCCAATGATGTCACCACTACACTAATGTCTCCAGGAAGGCTATGTAGAATTTTTTATCTATAGAGACATTTTAATGGTATTACATAATACATTAGGTCAAATCAATGAGTTAATTAGCTCAGTATTCATCATATTGGATATTAAGACCTCTTTTCTGGTTTCTAATGAAAAAAATACATTATGCATAAATGGATACTTCTAAAACTGGCAATCTTGTTTTCCAAATCTGTAATCATTTTCAGTCAAGGAAGGTACATCATCCTTAAATTAAACAATTTAATAACATTTTAAACAAAAAGTAAATATAAATAAAATTTTATAAGGGGATAAAGAAAATAATTTCCTCCTAGGAAATGAATATAATTTTATGAGAATTTGGACAAATTCTCTTAAAATATATTTTTTGAACTTTTTATACTTTCTGAAAAATAGTTGAAGGAAAAGGTCATGTATCTTGAGGTTTAAGTGAATTAATCAACCCATTAATGTATTAATAATATATTATACATGAAGATAAAAAGATTATAATGGGTTCTGTGGGATTTTGGAGTTATTTATGAACTATAAAAAATCACATTGAAAAGGAAAAAAATCAAAAACAAAATTTCATTAATAAAAGAAAAGTAAAAAATGTAATATATTTAAATTAATACTTCCTAATTAATTTATCATTATATGATATTATTAAAATTTATTTTATTTTGATCCCCCAATCTTATCAACCTCTTAAAATTATATAATTTAATATGACCACAATGATTCGAAGAGATGAGAAATAGGTTCACTTCGAGACATCTAGTCATAGAACCATGAATTGATTATTATCAAAAACCCAACATCGTTTATATGAAAAATTATTCTAGCATTAAATCCTTGGAAATTATAAATAATTAACCTAGAGGATTATAATTTAACCCTCTAATTCCATACCATATTGATTATATTTGGATATCATGGTTTCTCCCTTGCTATTCAGACATGTCTGGTTCCACAATCAATGTGAACATCAATTATTTTCCTTAGAAATTTAAACTCGACTAACTGATAGTAATTTATGAATTATATTTTGTTCATGTATCAAAAAAAATTAAATTATGGGTAAGAAATTAGATAATTTTATAATTAAATCACTCTTGGATGTGTTTAGTTTTCTTTGTGGAGATGGTTTACACATGAATTGGATAAAATGGGAAACAACCAATATATTCTAAAATATTATACTGTATAATAAATAAGTAAAATAAAAATAGGAAACGAAAATAACAACGTCCATTCGTTTAATACATAGAGAAGTTACAATAAAAAACAATTCAAAATAGACTAGATAAGGGAGTGGAGATCCTTCTTGGATGTGATCTTTTCAAAAATACATAATTCTTCCATATTGATAGATATGTTTCATAGATCCAACCATTTGAACAAACCCTATCAATTCATTGACCAACCCTCTCAAAGTGTTAAAATATCATTTTAATAGAGTGTGGGTGGATTAGGGTTTCAAATTCAATAAATAGTACATGTGTCATTATACTTCATAAAATTACTCAGCTGATTCGTGATTTATCAACACTTTAATGTGAACATGGTTTCACTACAGTTGAATAGATGTCTTTTTAGGAAGTTCATTAATTTCTCTCAATTTATTTTATATATTGATGAATCAATTTAAATTTTATGTACAAATTATTATGGTGGGGTAAATTACTTTTAATTTTGTCCATTCCTTCATAAATGTATAATTTATTCCATCCAAATGTGTGATTTAGTTATATCTATTTAAATTGAAAATATATAAATTTTATTATGAATGAATTATATAAAATTTCAGATTCAAATTATATACAAATAATATTTTGTAATAAAATTACTATTTTAAAGTTAAGTGGGTAAAATAATAATTAAATGGAATTTTCGAGTTTATTCACCAATTTATTTTACATTAAATCATTAAATAATCTCAATGTTGGGAAATTATTTAAATTTTTTTACAATAAAATATTCAAAAAATAAATATTTTATCACCACTCCTCCACCCTCTTTAAACTCACATAAAATTCAAATTTATCTCAATAATTTTCAATATTTACATACCTAAAAACTATACATCAGGTTTCCCCCTTTTTTCAAGAATACAAATAAAATTAATTAAAAATAAGAATTCATCTAGGAGAATATTTGATTTATTCATTTTAATTAGTAATTTATTTTTCTTAATTGTAATTTTATATTTTATTTAAATTTTTTTTAATAATTATATATCTCATTAATAAAATCATTAAAATATCAATATTCATATATAATAAAGTTATCTATGTATAATTACATAATGATACCACACATCAATTGATTATAAAGTGTTTATATTTTGGTTTATTTTACACAAAATATTGATGATGGTATAAATTATTATAATGTATGGTTATGAAATTTTGATTAAATATATGATATTATATGATATTCATATGAAAATAATTTTTTTATTGTTTTATGAATTTAATAATAAGGATAAACTATTTATTAATACAACTACTCTTTTTTGTTAGAAATTTAAAAAGTAAGGTCATTATGTATATCATATTTATGAATCATTCCTAAACATATCATTGAATGAAACTCAAACTTAAATACTGATTTCATAACTTCTATTATCATATCTTTATTTTTATGGAGATGTTGGAATCCTTGTCAAATGATGATCATGACCTAAATATCAAAATATTAGTGGAACTGTTGAAGTAACTAACAAATAAAAATCAATACAATCAACAAATAAGTAATAACTATGTTATAATTTAATATATTAGACTAATATATTATTTAATATATATAAATAAGGCTCAAAGGGATAATTTTATATGTTCATAATTTTAAACTTAAGGATAAATTATATCCTAGAAAATGATAATTCAAGATAAGGAGTTGTTTTTACATAACTCCTTTCATTGAGTAGTAAACATTCTTTATTGACAACGATAATTTATATTTTTCTATTTTATTATATGATATTATAATATTGTATTTTTGTTTTTATTTCTATTTATTTATATTTCATTCTCAAAACCACATTTAATAAATGATTTATACTTTATAAATTTCAATGTCTGTATATATTTTTCATCATAGTTTCATTCATTGTGGATTTTGTTATTTTATTCCCCTATTTTATAGAGTGATGTGTACATTGTAAGGAACCAACCTTATAAAATTACATAATATTGAATTAAATGAATAATTCACCTTGAGGATCTTTTCAAGTTTAGTTTTTTAGAGAATTAGGCCATAATTATTACATAACAACTGAAATATTACAAGTAGACACTACTACTAAGTATCCATTTTTTTAATAAAAATAAAAACTCTTGAAAAGAAACATGTCTAGTTCCATATTTTAGACAGCATGACTTTTCCATGATCCCATCCTTGATCCTATTTAAATTTATGTCCTATTGAAAAAATTTCAAAACTTGGGATGAGCATAAAAATCTTAGTAAGGGTAAAAAAATAATAAATTTAAACATTATCCCATTAATAAATAAAAATCAATGAAACCATACTTTCAATCATAACATACCTTACGAAATCATAAGATTTATGAATAACAAAAACAAATCATAAATCATAAAGGTTACTTATGGCATCCATATCAAATTTAAATTTTAGCTATCACAGCTACATAGGGATTTACACTTGGAATACCCATCACAGTATATTCCCTAAATATCTTAGGAGAAACAACACGTTCACCTCCGTCACATTACCTAATGCATTGAAGATCTATCTTGAGCTTACCCGCCCTAGGTTTATCACGTAACCACCCGTAAATGTAAATAATGCCCAATAACCATAAAATAATCATAAAACATAACATATGTATAAAGGAAAGATGACATTTCCACATTACAATATATCAAATCAATATAATTCTTTATCAAATCATTTTCAAAAACTTTTAAAAAGATAATTTTGAATGAAAGTGTCTCATACCATTTTAAAGATTTTAAATGAATTATCCTTTGAAAAAAGTAATGTCCATATAAACAAATCCTAAAACCCATTTTGAAAACATGGACATTAATGAGAAATATTCAGAAGAATAAATCTTTAAAACATTTAAAATAATATTTTAGTTAACGAGTTTTTAACAAAAATAGTGATGCCTGAATACAAATAATTGAATAATTACTTTTAATCAGAACATTATAATATCATTAGAATAAAGGTATTCATGATATAATATTTCAATGGAAATTATATACACCATATAAGAGTGAATTTGCGCATAACAATAATGAATCCTCAGTGGAAATGTAAATTGCGGTGAAATCTCTTATAAAGATGCTATCCTCAAATTAAGGATATATCAATCACATAATTATGTGTGAGAAATATTAATAAACCGAATATAAGTGGATATTATGTGTAAAACAATCATAGGTCATTCAAACATATTCATAGGATGACATGTTCAATAAGTATAAGTTGAACCCAAAGAATTGAAATTGGGTTAAGAGGTTCCCTTGTAAAAATTTGACAGCCTAACGATGTAACATTAAAATTCAGAAAATGAGTTAATGATATAAAAAACGGAATCTCATCACTTGGATATAATGTTTAAATCAATATGGATATAGAATAACATATCTCCACATAATAAGGTGCAAATTAAAAGACATAACAAAAAAAGTCTTTTATAAAGAGGAGGGTGAATGGTTCCCTTACCAATTTGGTAATTTAAAAAACATACGCCACATGAAAGAAGGATCATAAAATGAAGATTTAAATACTCATAAGTGAAATTATATTACATAAAGAGTACAATCATGGGCAGTACATACACCACACAAAAGGAAATAATGGCAAATATAGCATGAATCTCACGAGAATAAAAAGTGAGACGAAACCCTTTGCCACGTTGTAATCAACTGAGTCGTATGACCAAAAGTTAATAACCAAAAAATGTATCACAGAATACCATGAATATAATGAGAATCATTATAATATATATTAAATGTCAGTACAAAATACACCACATGCAACGAATTAGTGGCGAACATTGGAAATATCACGGAATTAAAAATAAGATAAGAAAATCCCTTACCTCGTGTCCGACTTGACTCGATCGTTCTTTAATATTTTAAATAACAAACTAAAGTTAATTTCTAATTTTTTATGAACCCTTTTCAAGTTTATTATTCTTTTTATATCACTTATTACCATGTTATAAACATTATTTTATCATTTAAGTTAATAACGTCCATTTTGTCGATATTTTGTACTTGAGTCAAAAATGGACTTCTTATAATCACATGTTGTTCATGTGGTCAGTGTTTCATTATATCCAGAAGGATATTAATTATTTGGATATCATATATAGCATATATATCCAGTATATACATGTATTTATAATAGTACATAACATTTGGAGGTAAGAAATGAAATGCACCATTCATGGAGACGGTAAGCCGTACGTACGCATGAACGCTACTTTCATTTCTATTTATTATTTTAATGGAAGTAGAAAATAATGATAGACAGGTATATTATAATAATAGTATAATATCATATATAATATCATTAAATCCTTACTTTATACGTCCCATATAAGGCATTAACGAGTCACATCACTTTGAGGGGGTGGTAGTCCGCACTTCCTCAAATGAGATTATCGTATTTACCAACTATGGAAACCAAAAAGTGTGATATAAATGGGAAGTAAAGAAGCATGAGGAAATAATTAAAATAGTATATATATAATATATAAATATAGTTCCATCATAATGTCCACCATGATAGGCAGTAAGAGGTAATTGAACAATCATCGTCTCGTGAGGCGTTAGTTTTCCATCCACAAAAACATTATGTTCTTCCTCCATTATATGGAGGTGCATGTAAGTTTAGTTCTAATAATTTTAATAACTACATACTAGTATATTTAGTATACTGGTGTTGTTATAGAATATAGGAATAAAAATATTTTAGGGGTTGGAGAAGTAAAATAAAATAAAACAATTTAAGAGAAACTGTTACCTTTTATTTGGGTAACTCACTTTGGTTTGAAACAAATGACTTCTTGATGTGCCTTCTTCCCGAGTTATGGATTCTAGGTAGAGGATAAGGATTTAGGGAGCTTAATTGGGTAGATTTTGGTCGAGAAAAATGGCTTGAGAGGTGTGAGGAATCGGTTAGAAGTGGAATCCTTTTATAAGGGGGAGGAGGGACTCATTAGGAATGTGTGAAAATATTATTTTATTATATAATGATATTCAGTTTTAAAAGGTCAAACTATCATTAAATATGACTATAATTAGACTAATGGTCTAAATAAAATCATCCAATAAGAATTGGATAGGTTTTGGATAATATTTTAATCATTATAATCTTATTTATTTAAATGTTTTATTAAAGAGGTAAATACTGCATCGTTATTGTGTCATAAATAATTTAATTTATTTGATGTCTAAAAATTATAGAAAAATACCATGATGTAGGAAATATTTTAATCTTTCTAATTATTTTTTATAGTCGAAAATATGACTTATATAGCACCATATAAAAATTAATTTACTAAACGATTTTTGTTTATGTCATTTTTTCATTTACATTAAATTAATTAATATAAAGTGTCATTATCATTTATAAGTGGCTCCATGGGGTCCCAAAATGGACCCAATGGTTCCCATGGTCGGACATGAATCAACCAATAAGGTTAGGACAAGTTTTAAGGTAATTTTGAATTATTATTATATTCTTTTTACCTTGAATTACCATATTTACCTTTAAGTACGGTAAAAAAAGTCAAAAGTTACTATTCACCAAAAATTATTTTTATCTCAATGAAAAAAACTTTACTTCTTGATAACCACCATGTATGTCAGATTTTTGAAATTCAATTCACAGAAGTGGTAAAATTTAATTTAAATGAAAAAGTCAGTTCTTTTAACTACCACTAAGTGGTTTCACTATTCATCAAAAATTGATGTTTTTCAGAAAAATACCAAAACTTCAGCCTAAGATATATTTGATATTATGAATTAAAAAATGATGTCTATTTTTAAAAACTCATAACATATAAGTTGAATTAATTAATTTTAAAATTAATTCCCATTATAAAAAATAGCGTTTTTTAAGAAATAATAACTATCAAAAGATTGATACATGTTTATGTCTAATTTAAAATTGAAATTAATTACAATGACCAAAATTAGATTAAATGGTAAAAATATATTTTAATTTCACCTTATATCCATTTAAAAATATAATATAACCACATAAATAAATTATATTAAAACATAGTTTTGAATTAAACTAGAATATTTACATTATTTATTAAAATTAACTTTATGAGAAAAATTCCAAAAATTTACACAAAGTAAATTTTTATGTCCCCATTATAAATAAGGATTTTATTTGGCCAAATAGAATGTATTATAGTGATCAAAAATATATTTAAAGTGGTTTCTCCATTAAAAGGTGGTAAATCAGCCTTTTAATGTAAATTATACTTATAATTAGATTCATTCACATTTTAAGCCTCTAAATTTTATTAGATAAATGTAAATTCATTTAAAAAACATGTATAATCATATTGTAGTTAGTTTTGTTCATTCCTACCAATAGAAATACTAGGAGTTAACTTCCATTTAAAATAATAATAATATATTATTACTGTGCAATGTAAGATTTCAAAGAAACCCCATGTTGCATATTGGGTACGCAATCAAACATATCATCCCATTTAATGTAAAATTAATATTTAATGAACAAATATTAATAAATATGAAAAGTTTCTTATTATTTATTTATCTGGGATGTTACATCCTTCCCCCCTTTTGGGAATTGCGTCCTCACAATTTTAAAACTGGGCATGGAAACTTCATTAAAAGTCCCACATCGGAAAAGAGTCAATAAAACTATCACTTTAAAATAAAGGAAGAGAAGTAAAAAGGTTACCCGAGACAACAGATACTGGGATTCCATGAAAACATGGATATGAAAGAGAGAAAAAATGGTCATGTTTTGATGGATAGTGATAGAAAACATTATTGGGAGAAAGTTACCCACTAGAAAATCACAAAAATGTGATGGGTTCAACGGTTCTTGATTCCCCAGTAGGAAAATTTAACAAAAACGTTATTTTTAAGTTACTTTTGATTGAGGAATATATTAATGAGCTTAACTAAAAACATAAGGAAAAATAATTTCTTTTCATGTAGACTTTTATCCTTCACTATATTTCTAACACAAACTCATATTTCCTCCATACGATGTGTACTTAGGATGACTTTTTTACATTAAAAGTGCTATAATAAACTTCGAGAGAATCATATAATCCACAAAAGATGAACTGTATATTTCCCTTTTCATTAAATATTATCTAAAACCAAAACCTTTAGTACAATATCAGATAATCCTCCAAAATTATAAAATTTTACATAAAGAGAAACAACTCTTAATCTCCAAAATTTGTCTTAACAAAACCCAAAGTTCAACAAAGGCCATTCAATAAACAATTGTCCCTAAAATTCTTCAAAAGTAATCCAAACATTGATTGTAAACCAAATATCATAAGGATTTAATTACATAGACTTCCAAGATAAATCTTATCTTTTATCTCCAAGTAACACCAGTTACCCAAAAAGTCTCATATTGAAAAGTAATTATCCTAATCATATATTCTCCATGATAGGTTAATCAGTTTCATAAATAAATCAAATGATTATGTGTCCATAATAAAAAAATATAATCTTCCAAAATAAAATTTCAACCATTATTCCACAATTGTGATCCCATTGTATTCTATCTTACTTAGTCACATAGTGTTTCCTCAAAAGAGAGAACTTCTTCAATAACCACCTTTATCACTTAATCACTAAATAATTTTTCTATACAAAGTATATCTATTTGATAAAAAATAAGTTCCAAAAATCAACTTATTCTTATTCTATAAAATCATTTTACTAAAATAATAAGTCATACTAACCAGGGACTTCAAGTAGGATAGTGGTAGGTGATGCACCCTTGTCACCCTTCGGTTGTGGGTTCGATTCCTACAGCCTTGCCGGATGTGATGCGTTGTCACCCTTCCTCCGGGTTGTCCTTTTTATAAAACTCAAAAATAACCCTAACATGTTTTAACCTCAATGGTTTACTTATACCTCTCATTTTCATCCAAATTTATTATGACCTCAATAACTTAATTCTTGAAGTCTTATTTCACCATCATATGATAAAATAAAAAAATACCCAAAATGAAGAACATCATACCTTGATCATGGTGTCCATTTGGATTCATCATCAACATGTTCACATAGGTAAATGGTCCATGAATTGCAACAATGATTTAGAGATCCTTAATAATCATTTTCTTCCTCCATCCAAATACACCTTGTACAACATGGGTTGTATGGGTGTTCAAAGAAAAACAGTTTGGGAAAATAATCAAGTATGACATATAATTTGAAAACATCTGATAAAACATTCTTTCTATAAAACTGTTGAACCGAATTTGAGTAAAAACTTTCAATTAACAGTCCTTTTAAAATACCATAAGTATGAGCTGAGAGACTATATTTTAAAATCAAATATAAATAGGTTGCACATCGGTCTCCTTTTTTAGCACATTTTTTTAAAAATCATAATATGCTTCAAAATCTTGTGATAAGGTAAAATATTTGAAAATGCCTTGATTATATTTACCTTTCTTTAAAATATGTGAATATTGTGAAAATAAGATTTTTATAAATACAACCCATGATCCACAATGATAACGAGGTATAGTGGAGGTGTTTGATATCTCATACAACTGCTTGCATGTGAGTTGTATGCTAGAAAAAGTTTCACAATAATTCGAACATGACATTGCAATAATTATTTCAAGCATGTCATTAGGAAGAGATTATAATGTCATTTGATATCCCCCTCCTTCCATTTGTAACTAAATTTTATTGATCTTAAAAAGATATAAAAAAAGGATTTAACTGAAATAATATATAGGGAATAACCATAGGTCTAATGAAAACTCATAATCCCTAAAGTCGTCTAAACTGACTTTTGATACCAACTGTAAGGACCTGACCTTATAAATTTATATAATATTGAATTAAATGAATAATTAACATTGAGGATATTTTTAGCTTTTGAGTTTTAGATAATTAGGACATAATTATTACATAACAACTTGAATATTACAAGTAGACACTACTACTAAGTATCCAATTTTTTTTCATAAAAATAAAAACTATTAAAAAGAAACATGTCTAGTTCCATATTTTAGATAGCATGACTTTTCCATTATCCCATACTGGAACTTAATAATCATTATGTCCCATGTAAAACATTTCAGACACTTGGGATGAGCATAAAAAGATCAGTAAGGGTAAAATAATAATAAAGGAAAACATTATCCCATCAATAAATACAAATCAATGAAACTATACTTTTCAATCATAACATACCTTACGAAATCATAAGATTTATGAATAACACACACAAATCATAAATCATAATGGTTACTTATGGAATCTATATCAAACATACATTGTAGCTATCACAACTACATTGGGAGTTCCACTTGGAATACCCATCACGGTATATTCCCTAAATCTCTTAGGAGAAACATCACGTTCACCTTCGTCACAATACCCAATGCATTGGAGAGCTATCTCGGGGTCACCCTCCCTAGGTTTACCACAGAACCACCCGTATATGCAAACAATACCCAATAACCATAACATAATCATAAAATATAAAACATTTATAAAGTAAAGATAACATTTCCACATTCCAATATATCAAATCAAGACAATGTTTTACCAAATCATTTTCAGAACCATTTAAAAAGATATTTTTGAATCAAAGTGTCCCATACCACTTTGACGCTTTTAAATAAATTAACATTTGAAAAATTTAATGTCCATATAAAAAAATCCTAAAACCCATTTTGAAAACATGCACCTTAATGAGAAATATTTATAAGAATAATTCTTTAAAAAATTTAAAACAATATTTTAGTTAACGAATTTTTAACAAAAAGAGAGACGCTTGAATACAAATATTTGAAGAATAAATTTTAATCAGAACATTATAATATAATGAGAATAAAGGTATTCATGATATAATATTTCAAAGGACATTATATACACCATATAAGAGTGAATTGGGGCATAACAACAATGAAGTCTCAGTGGAAATGTAAATTGGGATGAAATCTCTTCTAAAGATGGTATCCTCAAATTAAGGATAAATCAATCACATAATTATGTGTGATAAATATAAATAGACACAATATAAGTTGATATTAAGTTTAAAACAATAATAGGCCATTCACACATATTCATAGGATGACATGTTCAAGAAGTACAAGTTGAACCCAAATAATTGAAATTGGGTTAAGAGGATCCCTTGTAAAAATTTGATAGCCTAACGACGTCACATTAAAATTCAGAACATTAGTTGATGAGATAAAAAATGAATCTCATCACTTGGATATAAGTTTTACATCAATAAGGATATAGATAAAAATATCCAAACATAATATGGTGTAAATTAAAAGACATAACAAAATAAAGTCTTTTATAAAGAGGAGGGTGAATGGTTCCCATAAAGATTTGGTAATTAAAAAAATACACCACATGGAAGAAGGATAATATGATGAAGTTTTAAATACTCATAAATGAAATTATATTACATAAATATTACAATAATGATACGTACATACACCACACAAAAGGAAATAGTTGCAAATATAGCATGAATCTCACGGGAATAAAAAGTGAGATGAAACCCTTTACCACATTGTAATCAACTGAGTCATATAACCAAAAGTTAATAACCACAAAATATATCACAGAATACCATGAATATAATGATAATATTGATAATATATATCAAATGGAAGTACACAATACACCACATTAAATGAATAAGTGGCGAATAATGGAAATATCACAGAATTAAAAATGAGATAAGAAAATCCCTTACCTTGTGTCCGAATTGACTCAATCGTTCTTTAAAATTATGAATAATAAACTAAAGTTAATTTCTTATTCGTTTAGAACCTTTTGAAAGTTTATTATTCCTTTTATATCACTTATTACCATGTTATAAAAATTATGTAATCATTTAAGTTAATAACGTCCATTTTGTCGATATTTGGTACTTGAGTAAAAAATGGACTTCTTACAATCACATGTTGTTCATGTGGTCAATGGTTCATTATATACAGAATGATATTAATGATTTGGATATCATATATATCATATATATCCAGTATATACATGTACTTATAATAGTACATAACATTTGGAGGTAAGAAATGAAATGCATCGTTCCTAGAGACGGTAAGCCGTACGTGCGCATGAACGCTACTTTCATTTCTATTTTTTATTTTAATGGAATTAAAACATAATTATACATAGGTATATTATAAATAAAGTATAATATCATATATAATATCATTAACTCCATCTTTTAGACATCCCACATAAGGCATTAACGAGTCACATCACTTTGAGGGGGAGGTAGTCCCTACTTCCACAATGAGATTATCGTTTTTACCAACTATGGAATCCAAAAGGTGTACTATAAATGGGAATTAAAGAAGCATAATGAAATCATAAACATAATATATATCATATATAAATACAGTTCCATCATAATAGCCACCATGATAGGTAGAAATAGGTAATTGAAGAATCATCATCTCATGAGGCGTTAGTTTCCGGTCCATAGAAACATTAGGTTATTCACCCATTAGATTGAGGTGTGTGTAAGTCTAGTTTGAATAAATCTCATAAAAACATCATAGTATATTTAGGATACTGGTTGTGTTACAAGAAAATGAATAAAACAATTTTAGGGGTTGGATAAGTAAAATAAAAGAAAACAATTTATGAGAAACCGTTACATTTAATTTGGGTAGCTCCCTTTGGTTTGAACGAAAGGACTTATTGAAGTGCCTTATGCCTAAGGTAAGGCTTCTAGGTAGAGGAGAGGGATGTGAGGATATTAATTGGTCAGATTTTGGACGAGAAAAATGGCTTGAGAGGTGTGAGGAATTGGTTAGAAGTTGTATCCTTTTATAAGGGGGGAGGGGCTCTTTAGGAAAGGGTGAAACTGTTATGTTATTATATAATTATATTCGGTTTACAAAGGTCCAAATATCATTAAAGATGAAGATAATATGACTCATGGTTGAAATAAAATCACCCAATAACAATTTGACAGATTTTGGATAATATTTTAATCATTATAATCTTATTTATTTAAATGATTTATTAATTAGGTAAATACTGCATCGTTATTGTGTCATAAATAATTTAATTTATTTTATGTCTAAAAATTATAAAACAAAATACCATGATGTAGGAGAACATTTTATCTTTACAATGAATTTTTATAGTCGAATATATGAATTATATAACACCATATAAAAATTAATTTACTAAATGATTTTTGTTTATGTCATTTTTACCTTTACATTAAATTAATTAATCTAAAGTGTCATTATCATTTATAAGTGGATCCATGGGGTCCCAAAATCGACCCAAAGTTTTCCATGGTCGGTCATGACTCAAAAAATAATGTTAGGACAAGTTTTAAGGTAATTTTGAATTATTATAATAATTTTTTACCATGAATTACCATATTTACCTTTAACCGCGGTAAAAAAAGTCAAAAGTTACTATTCACCAACAATTATTTTATCCTAATGAACCACATTTTACTTCTTGATAATAACTATTTATGTCAGATTTTTTAAATTCAATTCACAGAAGTAGTAAAATCTCATTTAAATGAAAAATTCAGTTTTTTAACTACTACCAAGTGGTTTCACTATTCATCAAAAATTGATGTTTTTCAGAAAAATACCAAAAATTCAGCCTAAGATATATTTGATATTCTGAATTCAAAAATGATGTCTATTTTTCCAAATTCAAAACATATAAGTGGAATTAATTAATTTTAAAATTAATTCCCATTTTCAAAACAAATAGCATATTTTTAAGAAACAATAACTATCAAAAGATTGATACTTGTTTATGTCTAATTTCAAAGTGAAATTAATTCCAATGACCAACATTGGATTAAATGGTAAAAATATATTTCAATTTCACTTTATATAAACAATTAAAAATATAATCAAACAACATAAATAAATTATATTACATCATATTTTCGAATTAAAATACAATATTTACACTATTCATTAAAAAATTAACTTTATCAGAAAAAATCCAAAAATTTACAAAAGGTAAATTTTGATGTCCCCATTCTAAAGAAGAATTTTATTTGGTCAAATAGAATGTATTATAGTGAATTTTTTTTATATAAATAGGTTTCTCCATTAAAAGGCGTTAAATCGACCTTTTAATGTAAATTATACTTAAAATTAGATTCATTCACATTTTAATCCTCTAACTTTTATTGGATAAATGTAAATACATTTAAAAAACATGTATAATTATATTGTAGTTATATTTTTTCATTCCTTCCAATACATTGTCTAGGGGTTAAATTCCATTTAAAATAATAATATTATATTATTAGTGTGCAACGTAAGATTTCAAAGAAACATGTTGTTGCGTATTGGGTACACTATCGAACATAGCATCCCATTTAACGTAAAATTAATATTTAATTCACAAATATTAATAAATATTAAAAGTGTATTGTTCTTTATTTATCCTGGATGTAACATACATATTACCCTCTTTTATTATTTTATCATATTTTAAAATTTGTCATGTGATTTTCAATTTTATAACATGATTTTATTCATTATCAATTTATTTAATTATTTTAAAAAATTTACAAGTGTTTTTTACTAATTTTGATTTCCATAATATATAAACATTATTCATTGACTTTATTGTTATGATTGTCCAATATTCAAATATTTATGTGTTATTGTTGAATTTTTTATTAAAAAGTAATGAAAAAATCAATCAGTGAATCCGTAAGAAGATTTTTAGGGAGAAAGAAGAAAGAATATGAATAAAACAAATATGATCAGAAGGATGTATATGTCTCATGAATAATCCCAGTATCCATATAGGAATGGAAAATTATAACTATATCATGGATCCAATAATTATTAATATATAATGATAATAGGGACTAAATCTTTAAATGATATCCTAATGAAATATGGTTATACAGTAAGCCATATTGTTAAAATTATTTATCAGTATATTTGTTCTGTTATATTATTGTATGCATATATTAATGTTTTTGGTGCTGAAAACCCATATAAATGTTCAAACATCCATAGTATACATTATTGGTGTAACAGGTTAGCTCTAATATAGGTAGCGTACTGATATATAGTTCTTAAAAAATTTAGTCCACAGAACATCTATACATGCACCATTAACTAAAGGAGAACTTCCCACTGGAACCCATAGTGACCTAACTATGGAGGATGAACTATGAGAGTTATAGATTGACGTAGAGTAAAGGATAAAATAATTTATCCAAATATAATCTAATGGATCGGGATCCCTAATTCTAACATCCTCTCAAATGAAACCTAATATAAAAAATTGATATCTTAATGTGATTCCATATTTATAAGACATACAAAATCTAAGATCTTACACTTCTATAATATATAATATGTAATTTCCCATTAATTAATCACTTTTAAGATAATTATACTTGAATGAGTAACTTATTTCCCATGAAATATTCAATTTTAAGTGGATGATTAATGTTTATACATATATTATCTCTTCAATTATCTGATTGTGTTCTTCCTTATTTGTCCTCTCGTATATTATTCAACAATGGAGACCAAAATAGGAATAATAATTCCTCAAATTCTAAATGATCACCAACATCATCAATATGTTTTTAATATTATTTTTTCTATAAATTTTCTATAATATCAATTGATTTACCTATATTAATCCTTTAATAAGTGGTAGATTATCTTAATATTATTTATTTTCACAAAAATAAATTTTTTCATTACATAATGTATAATACTCTAACAATAATGTTTCTATAGATTTTTTTATCAATATATATATTTGATCCCCACATTTTCCTTCAGTCAAAACATCTCCTTATACTATTTTCTAGTAAAAATATACTCAAACTCAATTGTGAATAGTTAAAACACCATCCATAATTAAGATAGAATTTTTATCACATATTATCAATAAGTAAACACACAACTTATTGTATTATTCCATGTTTATCATATACTACAAAGTTAATATCCATATACCCCTACACAAAATATCATTTCCAAACCTATATATACAAATCCTTCATGAAATTTAAATACACTCTTATCCACTTCATAACATCCCAATGTTTCTTTAATGGGACAACCATGTATGTGGTCTCAAATATGACTACATAATAAATGTATGCTAGTGAACAGACTGTAACATACACAAAGACTCTATAATGTGATTGAAATTCAGCCTTATCCATTTACTCAACCTCATTTCCATATCTTATTGGATAGATCCTTTGTTAATTTAAAAAGAATTTCCATGGGAATAAAACATGTATTTTCTTTCAACATACTAAAGTTTTCAAAAAAAATTTACATGATGTTTTATTATAATTCCATCAAGGTCTTATCTATAGGCTATCTCTTAATATTAATCAAAAAATTTATAACTTCTTCTCCATGACCATTCCTCTTAATCTAATCTACTAGCACTCCTATCACCTTATCAAGTTTTTGAATACATCAATATTAATGTACCATATCATCAATATATAAAAGTAATATTATATATAAATTACTAAAATAAATCAAAAACTACATTTATCTATTACACACTATTTAAAAAAACTACTTATGAATTAAATAGACCACTTATTCCAATAACTACATAGAAGATTTAAATCATATAATCCTAATTATATATTTAACACTAGGTGTCACTATACTTACTGAAAAACACCTTAAGTTTTCTACATATAATTATACATATATATATATATTTGATCATCAAAAATTCAATAATATAATTATTTATACCAATAATATATATATATATATATATTAGAATCCTGTTATTAAAAAATATTAAGAACCACCCACGTATGAAATGGTTTTTTGACTCAGGTTTGGATCCTTTTAAATTTTTATTTATATTTTACTTTTGTTCCTAATATACATGCCTAATTAGTTCATTAGTGTCTTGAGGGTTTCCATGGATTTTTTGGACCCAAAAACCCTTCACTTTGGGGGGAAGTTGGTTGGATGTCGAGTTAGTATAAACCATGTGGGGATGGATAATGGGATGACATAGTGTGCATGGTTTTAACCATCCATGTGTAGGGGGATAACCAAACATGTAAAAAACTATAGTCATGGTGTGGATGTGTTTTAAATTGTGGGTTCATGGTTTAAAAAACTATGGGTCCTAACCATATGAAATACACCTCCCTACAGTAGATGGCGTATAGTCGGTGCATGATTTTTTCAACTATGTGGAAAAACCTTGAAATTCATATTTTTTAGTTATTTTATGAAAATAACCTTAAATTTAATTTTTAAATAGACCCCCTATTTTTTATTTATCTATATCGGACAACCACCCATCCTTTATCCAATTTTGATCCCTCTTCAGTCCTATCCAACTAATTTAGAAAACTCATCCCTAAGAAGTTTGATAGATCTTATATTTATCTCATTGTATCCATGTGGTTAATATAGTGATTTCATTTTATCCATTTTTCAATCTTATTTCAATGGATGAAGCTATTAAGATGCAATATCAGACAACCTATTTTGATTGCATTGATCCATTTTTTCAGATATCTTCTAATCAATTCCAGCTATAGGATGATACTATATGAGGTGACTCATACGTGTACATGGTAGGTGGTCTATAACTCATCCCTCAAGATTCTTCATTTTATAAATTTTTATGTGTGCACGCTAATTATATCAGGAGATACCTTTTTAATTATTGAATATTGATTATAATCATTATAACATTGTTTTAGGACTCTTGTTTTAAATGAAATCCATCGTTGTAAGTTATGACCTCAATGGAGACCACCACAAGTAGGGAGATCTCCATAGTTATGCATTAATGGTTTTATTTAAATTTCTATCCACTATTTGCATGTGGGAATTGGACCTGAAAATAGTATGTCACATTAATTGGATGTATTGAGAACCGTGAAATTTTTAATAGCATGTTTTCTCCTCACATGAACCTCCCATGGAAAGTGACTCAACATGATAAATCTATCATAAATGGAAATGGAATGTATATTTTATATATTACTTGGCCTAATTAAATTTAATATAATCAAGTAGTTTCACATCTATAGGAATCCATTATATGATTTATGTAAGGTAGAGAAGTGATTCTAAGGAATTTAATAATGTTTATTTGAATTAATTAAATCTTGTTTTCCATAGTTAGCCTTATCACAATAACAAATGTCCATTAATTGAACGAAATGAATTATTAAATGGTATGATTATTACATGAAATAAATTATTAAATTAATTTATTATATGATACCAATTTCATATGAAACTATTCAATACAATAAGGGTGGTCAGACTTGATGCCGCCTTGGATTCTCAAGGGAATGGCTTTAGCAATTGTGGAGACAATTCCAATTTAGTGATGCCAATTTCAAATGGTGATACACACCATGGAAACTGAACATCATCTATTAGTGGATTCTAGGTATGAAATCATAGGATGACACCACCATTTTAATTATAGGAATCATTGGACACTCTATTTGGATCTAGGGTGACTTCTATGTACATGAGGTACTGAAAATCCTCTATTAGGCCTTGTCATTGGTTATCTTGTTTTACCTGGATGTTGTCAATGGACTTTGATAGAATTAATCTATTTGGATATTCACTAGATGATTATCCTTGGATTACCCTATTACCCATATGTACATGCTACAGTTATTACCAGAGTTATCTTGATCCCTGAGGTTACGGTATCCTTGGATATTACTATAGAACCTCTTCATTTTTAATATAATCATGATGACTTGTTATATCTTGTATCCTTCATTATTATAATGTAATTATTTTAGTAATCATTATACCTCGCATTTACTATTCATATAAACTTGAATACATTTCATTAATGAGATTGTTACAAGTTCAGACACCATCTAAGGGATGAAGTAGGTACTTGGGTATTTAAATTACCATTGTACATAACTTATATATATATATATGAATTGTTGTACAAAATTTTAGTTTATAATAAACAAACTGGATGTTATGGATTATGTGTGTCGTGGCCTACTGATATTTATCTCAAACCCTATCCCGATCACCATTAGATCCAAGGTTGATTACATGTATGCAGGGGTTGACAAAGGTAATCATACCGCTTCAGACAACTACTTGCATTCTTGAATTATGAAGGAGTTGGGTAAAAGATGACCAAACAGGAGCTCAGGACACTTTCATAGTTTTTGGATTCTTTTTTCTAATTTTATATCACGTATTTTCTACTGTATTATATCTATTTTTCCATCATTTTAGATACATTACAAATATCATAATCATCATCATCTGGTATATGATTATCAGTGATTCAGTTATTCACTATTCCTTTCACGTTATATTATGGAATCTTTTTATTTTTTTACTTATTCCTATATTTACCTAATAAAATTATTATGAAATGTGCTACATTGTGTTAATGATGTAATAGTCTCCCTATAGACACACCATAATCCCTCACTACTAGTCTGTAGCCTCAAGTGTTTGGAGAGACGTTCTTGAGGACATATGGACAACTAGTCTTCTGGAACCTTTGATTGTAATATGGTCCAGGGATTGCATAAAGTGGTATCATATATTTCATTTCTTGCTTTAATATTAAGAGACAATAAACAAGAGAATATGAATTCTTTTGACCATGTTTAGAAGACGTGCATGGGCATATCAAACCCATGTATGGGTATATGTCAGGCTTCCAGAATTATAATTTTTGTTTTTTATTTTATTATTATTTTTGATATCCTTTCACCATTGTGTGACTCACTTGATGTGTTTTGATTAATTTTATTATTCGGTTTGAGGATTTATGTTATTATTGGATCGATGAAATGAGGTAAATGATCATTGATATATGCATCATTATAGGTACCTATAATTCACATGCCAAGAATATTTTCATGCCATAAAGGTAAATATAACTTCTTTAATTTTAGTTATATACCAAGACACTTTGAAATATTATTTAATAATTTTTAACATAAGAATCTATTAATTATAACTCAATATTTCCAATACATAGTTTTTTTGGAACTGTAGTATCATAATAAATCAAAGGAAACCAAAAAATGGAATCCAATTTTTTTCAATAGTGACATCCTAAATCATTTTGATCACATAAACATCATAGGATAATATTGAAAGGTAATAATAGAAATGGGTGAGATAAAATTCCATGTAAGTGGATAAACATAATAAGGTATCATAACTTGTGAACCAAAGGAATAACCTGACATACTAACATATAAGGCTCATGAGTAGTCTTATAAAAGAATTACATAATGAACATGGTATCATAAGATCATGGAATCACAGAAATTGTTGGTACAATATAAAACAATACATAAACATGAGTCAAAGAAAAATTCAATGACCACATCTTATGGTGGACATTATCCTATAATGGATTAGGTTTTCTCCCAAATCTCATACATGATGTCTGGTGAGCCTAAAAAATGATGAAATTCCTTAATGAGATATATAATTAAGGAAAAACCCATATAATTTATTTCATGTACATGAAAATGGGTGAGAAATAATTAAATAAATCATAATTAATAATACAAATAATTATCCAATGAATGAAAATAGTCTATATAAATTTTCCTCATATCATATTCATTGAAATTTCCTAATAAAGAAATTTTAGAAATTAGCATAAGACATATATTATTAAATAAAAGTGAGGGAGAGTGGGATATTTATACATGCAAGGGAAATATATATAGAATTTAGAATCATTCCATACCATTAATGGCTATTTTTGTTGATGACTAGAGATCATCTTTAAAATTTTAAAAATAATTCAAGAAAATTACACATAAACTTGGAAAATAAATTTTGAAAAAAATTAGAATTAATAAAATATACTTTTATCCATATTAATTGAAAATATACTGGTAAACCAATAGAGGTTTATTTACAGAAAATAATTGTCAGGATATCTAAAAAAACTATTCATGTCATACACGTTGAAACAAATATTCATTTCAATTTTTTTTTGTAAAAATCCAAGAAGTACCTCATTAAGAGAAAAAAGAATTTTAAATTTAATCCAAAATATAAAAATAAAACAACGATTTAAATTTATTTTAAAAATAAAATATGGATTCAGAAAACAATTTTTTTTGAATAGAACATTGACATGGAAGAGATTGGGTTTTCGACTGAAGAGAGGAATAAAGTTGATTTTTCCTAAAATAATTGTGTTAATTTTTATAAGTACCAAGGAAGGTAAATGGTAATATTTCATGAAATTTTTATAAATAAATATAGTATAATGAAATAGAATTTTATTACAATAAAAGTTTTAAATAATTTCCAAAAATGTAAACTCAAGCATAAATAGTCCATATTTAGAAGATATTGAAACCTAAACCCTTACCACATTGGTTGTTTTTTAATTATAACATCCATGATTAATGTAATGGAATTGGAATATAGAAAATGATTATATATTAAGGATACATCATATGATATGTAATGGGGCATGATATATATTATAAAAATAAATTAGGGGAATAGAAGAACATGTGCCTCAAAGAATTTGGGTTTAAGATCAACCCCTTAACTCAGGATTGAATCATTACACACAATATTTTTTATCCCAAAAAATAAATTCATATTAATTATTTTTATTATTAAGAACTATTTTCAATATTTTTATCTGTAACATATGATTATTTTTTTATTATATTCCTAAACCCATATTTTTATCATTCTTCGGTTGGGTTTTATTTAAGTGTTGTTTCCTATGAAATATTGGAAATTTTTAATGTTACAATTTTGTGCCTTGCTGGCACACTATTTTCAAATACCATGCACCCTTAGAGTAAAAAACATTGATATAGAAATAGTGGGGGTTCTCATGTCTAGAGCATGGTTTTAAAAAACCATGCACCCACATAGTAGAAATTGTAGAATTGGGAAAAGGGTGCACATATTTAGGGTTAATGGTTTATCTAACAATGCAGATCTACTAAGGAAACCATGTTTATGATATTTTTTAATTTAAAAAATAACTTTTTTTAAAAAAAACCATATTTTTAGGTTCTTTATACGCATGTACAAACCCATTACATTCTCTTATACCTTCGAATCACCCAAAATGAGATTTTCCCCTCTACACCCCTCTAAAAAATAATCAGATCTTGGAAAAAGCCATTTGATCTCTTCCTGATAGATTTCCTATTCTCATTCTATTTATCATACTATTTTATATTTCCTACAAAGGGGTTCATAAATCTTTATCTAATTAGAGGATCTAATCCCATCATTAACAGATCCTAAAAATATTTTTTATTCTTGGATCCTCATTTCAAACTTTATTTATTAGATTTTCCTCATTAGTGATTTGTTTTCTAAGATCACATGATCCGGAGGTAGGTGTTTCAGTTTATGATGTCCAATTTTATTAACAAAAAATTTCTTGATTTAAATTCAATTTTTAGATTTAAATTCAGTTGTTTGATTTCATATAAATTAATTAAAATTATTTATTGAAACCCCCAATTTTAGTGAATTGGGTATTTTGATTTGATTATTCATGAAATAAGAAAAACACCACAATTTCAGTGAATTTGGGAGACTTATTGAAATTAATTGAAAAATTGTGCTATTTAAATTATTTAATTTAAAATTTTTAAATTGTTTTGATGAAAATGATTTCAAAATTTTATTTTAGGAAATGACATAAAATTCATTCTGATTGAAACCTAGTGATTTTATCTTGGAAAAATGAATTATTTGATTAAAAATCCATGATATGGTTTATAAAGGGAAATTGTCATATTTGAAATGGATAACTGGGTTGATTTTTTTTCAAATAGTTTTATAATTAATTAATCATCATTAATTATTATTAGAGCACATGAAATCCAACGTAGTTAGTGTTTAATTTCGGGAAAAAACTATATTGATGATGTACAACACTAACAATACATATGAAAATGGTCATTTCCCCGTTGAGATTGTGATGAGTACACTTTAACCAGGTTCTGAGAAGCACTGGTACCCGTATTTTAGTGAACAATTTGAGTGTGAGAGATTCCCAAAGTCTGGATCTAGCATAACTTTTTGAAGATTAACATATTGATCATTGTATGTATCTGAAATATATTCCATTGTTTCCAAATTATTTTAAATATTTATTTAGAATTTATGTAAACTATTTTATATAAATTTTTTTATTCTATTTGTGTAATTTATTTTTATTATTTGAAATAAAAATCATGATTGGTTTTAAATATTATTTCTAACTTCCATGACTATTTATTTAATATTGAATGATTTATCTAATCTATTAAAGGATGATATCCTCTTTTGGAATGATTAGTAAGACCCTACTGGGTGTTTATCTCACACCCTACTTGTGACTTCAGTTTTTTTAGATTATCTTCTCCCAGATTTGAGAAAGTTTAAGGAGCCACTTGCAGGTTGTAATACCTGTATATCTTTGGGCTTGGAGAACTGTGTCTATTGGTACATGGGTTTTTATACAATTTTTTAGTTCTTATTATTTCACTTTGTGATATTTTTTTCTCATTGAATACTAGTATAGTTATCCAGGTGGATTTTTATGTGGATATTGTCTAGTTTTTTCTTGCTTCTATTATGTTTGTTGAAAATTCATTTCCACAGTCATATTTTATTGTGAAAGGTGTTAGTATCTAACCCATGGGGATCAGGAACAAACTTTGGGATATGTCAAGACTAGATTAGATTTCATGTTATGAGTGTATCTCGGATGTTTCTTGAAAAAGTTATATCAAAGGCATCTTTTTTTATTCCTTGACATCAGTATGTAGTTGTGTAATATTTTCAGGGCATAAGATATAGTTAAGATTGAATTCCTAACTTTATCTCACTGTAATAATCATTAAGTAACCATAGATGGTTTTTTAATGATGTATTCTAGATTAGTTTTTTATTTTACCTTTATTTTGATTCAGATATATTAAAATAGAAATATATTTTGTCTATATATTGGGATTCATTTCCACTGTAGCTCTATTTGAGAGTTCATCTGATTTTTCATTTTATCATCTAATGTTGTGTATCATCATTCATATGATAAGATATCTGAATCATATCTATGATGTAGAATATGATAAACAACATTGAGAAAAATATATTTTGGATTCGAGTCTGGTTGAGGGGATTGTGCATACAATACATCCTCTGGGATAAGAACCACCAATAGATCTTTTTCAGGATCCAACTATGGAACCTCATGGGGATGTCATTAAAAATAATTCTCCAGAGTTCCTTCACAATATGACACTGGGGTTCAAATGACTAATTTATCCTTAAGAGTATGGGAATGTTTGAGATGAATTTAGAACTTCTATGAGTTTTTGGAAACACTTGATGAAATCCTAGTGATGTTTACCACCTTCATGCTAGAGGGACCGATCATGAGACTATGGGACATAGTGGTAATGGTGATGAAAATGGTGGAATGATAGTAGAAAGACATCAATGCTCTATTAACTATCTAATTCTATCAAGACTTGATGGTGTTTTCCATGGATATTAATTTTTTCAAACTCATGTAGGATGAAAGGATCATTACAGTATATGTAAACCATTTGTATAAGGTTGTGTAGATTTCAAATAATATTTTATCAAATAATAAGATGATCAATTGACAGATTGATATGAAACTTCAATCTAATATCCTTTATTAGGATTTCATGATGAATATAAATTCTTAGGAAGATGTTCATGATAGATATTTGATGATATAAATTTAATTGGATGAAAATTCAAGGGTTATGGGAGTTACTTTTTATAGTTGTGTCACTGCTACAAATTATTTTAAAGGGAAGTGTAAGAGTGATGATTCTCATGCTTATTATCAACATAAAGGTTTTTCAAAGCCTCTTGCATTTACTAGAATTGGTCATTTGATTTCTTAACAGTGTAGAAATCAATGTAATTTTTATATGGTTTTCACTGATGCACCCAAGGTATGTTTCTCTTACTGATTCCCAGGTTACTTATAGATGATACTCAGTGGAATTTCAATGCCTAATAATGGAATGATACCTTCAATTCCTTTTAAAACTATGGTTTAACTAGTTAAATTAAGGAAAAATTAGTTTCTACCACTGACATCTGAATAAGAGATTCTTCATGCTGTGGAGGCGTATCCAGAGGAAGAAGATACGTGCTTAGTGACTACGAGAGGTACCATCACTACAACTTCATAATTTGTGACTTATTTATATGATATTGGTTTATCCCATTATTTTATTTCATCCTATGTTTTAAATATATTTAATAATCTTATGTAACAATTGTCTTATGTGATGGATATTACTAGACCTCTTGGAACAAAGAGAGAACATGGTAAACGTAATCCCTCTTGTGCTTTCTCTTTATAAGACATATAAAATTCATATTAATTAATTGTTCTTAAATTTAATCCCATTTATTTAAAATTCGGGATGGATAATATCATTTCAAATAAATACTAGATTTATTTTTTCCTTCGATATGTCTCTTTTACCCCACTCGATGGGGGTTTCAGTATCTCTCAAAGAGAGTAGGACATGAGGTCATGTATATTGGGAATTTATTATCAAAATTTTGGAAAATTGATATCTATGTTTTCATTTTTCCTAGAGAGAAAATATTTGAGAGGTTATCTCCCTCCAGTTGTCACTAAATTTCCCATAATCTTACAGTCTAAATCATTTGGGTTTCCACCAATAAGAGCGGTAAATTTCTCTATCAAATTAGTGGCTAGTACTCTAATAGTATCTATCCATTCATACCACATAGAACAAGATTAATTGAAAGAGTTATTGTCATATTTCGATGATATTATAGAGAAAGAATTTATACTCATAATATTTTCATGTTCTGAAGCACGAGTTCAATTTTTTAAGAAAGTTGATGGTGCAATTCACAATTGTGTAGATCAATATAATATAAAATGAGGTATAATAATTATCATATACTTGTTTCCATTAAAGGATTATTTTTTTGATCCTTTGATAATGGAAAAATTGTTCTCAAAGACTGATCTTTTCTCAAGTTACCATCAATTTTGAATACAATAATATGACATTTAGAAAACTAAAATTTAGAGAAAGTATTCCCAATATGAGTACCCTGACATTCTATTTGGTTTAACCAACACTCCTTCAGTTTTTATGGATATAATGGAGAGGATATCCCATGGGTATATAGATAATGTTGTGGTAGATGTTTTTGGATGAAATCCCTATTTACACTATCCTCCATGAGGATAATGTGTGCCATTTGAGACTGGTTTTTTATATTTGGAGGAATTGATTATTTTATGCTACTATATCTAAATGTGATTTATAGTTTGAAGAAGTGAATTTATAGGAACACATGGTGTCATAACATTGTATATTAGTCGATCATAAAAAGGTGATATATTTTACAAAATCCGAGGAACCAGAAATATGATTTTAGGATTAATATATTGTTGGGATTAGATGGATATTATCACCAGTATGTTATGGAACACTTAATGTTGGATTTTATGATGTCTCATATGACACCTAAGGGTGTACTTTTTTATTGGGATGAAAAATTTCAGAGTTATTTTCTTTGAGATTATATATCTTTTAACAATTTCACTATTTTTGATTCTTCCAAAGGATGGGTAGGAATATGTTTTCTTCTGTGATGCTTTAGGTTTAGGTTTGGGTGAGTTACAATGTAGGGTGATCATGTCATTTCTTATAGATTATTTTATCTTAAGGAACACAAGAAAAATTATATAATACATGAACTTAAACTCATAACATTGATTCGAACACAGAAGAGTTGGCATAATTATTTTTTGAAGAAATTTTTACCATGTTCCATGACCATAGGGGATTTCGTTATATATTATCTAAAAAATATTTATATATATCCCATAGGTATTGGGTGGAATACTTATAATATTTATGTTTTAAAATTTCCTAAATAATAGGTAAAAGGAATTTCATTACACATACCTTGAGAAAGAGACTTCTAACCTTTCCATTGAAATAATCAATGGAAGAATGTAACATTATGGATCATTTTTCATTGTTTAATTTTGGAGTTTGTGATTCTTGGGTAGACTTAGATTGCAGTTTAACTTAGTTATTCTCGAGATTATGCTTTAGGAACAACATCTTTATGAAGAGTTTCTCAGCATTAAGAACAATATTTATGGTGGGGAGACTATGATTGATTATTCATTCTCCACCGAAGAAATTATATAAAATCATAATCAATTGTTTTGTGATTGTACCATTATGGAATGGAATGATGGGTACTCTTCCATAATTCCTAGTGGGATGTGAACCAAGGAACCATGATGATGTTTCATGTCATGCAGAGACAATTCTTATGGCTAGGAATGAGATGAGTCATTTCTACCTTAGTATCTTCTGGTCATACATGCCAGCAGGACAAGGCCACACCCTAGAAACCTTTACCTTTTCTTGATAAACTTCTAGTGCCAACATGTATGTTGAATGATATCTCTATGGATATTCTTGTTCAGTTTATTCATACCCAGTTAAAGAATAATTTTACATGGGTGGTGATCGACAGGATGACAAAGTCAGACCACATTATAACCATTCACTATATATCCAAAGATGTAGATATTAAAAAAAGTCTACATTAATGAGATTTTTTGTTTACATAGAGTTACATCTTTTATACCATGTGATAGGGATCCTCATTTCACTTCTCATTTTTTGGAGAGGCCTTAAAAAATCACTAGATTATCTAATACATTGGAGGATGACATAAAATCCACATTTAGATAGATAGACAGAAAGTGATATATAGATTCTCGAGGACATGATCCAGACCTACGTTCATTACATTGGTGGATCTTGGGATACAAATCTAGGGATGGTTGAGTTTTTATATAACAATATTAACATGTACACAATTTTAATTAATCCATTTTAGTCATTTTATAGTAGTCCTTGTATATATTCATTGTATTTGTCGGAGATCATTGACTATTATTTTGTATGACCAATCATGGTTCAAGATAAGACAATAGTGATTCAAATGATTCATAAAAGAATATTGATTCCACAGAGTCAGTATAATTATTATGCTGACCATCGTTATAGACTATTGGAATTTTTAGGGGTTGATTAGGTGTTCTTGAATGTTTCAACTCATTTGGGTCATTAACAAAATGGGAGTGAAGGAAAATTTTATCTACTTTTGGGGGACCTTTTGAGGTTATTGAGAATGTGGGGAATGTTTATTACCATTTAAAACATCCTCCAAAACTTAAGTCGACACCTTATATATTCCATTTATCTTAACTATGAAATCAACATTATGATCTGTTTTATATTCGGAACTGGAGTGGTTTTGATGTTGAAGATGATTTATCCATGACTGGGCAACTAGTTGGGACAATCTATTATGAAATAAATGTAAATAATGGGAGGAAAATACCTTTTGTTTAAGTACTATCAAATAATGGTTCGTATTCCCATGATATATAGGAGAGGGAGGCACTAATGATAGAGACGTGGCCTCATGTGTTTTTACATGGAAGCTTATTACTAGTATTTCAGGGTATATAATGTTTCTATGGTGGGGAGTTTCTAATAACACGTTATTATTTGTAGGTATTCATAATATCCAATTAATTACATGATATTGTTAGGTTTCATTTATGTGTATTTCTCGGGGATATTTTTGGATTTTCTTTTTATTTTTGGTTTGTACATGGTAGGTGCATGGCTTTCCTAAAATGTGTTACCTCTTAGTGGAAACCATGAAAACCAAAATATTAGGGGTTTTATTGAAAAGCATACGGTTTCACCAACAACGCACAAACCTAATAAAAACCATTAAATTGGAAAATAAGTGTAAAATATTTGGGGTGTGGAATTTGTGTAACCATGTGACACTACTTAGGAGTCTGAGTGTATGAGATTTTTTATTCTGAAAAATAATTTTTAAAATCTTAAAAATTTATTTTTAGGTACCCAATGGGATAGTGAAACCCCATTATGTTTTCTTCTTTCTTAGAATCACACAAGACGTAATATTTTCCACTCGTAACCCCTTTAGAATCGAATAAAATCCTGGATAATTTCATTTAATATCTTTCTAGTAGGTTTACTCTTCTCGTTTCTTTCTCATGTTCTATATTCTTTCCTTAGTAGAGTTTTATAGACCACTATGTTGTTGGAGGGTCTAATCCCTGCTATTTCAAATCGTGAATATAGAATTGACTCTCCTATCCTCATTTTGTATGTTCTTCATTGGATTTTACCTATTATATATTTTTGTTTTGAGATCACTTGATCTTTAGTTAGGTGGTCCATTTATGATGGAAAATTTGATTATCCCTAAATTTATTGATTTAAATTTATTTGTTTGATTTGAATTCAACTGTTTGATTTCAAAAAAATTTATTTCATTTTTTATAGAAAATACCATATTTTGTGAAATAAAGATTTGGATTGGATTTGGAATGAAATTTAGAAAACCCTGAATTACAATGATTTGGGGTTTGTTTTTAAAATTGATGGATGTTTATGAGATTTAAATAGTTGAATTTAAACTTGTTATATTGATTTTACCAAATTAATTTCATATTTTTTTACTTTTGGAAAATAGATTAAAAATTATTTTTATTGAAACCTAGTGGTTTTGTCTTCAAAAAAGTCATTAGTTGATTGAAAACCTTGGTATTGAATTTTAAAGTGAAATTTGAATAATTTAAATTGATGAATGGGATGAATTGTATTTTTAATAGTTTTAAAATTAATTCCCCATCATTTATTTTTATTAGAACATGAAATATTAGGTATTTAATGGCTTATTTGGTGCAATACTTTATTGATGATTTACAACAGAAATAATACACATGTCATAGGTCAAATACCTGATGGGTTGGTGATGAGTCCTTTTTAACTAGGGTTTGAAGGATGTGTGTACACATATTTTCATGATAAATATTTAAGTTTAAGGGAGTCCTATATCCAAAAAAATCATACCATTTGGAATATGGCCATGTTTCTAATTTTTTATTTAAAATATATTTCATTGATTGTAATTTATTTTACAAATGCCTTCTAAATTTATATAAACTATCTCATATAAATTTTTTTATTTAATCCAATTGTGTAATGTCTTTCCATCATTTTAAATGTAATAAAATACTTTTTTAAATATTATTTGGAACTGCCATGCATATTTATTTAAAATTAAAACCATTGACATCTTATTATGGTATCCTTGCGAAGACCCTATTGGGCCTTTAGCTCACACCCTACCTAGGAATTCAGGTGATTGTTGATTATCATATTCTAGGATCGATAAAGGGTAAGGAAACACATGGATGTGGTTCTAACTTTTGATCCTTGGTTTTGGGGAGTTGGTTTCATTGTGAATTGAGTTGTTATCATGTTTTTATAGTTAATATGGTTGAAACGTGGGATTGTTTTATGATGTTTGATGTCAGGTAATGTTCTCCCTATATATTTGTTTATATTCCTACTGACATATCTTTCATTCATCCATTGTGCTTGTAGAAAAATAGTTCCATATTTCATATTGTATGATGTCAGGTTCTAGTCACCAACTAATAGGGATCAGGAACACACTTCAATATATGTTAGCATCATTTTGGTTTTTAAGAACCATGGAATCTGGGTAGGTTCATGACATTAATCCTTCAATTTTATTCATTACAATGCCATATTAAATTTCATAATCATTTATTTTCATGTCAAACATTTTAAAAAGTTTAGCTCATATGTCTAATATCACTTTGGTAAGTAGAATATGGTCAGTGATATTATTCATTAATAATATTATGTTTTGTAATAAGAAATAATTATTATTTTTATAAATAAATTATACAGTAAAAAACCATAAAATATCGTTTTTGAAAAAAGTACTACATCACAAGCATGGAGACGGTAGTTCATACAAACACATGAGTAATGATTCAACATTTAAATGACCACATTGAAGAGAAATTATGTGTAATTTTATATTTACATAATAATAATTTTGTTATAATTATAATATTTTTAAAAATACACATATATAAACCATATAGGTCATGCTATTATAGTAAAATTAATGGAAACTAATCACATCTCCTCTCAATGCGTAAATCTACTATATAGAAAAAAAATGTTTCCATTTCCAATTAATGTTATGGTAAGGAATAACATGATATATTAATTTTCACAGATGTAAATTGTCTCCATATTATAATATTAAATAATTTAAATAATTTTTATTTCCTTTCATGTAATGAAGTTGTGAAAAAAACTCACATCACTTCATGAGGCGTTGTTCCACCACACACTTCATCAATGCTATCACATTCCCCACTGAATGAGAATTAAGATGATGTATATGATATTATAAATATAAAATTATATTTATATCATAAATATTATATATAATCAATAAATATGTTATTATATCTATCTGTGATAATTTTCATGAAAAATGAATTTACAAATGTTCGCAATGATGTAGTCTTACGTACATACGATCAGGGGTTTTATTTTCCATTTGTGGGTGGAGGATGGTGTAGGTAATAAACATAGAATAAAAAAATATAATTATATGATATATTATTAGGATATTACGTCATCATATATTTAAAATATTTTAAGGAGTAAGAAGAATAAATAATATAAACTTTTTAGTAATAAATGTTGCATCTTTTTCAGACAGCTACATTATGTTTTAATACAAATCCATGATGGGTTTTCTAGAGATTTATTTTTTATTTCATATAAATGTCAGTTACTTAATTCTAGTACTTGTAACTCTATCACAGAACCATAATCTATATCTATTTAACAATAATATAAAAATAATATATATTCATTATATATATATATATATATATTCACCACTACAATTTAGATATAGAAAAACGAATTACACCATTTACGGTGAAGGTAGTCCATACGTACACATGAATGGTTATTTAATTTTTTGAAGGATGTAAAAAAAGTAATATAAATTATAATTAAACTTTATTTAATAATGATAATTTAATATAAGCCATATAAATTCATAGCATCCATCCTTACTACCATCCTTATGAAGAAAAAATGAAAAATGAATAATATATCTTCCTAGAGATGGTAGTCTACATGCACATAAATGTAATTTTGTCATTTTGTAACTAATTCAAAGGTAAAATTTTGTATATGATAATGTTATTGAAAATTATAATAATGTCACAATCATAAAATATAAACAATAAACCCATCAGAATACCCATCTATTAAATATTTCTATGAAAAATGATTTTTTTCTCTTCGTGGAGAATGTAAGTCATATGCACATACATGTGATACATTCACATTCCATTTGTTGAAAAAGAGGATAGAAAATGAATGTTTATTAATATCAATAAAATTTAAATGTAGCACGAATATAAAATTTATTATTTTATTTTAAATAACTCATATTTAAAGGAGTTAGAAGAAATAGTAATGATGAAAGTGATTGGTTAAGGTGATGACCTCCCCTTTGAAGAAATCATTTTGATATACTCTTTGGAATAATATGTTTGGTATTATAGGAATAAAACAACCACTATAATTTCTCTATATATGTTTTAAATATTATTTTTTAGGAGTTTTTCTAGATAAAAAATCACAAAGTGGGGTAAAGTTGAGAAATGAGGGGAGCCCTTTTAAAACGGAGGGGAAAGTCCCTCTTTGAATTTCATAGAAATATAAAATTTAAAATTTAATTATCTTAAAATATTAATCCAAATGAAAAGATACTTTAAGATAATGTGTGTTTTTCAAAAATTATTTTGACTAGTAAAATATGGTTTATTTTCTAAAACATTATATTTTTAATTAACCTTTTTATTAAAAACTTTTATCCTTAACTACGGTGTTACAACCCATCCCCTGGGGCCCGTGCCATGACTACCACAAGCCTGACTTCCATTCGATAGGGGTTATAACTAGCACTAAAAAGGCATACCCCTAAAATGGGAATACATTACCATTAAACCTGGAAACACACAGACTAGGTACACAAAAAGAACAAACCACATAGTATACCTACTGATAGTAAAAGTGTGAACTGAAGTAGAATTGACCAGAATACAAACCCAACTAAAAGAAAAAAAAATTGAAAGACAACTCCTATGGAATTCCTCCAAGGAACATACATGAAAGGAAGGTAAAAATCGTCATTATGGCTCTCTGCATCAATCAGTCACCTCCGTGCACCGTCTAATCCTAGCTCCCAAACCTCAGTCTAATATGTCTATTGTCTGTACAAGACACAACAAGGTGCGGGTGAAGCCAATGCATGGGTGAGTATAGAAATACCCAATAGGGACCCCAAGACCCCGAAAGGTCTCCCACAATTCCATAAAGTAAAAACAACAAAGTACGATCTCAATCACAAAGCACAAAGTAAAAGACTCATCTAGAAGCAGATATATAACTTAATGAATGGAATAATGATGATTAGTCGTAAATATAAATTATCTTATTTTGTTGATATGTTCCACTATTGAACCATGAAAAAGTCATTCCAAATATGATCCACATAGGGTTGTATGTCCCCGATCCACACAGGGCCGTATGTTGCTGATCCACGATGGCCCGCTATAAGGTTGGTCCTCATCAAATCATGCTAATACTGATCCACACAAGGTTATAAGTCATCGATAAAAAGGGTCATAAGTTGTTGATCCACAGAGGGTTGTAAGTCACATATCCACTATGGGTCTCTATAAGGTAGGTCCTCATCGGGTCGCCCAACTGCTATTCCACATAGGGCTGTAAGTCGTCGATCCACACAGGGTCGTAAGACATTGATCCACACAGTGTTGTAAGTTGTTGATCCACAATGGGAAACTCTATGTTTGTAACCTATCAGGTCATGCTACTACTGACCTACACAGGGTCGTAAGTCACTGATTTTTATCCACAAAGGGGTCGTTCTTCACTAGATACTAACCACAGGAATCCCGCGCTAGGTGCGCTCAAGTTCCATAGGTTGTGTTCCTCAATCCATCAGTTGTACCTCAACTTCCTTGAAGTCCCATGAAGATGTATCCTGAAGAACCACAATGCCATAAGTGTTCCAACGCAATAGACAACACATCAATCAGATGCTTGGTCTGTAAGTTATAGGCATTTTAGTACCGGGGGCCCAGTTGGATTCGAGATCGATCTAACCTGGCCATACACCAAATTTATCTAAAACCAAAGTGGAGTATCTAAAAAGGACAACCTCATCCTAAGGGTCCCAATACCAAAGAAGGTTCATGAAATAGGAGTCCAGTTTATAAGATACTCAGGATTTAGTGAAATGGGGTTGGTCGGGTTCGACCCGACATACGGGTCTGTCTAGGCTCGCGGGTCCGACTAGCATAAAAACCTGGCTAGCTTGCATGGTGTGGCCCATGCTCCCCCAAATGGAATTTTTTTGTTCATTCCTCGAATAACAGCACCAGCCTGGAACCACTTCTCCTGACCGGTAAGCATGTACTAGTCGATTGCAGGACCCGCAGGTTTGGGTCCGTCTACCGCTGCTGCCAAGTCCACGAAACCTCTTCTGCAACATCCCAATTAATGTTACCACCATGGAACGCTGATGTCTGATCAAAACATGGCCAACAAAGCTTTGTGTCATCACCGGTGACAGCAACCGAATAAAATGTTCTCCGGACCATCAAACATGCTCTAGTGGTCAATTCTTCATCCTATATGTGACTACGTGCCTCTCGGGACATTGCCTTCATTGTGTGGTCCTCAAAAACGTCTTACATCCATGTTCATTGGTCCACCACAAAGAGCTCACTAAGAGAATGTTTAGCTGAGGGTCTGGGTCTTGTTCAGTTTGGCCCACGCCCTCCACGTTATAATTATAACATGGGGGTGAAATTATAATCATTATAAGATTAAAAAGAAACCCCACAAGATAACCCACTACAACTTCCAAAAAAAATGAATTAATCACATATCAAACTGTTAGTTGGTTGATCTTAATTTTCATATTACTCAAGAACAGGGAAGAGGAAATCATTTGAAACTCGTAAACAAATAAAAACCCGACCTAAAACATGTTGAATTCCACTGATGAAAAATGAGGGGAATCGGTTGTTTGAAGATATTCATCGTCATTCGTCGATCTCTGGATCGAATCGCCAATGACGTCATTCATTATTTGTTAGAGAGGGATTCCATCGGGGCTTTATCGAGAGTTATCCCACGATTCTCCAAACCCATTCACAAAATATTTATTTAACATTAGAGTTAAAGAGTTGAACGCTCTACTCATTAAAGTGATTAATTAAAGAATTAATTAATTAACTCATTAATTACCCGGAGGTGCGGTTACACAACCTAGTGAATCAGGTTATTAAATAACCTATTTAATTTGCGGTATCACCACCATTGCTCAACGGTTTTAAAGAGAGAATAATATAACTCAATTAGTTATTTTATTATTTTCTTTGAAAAGTCCAAATATTATCCTTTTCATTGGACCCTGGTCGGATGATGTTATGCTTCACCTAAGCGAATCACGATGCTACGAATTCAACAGTGGCCTCAGATTTTTAATCCGAGAACTGGTTCAAAACGTAGAAATCTCCACTCGCACCATTACAGAACGTACTTTAAAAACAAGTTCAAAATTTCATTCTGGGATCTATGGGCCTAGAAATTAGATTCCATTAATTTTTACAGTCTAGTAATAATTTCATTAAATTATAAAAAAATTATATATCAAATTTCCCAGCCTTTATATGAAGTAATTAGTTTTTAAATTATAAAGTTTTGCAATTTTACATATAATGTGATAATCGGGGCAATAATTGGAAAAATAATTAATTGACCAAAGATAAATAATCCCGCTCTTACACTTAGGATTTGTTTAATTTTTTTATATTTTAATAAAATATTTATTTCATAAAATTTACTTATTTTTATTTTTTAGACTATTCACTTAATTTGACATTAAATCCAGGTATAAATGTATGTAGCTAAAATTAAATCCTTCCAAATAACAATAATATGTTATATTAAAACATAAAATTCATACGACACTATAACTCCATCAAATTAGATTACATTAAATATATTTAAAATCACTTATTTTAAATTTATATTAATTAAAAAATAATGTGTTAGCATTGCATAATAAATTAAGGTAAATATATATATAAATAAATCGTTAATAAATTAATATAATTAAAATACCTTAATTATTCTAAACATAACTATTAATATTCATTAACAAATATCTTCTTCCCCAATGTAAACTCATAATGGATTTTTAAAGTAATAGAGTGAAATATTTCATATTTCATCGAAATAAATATTTTATAGGTCAATATCATGGACATGTGTCCCTTAGAAAATTAAAATCAATGAATACAGTGATAATGGTAAATTTTATTCATCCAATCAGAATTATTTTTATAAATAGTGATTTTACGATTTAGTTTTGTCATAGGTTACCCTGCTTTACCTATTACAGATGTGATTAATTTTTCTATTACTACTATTCAAAGTGTCTAAAACTAAAAGGGACCTATTTATCAAATTTATAAAGTAGGATTCCAAATTCGGAATCATTTTATCAAATTAAATTTATATAATTTTTTTAAATTTATATTAAAATAAATGTACAAAACGCGATGTAGACATTATATTAATAAAATAAAATTTTCATGAAGACATTAGGTTTTATAGAATCCCATACATAATAAAATTCATATGAATTTTAAAAAAATTTATTGAATACATAATATTAAAATTTAATTAAAAATATACAAAAATATTTATTATGTTAATATATTTAGTTTAAAATTCATTTCATGCCTAAAAAATGGTTTTTCTGAAAAAAAAACTTGTTTATTTTAAACTGATTTTATTTTTTATCTGATAACAATTCAATTCGATTTATAGATATTTAAAACATAAATTTTCCATATTTTCTTGAATTATCCATAAACACTAATCAAATTTCCATTAGATAACCATCACATTAAATTAAAATATCATTATAGTGTGTCATAGTTTTTCAAAATTCTTTATTACATGTAAAGTAATATATGAAAGAATATTTTTACAGAGAATTATGTCATAAAAACTCATCATGTCACACTATACCCTCCATAAAATTAATTTTTCCTCCAAATACAACAACATTTATGCATGAAAAATAAGATATATATTTTTCATTACATCATATGTTTACCAAACAACTTCATCAATTTTTTTATCCCTCTAGAGAACTTTATCCAAGTTAGTTATCTTGTTTAATATCACGTTATATCTATAATCCAAGATTCATACATTTAAATTTAAATAAGAAATATCATTATGTACTTTTAGAACATTTAATTTGGTACATTTGATGGATCAATTATGTACTTCCTCACGAGGGATACATAAAACATATCAATAACTTGAGAGAGGTTCATCAGAAGTTCGAAATGATAAGATACCATCCCCAATCGATGAATAATCATGAAAGGGAAAATATATGATGGTATAATATTTACCTAATATCTAAATACCACAACCTTATTCAATAGATATTTTTTTAGAAATATTATATAGCCAACTAAAAATCCTATATTTCATCAAACATTGTTAGCACAAATTTTCTACCGATTCTTGGCTAGCTTGATGTGCTACAGAATGGTGCTAACATTCCATACCATTTCCTCAACATTCTCAAGTATTATTATCTTACATTCTACATAATCATCCCATCATGTTTTATTTCGACACATATTTCCATAGAGGGATTAATAAGAACCCATTTGGTTTATCCAGTGAAATCAATTATTGTACAAAAATTCGACTAAAAGATGATTTTTATCCCATCTATATTAGAAATCCATTCAAGAATGACAAAAAATATTATATAGGGTTTGAATAGTTCTCTAAAACTATACATATATTTAAGGATGATATGCGATTCCAAAACTCAATTATCTTTCTTGATCCTACTGAAGACTTCACTAGAATGTTGAGGTAGATAATTGATCCCGATCAAATAAAATTGAATGTGGTAATCTATACAATCATAAAAATTTTAATTATATATTATTGAAATATGGTATATAGAGAAATAATCTATAATATTAATTAAATTTATAGAAATTATATGCTAATCTACTAGAACCATAAAATATTATGAATTTATATGTTTTGTGGAGTCCAAAAAATGGTGATGTTTTCCCATTTAATTTTTAATTTT
This sequence comes from Viscum album, assembly GCA_963277665.1. NCBI lineage: Eukaryota > Viridiplantae > Streptophyta > Magnoliopsida > Santalales > Viscaceae > Viscum > Viscum album. The sequence goes on along the minus strand of OY728162.1, from coordinate 524,421,627 downwards.
TGTGATGGTTGTAACATCCCCCAGGACTTATGTATCTCAGACATAACATTCTTACATAGCCACTATTATGATAAACGCTCTTTGATATATCTTTTTATATTTTTCCAATATGAATTATACTTCATATATCTATATAGAATTATAATTCCATGATTTATAGTTAATGATGAACAATGACTCTCATAAACAACTCATTCCAATATGACATGGACATACATACATAGTTGATGACCCTTACCATTCCATCAAAATCACGATTGATCTTAGCAATATTTATGTCATTATTTTTTCTTTCTAAATTTTCCTTATGTACCTCCTTAATATATTCATGGATAGTTAGTTGAATATTTTTTTTGAGAATGAAATGATTTTTCCACTTACAACAATATTTTTTGATCTTTTCATTTCAACCCAAAAAATAATTTCTCTTTTTCATCATCATCCTAGAAAACGTAGCATGCTCATTTTGACTTGTTGTATCTACTACCTTTCTCACTATTCATGGGTGGTAATTTATTATGTATTCATAATCCGTAATATTATCCAACAATATTCTATTCCACATATTCAATGATTTCTCTGTGAATATATACATTAAAAATTAATGATCATTATATATATCACACCTTTATATATAATGTTAGTTCCTATATATGATTAATTTAAAAAAATCGTATCTATATCTAAATCATGAATAGGTTTATTTTAAACATGAACCATCAATTATCATTATTGTTAATATATAAACATGTAATAATGCATTATAATTCATCCAATTCCCTTCTACGATGCATCAATATAAATCCCATACCATTACTCACTATAGGGTAATGCAAAAATAGGTTTGGAAACTAACATTCCCTTTAGTACCAAAATATTTTATTGATATTCAAATATCCAATGGAACATGTCTCCCTTATGCATTAACATGGTGAGTTGATTAGATTTGATGAGAAATATTATCCCCTATGGGTTTGTAAAATCCAACCAAATCATAAAAACTATGGATCACAACCTCAGTTTTTGATTTGGGCCCATGATCAACAACCTTGAACTATTATGGATTCATTAATATACACTCTATTGAGATTATATGACCCAAAATTAAAATTTTATATATCTAGAATTCACACATTGAAAATTTTAAAATATATTTTACTTTCTTAGGGTCTTCATATAAATCCTCAATAGATCTTTAGGATCTTAATTTCACATTGAATATATAATACTATCATTAATAAAGACTAAAAAACTGATTGTTGTAATATATATAGACATAATTCATTTAATCCATGGTGATGTTGGGGGAATTAGTAAGACCCAATGGAATACATTTAAATTAACTGTATCCATACTAAATATTAAATGTCATCTTGGGTTACTCATCAAGGTTTCCATAAACTAGTATAATCAAAATCAATAATGATCCTCTATAATATATTGATCTCCTCATTTTTTATTATGGAAATCATCAATATGTGGTAGATGATACCTATTCATGATTGTTAACTTGTAAAGTTCCTAAAATTTAATGGAAAATTACATAAATCAATATTTATTTTAAAAAATTAATAGTTTACCCATCGGTGATGTACACGGGAAAATAAATTACTGTTAAGATTCTCTAGGAAATTAAACTTCACCAAAATAAACAAATTTTGGTCAATTTGACATATAGTTTTTTAATATTGTGTAACTCTAGGTATGATTTCTATTAAAAACCCAACTTCAAAATTTTGAGGAAGACTAGGAACTTTATTATGAAATACATCAACATACATCTTTAAAATAGGTATATTTTTTATTTTATCTTTATACCCAACCTTCAGAGTTAAAAATCCCATTTTAATAAGAATATTGACCAATAAATTATATTAAATTTCAAATAGAACTTTAGATATTCCATAATAATGATAACAGAACCTAGTTTCTTTCATAATTTAAAACATTTATTACGTTCCTCAATAAATGATGTGGGATTTATATAAAAAGTTTCACTCAATTACAAAAATAAAATCAAATTCAATTGGATGGAGAATAATGTGATGTTCAATATACACATTCCCCCAAATTTAATTCAGAGTTTATTCATATAATATAGATAAAATCATTATAACAATAGGTGTTTCCAATGTAAATTTCTTGTCTAACAAATTTTGATATGGATTTACATTCCATGAGACATTTCATGATGTATAAAATTTCATATAACTACACTCAAGTAAAAAACTTCAATATTTTTAAATACTTATTTCAACACTAACATTAACATTATTATTCAAAGCCATACTAAATGGAATTTTTTTATATCCATCAAATATAATTAATCATTGTGATCAATTGTGAAAAATTAATAATTTGATGTATAAATTATGATACCATCATTTATTTAAATGAAACCATATTTGGATCCTTAGGAATCCATGACCACTACTAAAATTTTTGGATGTTATCCTATACATAAACCTCCCCTCAGGGTTCCCACTAATGTTTTCACATCCTAGTTTCAAAAAGAAACTACATATTTCCCGGATAGAAAATAAAATTACCCAAAATTTTCCTAAATTTATAGGACATACTACTGTTATAAAATTCACCACATAACATAATGACTTATTTTTAAAAAAATAGGTCTAGTATCATTGCAAACTTGACCACATAAGAAACATGATCATAAAATATCTATATATTTTACCCCTTTAATCACATTAACTATCACCCTTCATAGATTTATTGTATCTATTAAAATTCTGTATATCCTTAGAATGGGGAACATAATAACTATTGAGACTAGCTACTCAGGAAGGATACAAAAGGGTGAAATAAATTATTGAATAAATAAATCATTTTTATGTAAATAAAATAAGTTTTACAATTGAAAGCCTTACCTAACATATAAAATATAAAAATATTGAATCATGGCATAAATTATGGTAGTTTATAAGACATGAATTATAAATGAATCAAATAACATGATCCATGAGAGAATAAAATTGGCATATGAAATAAATTTCTGGAATATAAACTTACATAGAATATTATTTCCATTATAGACATGGATAAATTGAATAACTATCATAACAGATTGAGTTGAATCCAAATTACATCATATATTCAAAGGTTCAATACCAACACTATTATATTCGATGGATTCTATAGAGATCTAAGATTATCATAAAAACATATGAATTCTTTTTTGATGAATATTCATTACAATAAACAAACACATTCCTAAGAATAATAATATTTTAGTGTATTTGGAAACATGGAAATACAAAAAAACCAATTCATAGGTTTACTAGATCATCTCCCACTATGAAATTTATAACAAAACCTCTTATTATAAATATATAACGTAAAACAGTTTTTCAAAAACTTAGGAAATGTAACATAATAACGAGTGAACCCAGATGCCCGATAAAGGTTATAAATGAATATAAAAAATTATAATACGAACATATGGGTATTAGAACATGATAACAACATATGAAAATTATAAATTTCAAATCATAGATCATAATATTGGGTCATAGAATACTGATTTGTAGTATAGAAGACATGAATAATTATGGATTCAAAGAACAGATCCCTAAGTTCATAACATTAGAATATGACACATATTTTGGCATCTACATAATTAAAGAAAATCATATTAATATTAGTCATGTCTCACTTCCATGGCTATCATAGTGTATTTTTTCACTCCATAAACAATAATATTTGTCAAAGTATACTCCCATGACCAACATTATAAACAATTCAGCTAACTCATCCGAGTTTAACCCCATTCTAGTCCAGTTTATCTCCTGATATATAAAACATTACTCAATGAATTGGTAGGATATATAGGTCCCACACGTCTCATTGTAAATACTATATTTAGGTGTTCCACAAGATCATAAACATTCATCATATAACAACTCATGAAAAGAAATGTTTTTCTTAAACTTTTCATCTTATAATAACCCGTAAAAAATATATATGTTTCATAATAATTTCATCTTTCCATCATAGTATTACCTATGAAAAAATAATCAATTTTCATAATAATTTTATCATGGTATAACCCGTTGTAAATAAAAGGGCTTCATAAACACTATGTCATTATAAACAGAAACCATTCATTAAAAGAATAACATGTTTGAACCAAAGATGTTATTTTATATAAATTTAGTTTGGTTAATGTTTGTTGTCAATCCACATTGGGATGATGAAGGATTCATTCATCGTGAGTGTGTGATGGTTTTACAGAGTTCTTCGCAATGATGAAAAACCTCAAGGGAGTTTCACAAATAAAGGAGATCCAAAAAGATGTTTTTGGAAGATCCAAAAAATGTGTTGGAGGTGGCAGAGCATCATGAATAGTAAAGAATATACATATAAAGCTACCCCCATATAATTATACATGATAATAATTAGAGAAATCTAGAATTATTCAGATTTCACTAAGGTAGGGAGCTCTGTAAATTTGGGTTCCAATGCGAGCTTGATCATTTCTAAAAAGACTAGTTAGTCTCGACTGATGATAATGTTTCTATATATTTTGTTCTTTATGATGATGGGGTCTTCCATGATGGATCTATGAGATTCCAGAAGTAGTTTTGTTTTTAATGTTAGTTTTCTTTGTGAAGATAGTTTTTTATGTGAAATGTTGTTTTGATCATCATTTTTCTGCGAATATTTCTTTTAAAGTGCATCAACATAGGTCTACAGTGACAGAATAGTTTGATGACAGTCATGGAAAAATTAATTTTATTTCAATATACTTCAGGGAAACTCATGTCAACAAACCAAGTAAGACTTCACCCAAGGGATTGTTCTATGAGGAGTAGACGGAAGTGTTCAAAGAGATGCATTGTGATATCCCAAAAATATCGTATAGTTAGTGTGCCTTGAATAGAGTGACTTTTTTTTTAAATTTTGTATTCCAAAACTAGTGATAATTAGTGGATTTTGTTATGATAAACACACTGTTGGTTTTATATCGTTAGAGTATCCCTTAGCGGTGAACTAAATAAAAAATTTTGGGTTATATTTTTTTCTATTTGATTGGTTGTTTTATGAACATTCTATCATAATAGGTTTAATAGGTTCCTACCAATGTGGGAACAAGATCCATCACTTTTAAAAAACATTGAAAATTGAAACCCTGATTCACGTCTCCCCTATTAGGATGTTCTGGTGTTCTTCATTAATCCCAAATGAATGTATTGCATCCCTATAGGTCATAGTTGTTGGGTTCGGGGGCCCTATCCTACACCAAAGACTGGATGGACATTAAGAATGTTATTTAATCCCCAATCACCCCCATCCCATCAAAAGGCCTTTTCAGAAGGTGGATGATAGTGAGAAACCCTTGTGGGCAGTGAGCCATACTGAAAAACTAACCCTGTGAGGCAGTTAACCAAAGATTAATCTATTTTAAGGTAAGGTTCCAAAATCCACATTGAAGATCCTGTAATTGGTATTAGATTGGGTAGAAAATCATTTAATTCACAGGGAAGGAACTAGGGGAGATTTATGGAATACAAGGTGAATGTAGTGTAGCCATATGGGTCAAGGGTGCTAGGTGAAGGGGCCCTATCTCAAATCTGAGACTAGAGGGGTGTTGGGAATCATATATAATCACCAGTCATCCCCCTACCATTACAATGCCTTCTTATATGGGTGATGGTATGGAGCCACCCGAGTTGGTTGTAAGCCCCACTAAAGAACAAACCCACAAGTTAGTAAACCAAAGTGGACAATATTTTCATGTAAGGGTCCTACAACCCCAATATATATTCAACATAAAAATGGTATCTTTGGATCATATCACTAGTAAGGCATAGTTAACATTAAAAAATGTAATCTTATATGGAACATGATTTCAATCGATCATTTAAATTATTTATTGAGGATAATATCATTTCTTATTTTAAAAACACTTTATAAAGAATCAAAAATAATGAAATTACATTTATTTTAAAAAAACCCTGAATACCTACAATGAAATCTTCAAGTAAAATAATTGTAATTACCATAGGATGTTTTTTTCATGTTGTACACTTAAAAGCAATGATTCCATTGATATTTTTTATAAAATATACATAATAATTATTGAGAAAATGAAATGATGATTCCTTTAATTATTTTTAAAAAATGTATATATTTGGTAAAAATGAATTTCTAAAATAATAGGATTATAATAAAAAAAATTTAATCATTATTTTAAAACATGGTTTTGGAAGAAAAAGAATTTACAACCAAAAAGATAAATAATATGAGTTTTTTTATAAAAATAGTTCATAAATATTTGTAACACTAATGAGTGAAAAATGGAACTATTATTTTAAAATATCATGAATAACCATAAGATAAGAAAATTCCTGAGTTTCTTATGATATTTTTCGTATGATATTTTCATTGGAAAAAATCATAATCAATCCCAAAAATTGATGATATTATAACTTAAATCATTACCAATTTTTTATATTTAAATAATATGTCTCGTGATGTAATAGGATAAAATGGAAAATCAAATATCATTCAAACAATATATTAATGATATTATCTTTAAATTGAGATGTATATAAACCTCATGAATGAATATATGTTTATAACAAAACTTGCATCTCAATGAAGAAAAATTGGGACAAAAATCCCTCACCTTAAGTCCTGACCTTCATTGTACATTTTCAAACATCTTGAATAATAAATATAAATTTGTAATAAATATACAATTTTAAAACTTATATATATATAATACAATATAATTTTTTATAATGTCCTTTTTACACATTTATTAACAATTCCATGTTAATGTTATAATTCTAGTAATAACTACATTGTGTTTTATATATGTTTTGATTTTTTATTTTTTGTCTTTTAACACAGATCATGGATTAATCAAATCCTAAATTTTATACATGATATTAATATCATATATATTCCTTATATCTTTATTTATATCAATATATACAATTTAATTATATACAATGAAATACATGGTTAATAAAGACATTAGGTAGTACGTATGAATTAATAATATTTCTATTTTCATATAAGATTGAATAAAAGAAAGGTAAATTATATATTTTCATTAAATAAAAATTTTAATTTCTTAAATATGGAATATTTTCATTAATCTCATTCTTATTATCATCCTCGTATCTCAGGAATGAATCACATCACTTCACACTGCGGTGGTCTTCTATACAAATGAGTGACATTATTATATCAAAAAAAAAAGATCAAATGAATTTATGTTTGAAATAATAATTAAAAAGGAATAATAATATCATAAAAATCATATATAATTGATATATAGATCATAATTTCTATCTCTTATGGGTGGTGATAGAAATAAATGTCATCGGTTTGGGGGGAGGTAACATTTCGTACACATGAACGATGATTTTTTAACCTATTTAATGGAAGTGGAGATGGTTTCAGGTAATTAAATTAACAAAAAATAATCTCATTATATTTTAGATACCTTTTTTATTATATCATCATGGTATAATATTAATTTAATGAGGTGGAAGAATAAATAAAAACAAAATTCTCATTGACAAATATTGCCCCCTTTTCGTGTATCCTCCATAGGTTTGACACAAAAGACTCACATGGATGGATTTATGACCAAAAAAAGGATTATACGATGAGATACGTTAAATTTTTCTGTTATTTTTACTATTATTTTATTATATAAAATGTATTTAACGTGTCAAGAATAGAGGAAAGGGGGTGACCTTTTATAAGTGAGGTGTGTGGCACACTTGTAATGTTTTGAATGAAAAAATTATACCAATATTTTTCACATAAAAAAAGAGTAAAATAATTGAAAATACAACCTTATACAAGATAATTTTTAAATATTTCAATCCAATATATTTTGAAAAGGTCTATATGTAATTTTATCCCATATCTTTTTAGTTTAACCCTCAATAAATCCATTTTTACCTTAGCCACATAAAATATTTTTTACTATACATTTTTGTTAAAAGTTAATTTTACCTAATTATATAATTTTAATTATTATTATTCCAAATAAATAATCTATATTACTAAATTCCATTCATAGAAGTGTAAAATTTTAATTTAAAATTAATCATCAAGATACGACAAAAAAACATGGTTTGAAAGGGAATGTATTCAAAAGCTAATATTTTTTTATATGAAAATTCTATATGAAATAATATATATGTAAATAATTAGGTTTAATGGATGTATAATTGAACACATTTTACTTTAAAATAAATTTAAAATAAATTTATATTTATAAATAATTTAAACAAAATTTCTTTTTTTAATTAAAATTATGTATTTTTCACAATTTATATAAAAATGAATATTTGTAGAAAAATCATAGAAATTCACCATAGGATAATTTTGACAAGATGATTTCAAAAATGAAATTTATGTTATCAAATAAGTTTTTACATTTGTGAGCAAAATAATTTTATTAATGTTCACAAAAAAATAAAAAACAATTTTTGCAGAAAATTGTATTGTTTAAACATATAAAAATATTATAAAAAACTAACTATTTTTTAATAAGTAAATTTCCTTTATTGAAAAATGATATAATTAATGTTAAAAAATTAGTTACTACTATTCATATCACTATTTTTAATAGCTAGGTTATAATGATCACATTTAAATAACTGTATTAATAATATATCATGGTTGTGTTAATACTAAATATCGTTTGTAATGCAGGATAACCTAGTGTTATGAGTATCACAAGTTTAAAATGTTGTTTTGTGTAAAAAATGATATCATATAAATTTTATTAATTCAAAAATAATAATACCTAAATTTTTTGTCCTTACATTTTACCCACCTTAAAATGGAATTCTCCCTCTAAATTCATCACTTTCATACAAACAAATAAGGATTATTTTGACTCATAATTTCCTCGCTTTCCAATATAAAATCCTCAAAATAGTGGTTTCGAAGAAAATGGTGACTATGTGTGTGGTATTTTTTCATATAGAATTCTTTATATGATCTAGATTCTCCAACGATTTTTCCATGTATGAAATATAATTCTTAATATCAAAAATCTAAGTTTAGTACATGTGAATGTTTATGTATGTAATTCATAAGTAGTGATACATATAACACATCATGAACTAGTGATAGGTTTGGTGGAAGCGCCAAATAATAGATTACTATACAAATGCAATTAATAATTTCAAAGGGACGGATAAACATGGGGTTCCATTTCTTTTTCATACCAAATAATATAACCTTCATCCATGGAGAAATTATTCGAAAAACATTATCAAAAACATTAAATAATATATCACAATAATGATAATGAATATACATTTCATGCCAATAATGAGATTCCTTGATAAGTATCTAGATGGGTTTGTCCCTCCCATCTATTTCTTCTTCTATCTCAGGTCCTAAAATATTTCATTAAACATCAACATTATAGTAAATTGTAGATCTATATTTCATTTGGTAGAGGGATTCTTAAGGATCCATATATATTCTTGGTTGAAATCTACTATTGTAAGAAAACTCAAATAGATGAATGTGTTGATTCTGACCAAATTTTAAATCCAATGAATATGATATCAAAATATAATTTAGGGTTGTAATTTCTATTTCATAATTACCAAATTAATGAGTGTGATACATAGTTCTGAAACCCAACATTTTATCAAAATATTTTTGAATAATTCCCCAAAACAATTAGGAAAACCTCATATTCTGATTAGACATAATATAATGTGGTACTATAGGAAAGATTACCACTTATTAAATGTATATCATGGAATGAAAATTTATAGAGCCATATTCTCTAATTGATATTGTGTGTGATAACATATCAAGATGATAGACTACCACCCATATAGTATTATTCCATTTTGATGTTTTGGGGAATCAAATGAAAAACTCCATGGTATGGTTTTCTCATTAAAATTATGATATAGGTAATGGATGTAACATTCCCTTAGTCTTTAGTTATTGAGAATTAAATTCATAAAATTACTATCACATGGATTAAAACTCTACAATATCTCTCCTTATGCCTTCCCACCACAAAAACACTTTGGAATCTATTTTAATCTTCATATATCCTAGATGAGTAGAGAATGAAAAACATTTAGATTCCCCTAAAAAACACATCTTTAAATATGGTATGGAAGGAACACATACATGGTTCCTGAACCATACCATTTCATCATGATTGTTGTTAAACTCATGAGAATTTACTACATTCTTTTTAGATATATATATTCCAGAAATTGGGATTTAATATTCATATAGTTAGATAGTTGAACATTCAATTTATCATGACAATATTTATCCCCTCCTATTAATATTTGTAGGTCGAACTTTTGAAAATAAAAAAATATTAATCCTTCTATAATCCTCATCATGGATATTTTAGAATGATCCATTTGACTATAATCATCAAACCACTATATTCACCTTCCCATGATGTAATGTATTAAGTATTTATAATCAGTAATTACCTATAACCAAGTTTTTGGTTCATATATATTTCCTTCTATGAGAAAATATACTTTTAGAATTTATTATTGGTATATATATCTCACCGTTTTCTTCATAAATATAATTCTTTGATATCATTAATGCAAAAAAAATATTCAACTATATCCAAACCATGTGTCTTGTATGCACACTAATTAATATTTAATTATCATGAGTCATGAGTTATAACAATGCCATTCTTCAGAAGAACATATCCCAAAATCTTCTTGTATGAATCACTATAGATTAAAATTTGTTTTCAACTATAGGGTAATGTATGTAAATGTGTTTCGTATACTATTCTATTGGGTTTCATGAACTTTTCCTCATATTCATACGTCTATAGGGACTTTTCACACTTATCTGTTATCTTTTTTGTAGTATTAGATATACATGTGACTAATTATCGACAATACAAAGATATTATAAAGCTAAATCTAGAATACTATAGATCTCATTCAACTTGGATAGTCTAGGATAACATTAAAGAACCTCTAACATTGATGGATCTTCCATTATTCCATCTCTTGAGATTATATAACCCAAAAATTAAATCCTTTTTAGAAAAAATTCACATTTTGAAAAAATTTCAGATAGATTCTATTTACTAGGGGAATTAGGAAAATTCTCAAGTGGTCTTTATTCTCTTATGTGTTCATTTAATTTATGAGTATACCATCTATAAAAAATACAACAAAATGATCAAAGTAATATCTAAAGACTCTATTCATTAAATCAATGAAGATAGCATGGTAATTAATAAGACCAAATTGAAAACATATATATTCATATTATCTATACAGTTTATAAAACTCAATCTTGGGTATATCCTACTTCTTGACCCTCAATCGATGATATAAATGATTATGGTAAATCATGAAAAATTATTGAGCATCAGACATTTGATAAAACAAATCATCAATATGGGGAGGAAAGTACGTATTATTGATTATGATATTGTTCAACTCTTTATAATATATAATAATTTTCATTTATATGTCATTATTTATTGTAAAAAGATTTGGTCTAACACATAGTGACACAGTAGGCCAAATGGATATCTTTTCAATGTTCTCATAATGTTTCTTCTTTAATTATAGAAAGTCAATTGAGGCCATTCTTTAGGGATTATTTGAGTTTTTTGAAACATGGTATGAGTTATCTTCATAATTTAACTTTACATTTTTACGGAAGTCTAAGAAACTATTATAGAAAGAAATAAAAAAATTCCTACAAAATAGATATATCATCATGTTGAGTATCTCCCCTAACATCGGAGAAAAAAATATCCATATAATTTTAATTAGGACCCATAAATTGGATGTGATATCCATAAGAAGTTTGTACTTATTACCACCTTAACAGAAGATCATATGTTCATTTGTAAAATCAAACATGAATTTTGTTCATCGATAATTGATGTGGTCTTTATATATGGACAATAAAATCCATTCTCATGATTACATCATATTTAACCATAGAAATAATGAAATAATTTTGAGGAATCAAATACCTTTCTATTTTAAATAGAGGGGAGTCATAGAAATGATATGCAATGAACATACCATAAAGGGTCTTTCAATACTAATGCTATAACTAATCAGTTGGGTGCATCTCAATAAATTTATAGAATTATTAAAAATTAAAATAATGGTTAGATCCAATGTCAAATAAGACATTATATGTTATGGAGTATATGGTATGTGTACATTTTACCATATCTTTACCACGATGCTTTTTAGAGGCAATAATCTCACAATATTTCCGTTTGTCTCTTTTAATTAGATGTTTTAGACATAAATCATCTTCATTAAACATTTTATTTGGGAATTTTTTAGTATAATAATCATATTCATTTTATTTGAGACACTAGATTTTGTGTGGTGTAGTCAACGAATATTTCTATCTATTATTATTTTTATTTATATTCTTGACATAAATTTTAAAATTAATTACCTCATGACCATCCCTTAAACACGAATAAAAATTACTAGTCAATGATGAAAATTTACTCCATGATTCTTTTACACATTAATCAAAAACGTAATATCATACTCTTCTCTCCATGGTTATTATATTTTCCATTGGATTCAAGTTTTATCTTCTCATAAAACTCATGAGATTGAAATATAACTCTGTCTTCTATTTACACCTTGATATAAGATCATATAATCTCTTAATTACTACTAATGTATCTTATAGGTAAAAATATTTAGAGATTGAAATTTATGTAACAAATGAATCCACCAAACTAATGTTTTGGTAGGATGTTAATACCAGAATCTTACCTCACATGTCCTTTAAAATATTCCTCATAGGGAATGAAAGATTCATCATCACATTACATTAGGTTAAGGAATTTATTCTCTGTTTTCATATGAATAATATGAGAAGAGTATTAATTGTAAATTAATCTGTTGAACTAATCCACATCCATGGATTCAATTTCACCCCTTCATTATATTCTTTATAATAAATCACCACAGAGAATCTTCACCTTATAAATGATGCAAAATCAAAAATATTTTTTCAATGAAAAGTAATTTTTTAGTGGTGATAATCAATTTTTTAGCAACTAGTTGATGAAAAGAACCACAAAAATACGTTGATTTTTTTCTTATGAAAGACATAATATAATGATGTTTCATAATTTTTTTTAATTCTATTAAGACTCTTAGGTTAATAATGTTTTTTCAACATATCAATAATATTATTCATTAAAACTCATATAAGGTGTGGTCTCTCAGTTGGAAAATAATTGCATTTTCCCTCACACTCAGCTTTAACATAGTTCCTTTGGGGTCCATATATTGATTAAAATTTTGACACATAGTTTATGAAACAATAAACATGAAGGGGAACAAAATAATCCTTGAAAATAACTTATAGGACATCTAAATAAAGATACCTTGTTTAATCTATGACACCTATAGTTTATACTAGTTCATGTAAACTCATCATCTATATAAATACATCATGAGGACTACTAAGGAGTTTTTTAATTTCCAAATCATATCCCCTAGGACTGTCAAACTAGATGTGTAGCAAGGCCTATTGTCATGCACCATGTGACAATCGAGTCTAGATAAAGGTTCCATTTTTAGAGTAATTACCCATAAGTAACTCTATTCCAAAGCCTCATCCACTTAGAGAATCAATATAGGGATGTAACTTCTTGGAAACAAATTAGACTATGCTTTACCAAAATTATATTAAATTTTCATATACTTTGAATCATCACTATTCATACCCATATATATTTCCCTATATATCCCACTAGGGTTTTATCATCACAATATCAATGGTTTTACTAAAATTATCCTATAATACTAACTATTGAGACCAAGATTATTATTTATTGATATTACATACTTTTTATGAATATTGATTACATTACACCAATACTCACCTAAGGACTGAAATAGTTTTCTATCCTTGGAAACATGAAAACACAAACAACAAGTCTACATCTAAATAAAATTATCCCCAACTATGATCTTCATAAAAATGGCTCTTAATTTAAATATCATATCTAATTAATTTCCCCATAATATGTGTAAAGTAAACATAAGAAAGTGTGAGGTTATATGATTATTAGAGTCATACAAGGGATATATGAAAAATAAAATGAACATATAGGTACGATCTCATGAGCATGAAATATTAACATAATACCATATTAATAAAAATACATAATTTTTGGTATTGGAATAATTATAGGTTGTTCATAAGACAAGAATCATAAAGAAATTAATGAACATGATCTATGAAAACATAACATTGGAATAAGACATATATTTTTGTCACACACATAAGAATAGAAAATCATTTATATATTAGTCATAGATAACATCCAAGACTATCATAATGGAAATGGTTCACTCCCCAAACCATCATTGTTTTCAATTTATACTCGCAATAACATCATAAATTTAAAAAAATCTTTTCTGATATGTGTTTACTCCTTATTCGGGTCTTTTCTATCTCTTGAGATATAATTCGTTACCCGATACATTGGAGGGAAATATAAGTACCAAAATATCATAATGAAAAATATGTATATGTGCCATAATATTCTAAAAAATTCATAATATATGAACACATGAAATAAAATGAATTTATTAACCATTTTGTAATAGCATAACCTCTAGAGAAGAGACAGGTTTAATAATCATTTCATAATTTCATCATATATAACACTGAAAAAAAATCAAGATTGATAAGAATTTTATCATGGTATAAACTATGGAAGAGAATTTTTTTTCTAAAACTAATTACATCATAAAAATAAACTATTTAAATAAATAATAATAATCATATCCTTAGGTCATATCCCTAGTAAAGAATATGTAACATTAATGGATTTCATCATAGATGGAAAATAATTTTAATTATTTATTTTAAAAATCCATTATCTAAAATATTAATTACATTATAAATAAACATTTTAAAATAAAATACATTTTAAAAATATTCTAGTTTGGTAATAAATGTCTAAACACTCAAATAGTTCACACATATAATAGTTACCATGAAAACAAGATTTTTTCTTCATGCCACACATAATAAAATAAAGATTCCTTCCACACTTTTGGTAAAATAAAAATAACCATTGATTGGAAAATGAAATAAATAATCCGTATAAAAAAAGTTTTGTAAAGAGTAAAAAATGAGAATATATGGATTTTAAAAATAAGTGGATTTTAATAAAATAATTTTTATTATTTTCATAGAATAAATGGTTTTGTATGCAAATATAGTTGTAATTGAAAAGTGAAATAAAGTTGAATTAAAAAAAATATATATTTTTTGAACCAAATAGAGAAAAAAAGGTACAATTACTTAAAAATATCATGAATAAACATTGGATAATAAAATTCATGTGATTTTGGAGATATTGATAATTATACTTTATAATTGGAGAGATAATCTTAAACAATCTTTATAAATGATGATATTATAATATAAATCATTTTCATTTTTGTATCTTTTAATCCTAAAAACGGTGAACAAATAAAATATACTAGAACATAAAATTTCATGAGGATAAATAAATTCATGTTTTTACAAGTCAAAGAGTATTTTAATAAATCGTTGGAAGCAATATTGGTGCATAACATAACATACACCTCAAAGAATAATAGATGAGAAACAACCATTACATTAAGTATTGATATTCATCGTACAAGTTAAAAAATCCTTTTTAATAAATAAAATTTTATTATAAATCAATTTAAGAAAAAATATTATATATATAATTCCATATATTATTTTCTTATTATAATTTATTACATTTTTATTAACAATTCCTTGTTAATGATACGTTTTTGGTAATAACTTATTTATATTTCTAAAATAACAATTATTTATTATTTTTAGTTATATTAAATAGATCATGGTTTCATTATATAAAATATTTTAACAATGATATAAATATTATATATATTCATTAATTATGTAGTTTTGGTAATCAATAAAATTTAGTGGTAAAAAAATTAAATGCACCATTCATAGAGACAACACCCCATACATACATATGAACAATGTTTCTATTTTCATTTAATATTTAAATAATTAAAGTTAAATGATATGATAGATTTAGTTTATCATTTTTATGTCATATCTACCACATATTTTTATTAAAATCATCCTGGTAAAATTCTATTTTAAGAATGAGTGAATCACATCACTTCACGAGGTGGTAGTCCGTCGTTCACATGAGTGGTGTTATCTGATTAAAAAAATTGAAATATTGAACATTCATGTGATATAAAATTTAAATATGTATAATAATTTTATAAAAATGAAAAATAAACATTAAGTTAATCATTATTTCAAACTGTGATAAGTGGTAACGGGAAAATATTACATCGGTTCATGAGGCGGTAGTCCTCTATAAAGAAGAATGATGATTTTGAAACCTATTCTATAACATGGATATTGATGTATCTAATTAACATAACATAACAAATACTACGTATAGTTAACATATAGAGTTTATAATATAAGAATTCAATAATAAAAATTTAATGAGGTGGATGCTGAAATAAAACAAAAATGCTCGTTGATGAACATAACCACTTTTCGAGTATCCTACATAGGTTTGTATCAAGATCCATCATTGGATGTATTTATATAAAAAAAAGGATTATTGGATAATAGTAGGGTTTCTTTTAATGGATTTGGAGAATTATTTTTATAATTAGATTAGTTTTATGGTATTAATAAGTGAATGATTGTGGTAGAATTTTATAAGGGAGGTGGGTGGAACACTTTTGAATTTTGGAAAAAAAATGTGTACCCACATAATTCAAAAAAAAGGTCCAAAATAAATACAATTATAAATTTATACATGATAAATCTTATATGCGTCCATCCAAAATATTTTATAAAAGGTTATAGGTCAATTTCACGCTTATATTTTTAGTTAAACGCATGATAGATCCATTTTTAATGTAAAAAAATTAAATATTTTTTAATATTTTTATAACAAAACTTTGTAAAAATTTATTTTACCATGATAAATTATATTTATTAATATAATTACAAATAAGGAATCAATTTTTGGTAGTTAAATTTACAATATTGGAAAGTTTTAATTTTAATTTCATCCCCCAAACATGATAAAAAAGTGATGTTTCCAAGAGAAATAGTTCAAAAGAATCAAACCATTTTAAATAAAATTACTTATAAAATATAATAAAATAATATAAATTGAAATAATTTATGTACAATTGAAATAATATTAATTTAAATGGAATTTAATAAATAATTTTCCATTAAAATTAATTTAAATAAAACATTTTTTTCAATACAAATTTAGTATTTTTCAAGATTTATAAAAAATGATTATTTAAAAAAAACACAAAGAATTCACCATAATCTGATTTTGAAAATATTATTTCATAAATGATGTATGTTTTATCAAATTATTTTATCATTTTTTTAATAAATTAATTTTTTAAATGTTAATAATTGGAAATAAAAAACATTTTTTTGAGAAAATATTATTTTCTAATCATATAAAGACTTTGGTAAATTTTTAGATGTTTTTTATAAATATAGTTCCACTATATAAAACCATTAAAAATTATATTTAAAAAAAATCATTTTTACTATTCATATAACTTTTTGAAATGGCTAGTTGTTAAGAGTCATGTTTAAATAACTATAGTAAAAAAATATCATGGGTTTGTTAAATCTCAATTTTTGTGTCAAGAAAGATGACAAAGTGTTGTGCATATAACAAGAATAATGTAGTGTTGAATGTAACAAAATATATCAAGTAATTTTAAGTTAATGAAAAAATACTAATTCATAAATACTTGGGGCTTTACATATTCATTTTCCAAACTACAATCACTCTATATTCTAATCATGTTTATCTTATTTGATGTCAAACATTATCCAGTCCATATGAGGGAAATGTAATTCTTGGGAAAAAATTTACCTAATTAAAATAATATATATGTATTATAAAATATAAATATACACTCAATATTCAAAAATAATAAAAAGAAATAGGTGCTCTTAAACATTTCATACAGGAATAAGCTGTGGAAAATAAATGGATTTCAAAAACATTTTATCAGTTCATTCTAGCATAACCTATAGAAAATAAATGAGTTTCGTAAACATATTTTCATCAAAATTCATAACCATAAATATAAATAATAATTATTAAATTAATATATATTATAACTATTATAGTATATATAATGTCTATATATGTCATATTAGTTGAAAATTCACTTAAATGATCACAAAGACCATTTTTTGAGGAAAATGAACATTTCATATTGATTTAACATCATTAAAATATAAAAATATTCCACAATTAAATGAAAAAATTTCCATGATAATAAACTAGAAACATATAATGGATTATTCATTATATTTAGTTGATATAATAGTAGAAAAATCTTTTCATTCCATATGCGTTAAATTAAATCATTTATTTTATGAATTTGGAAAAATTGAAATAAGTACCTCATTCAGAAAATGAAAATAAATTTCCTCATAACCTATTTTTTAATAATTAATTCATGTTTAAAAATGAATTGAAACAATATTATTAGAATATGAAAACAAATTTTGACTTTTTATAAAACATTGAAATATTTGATAATTTATTTTCGACTAATGATTGAAATAAATTCAAATATCCAAAAAAGATTATTCTTTCGATATTATAAGTTCATAAAGAGAGTAAAATGGATGGAAGAAATATAATCATACGAAATAAAAATAAAAATAATAATATCATGAGTATATTTATATCTATATCACATGATTTCAATGTCGTAACTTATTCAAAAACAACCATGATAAACAATGATATTATAAAAGAACTCCCTCTCAACTTTGGTAAATCTTGAATCAAAAACTCATAAAATAGAAAACCATAGATTCATATTTATATCCTCATAAATTTTATGATAATTATTATATATGATATTAATGAGTGGAATATATATATAATACAATTAATAAGTTTTGAATATAGCATGTGTCACATAGAAATAAAAGTGATATAAAAATCCCTCACCTCGAGATCTACATTCAATGAAGGCTATATATATTCAAGTATAATAAATTTAAAATTATTATAATGCCATAATAGTACCATTTACACAATTATTATATAATATATTATATCCTTATAACATTTCAACACTATTTTATCGATAATTCATTTATAAAATCATTACTTTTTAGTGTTACGTCTTTCATTTTTCCATAGATATTGTGGTTTGGTAGTTATAGTACATGTAATTTAACCATTTTTAGAACCTAAAAGGAATTTAATTCAGGATATAAATATCATATATATCATTATTTATCTATATATATATTTAGTGTTTCAATAAATTTTATAGATATAAAAATAAATTACATAATTCATGGAGAATATAGGCCGTACGTGCTCATGAACAATATTTTAACCCTTCAATTGATGAAATAATAGAAATGTAAATAACAATAAAACTTTAAAATTCATTCAAACATCCTATATATCATATATTTTCAACAAATATATCCTTACTACCATCATGTAAACTTGAAATTAAAAACGAATAACCTCATTTCGTAGAGGTGGTAGTCCACACGTACGCATGAGAAACACTATCATTTTCCATTGATTTATAATGTAACAAGATATATATATATATATATATATATGATATTATCATCATATATTAATTATTATGTAATAAAATATCATATATAAATATTAAATCTTTCATAATAACCATACATAAATTATGGTGATGAAAAATTAATTTTATCGCAATGCGGAGATGGTACGCTATATATATGCACAAGTGAAACATTAAATTCTTATATGAAGGAAAATATGGTATAAAATAATGTAATTATAATCATAATAACAATTTAGAATATTTTGGATTCAAATATATTCTTTTTATGTTAAATTTCATATATTTAGTTGTAGTTAAAGACGAAGTAAAAAGCGTGACCAGTTATGGTGATTATCACTTCATCAAATTTCTTTTATATATCCTCATTAAGATCCCAAGGTTTTATATTTTTGAATGAAGTATCCTATATTATGCAATTATTAAAGTTAAATGGATACAATTTATGGGGATGATCGACATAAAAGGCTTAATGTTGTGTAAAGAAGTGAATGGAGGGGTTTCATTTATAAGTTAGTGGAGGGAAACTCAAGGAATTTCATTAAATTTTAAAATAAGAAAAGTATTATATTTCAAAATGATTTGATATGGATATATATTTTAATATAATGAATGATTTTGATTAAATCCATGGAACTAGTAAAATTTTTATCGGTTAATTTTGTGTTTTGAACCTTATCTTTTTTATTATTACCTTGGTTAACCTATTATAAACATAACCTTGATTATGAATTTTTCAATCATAAAGGGTTATAATTTCATATATATTTTTCGGTTAATAAACGTATAGGGGATTAAATTGAATAAAGTGTCTTATCCCCAGGTACAATTTAAATAATTTTAGTATTTTTAAATATTTAATTAATTGTTTTTTCATAAAACATCATTATTTTCATTTTGAATCTATTCATTTAATTTATCTTAATATCCCCAAGAAAAATTTGAAAGTCAAATATAATAATTTTACACAACAATAATATGTTATATTAATCTAAAAAATTCATGTTGCACTATAAGTGACTAAAATTGTATTAATTTTAATATTTTGGAATTATTTTAATTTATTTTTCAATTAATTGAAGAAATATCATGTTAGTGTTTCATAATAATTTTATTTTATTATATAATTACTCATAATTAGAAAAAAATAACATTATGATTTTTTTTAATATTAAAATTAAATTTATTAATTATTAACGACATTTTGTTTTCCCTATGTGAACACATAAGAGATATTTTAATGTAAGGGAATGTTATTTCACAGTTTTCAATGATTTTAATATTATATAGGTCATTTTCATCGATAAGTGCCTGTTAAACTATGCAATTTAGAATATTAGGTTATAAGGGTCAAAGTAACATCATCTAATAATAATTAATATTAAATATGCTGGCCTAAAAAATTAATTTTACCATTGGTTATCCCGATATAAACTTTATAAAATTGATGAATTTTACTACATTTAATATTTATAATTCATAAAAATAAATGAGTCTTATTTAACATTTTTTACTTATTAAAAATATGAAATCTATTTTCAATATTTCACATTCTATAAATAATATAAAATAATTATAAATTTTTTTTGAAAAATGTTATGAAAGTTATATTTTTTTTGAAAATTACATTTTTAAGCATAAAACATGATTTATCCACATCCCTTGACAAGAATAAAAAATAGAGGACGGTTATGTTTTTTTCTTGAATTTTTAATGTATAAATTTAATTTAAATATTCCACCAATATATTTTAATTTAATTTATAATGATAGAAATACCTGGGGTGAATAATAACTCGTTTACATATAAACATCCATTTTATTTTCATTTATAATTAATTGATAACCAATTAATTAATATTATACATATTTAATACATTAATGTTTGATATTATTATTATTCATATTCATACCCCTCAATCCAATGCATTTTTAATAACTTTAACACTCATCAATAATTTATTACTGGTATATCAACATTCATAAAAAAATGGTTTTTCTTAACAAGAAAGCTATCAAAAATTGTTTTTATATAGATCTATATAGTCAAATATTGTTACATGTAATGGAAAAATATTTTATAATGAGAAAAAAATTTCTACAACCATGTACATATATTTTTCTATTGTATTGTATGTGATAACATTCATTACTCCCTGAGATATAACCATATCTACCTTGGTAATTGTCCACACAGCACCAGTATTTTTTTTTTAAAAACTAGAATCATCATGCTACCCACTAAAATAATATTTCATATAAATCCTATAATATAAAATAAAATATTTAAAATTTTAAAATATTGACTACTATTTTTTATTTATGCATTTCTCATTCCATCAATTTTTAAGGGGTCATCATCTATAAGTAGAACCTTCCCAAAATTCCATTAAATATAATTATTCATGAATAACATCCTTAAAGTGGAATGGAAAGGAAAATATAGTCTAAAACCAGTTAAAATATATGCTTATCCACACATACAATAAAAATCCATTCCATCACCTTCGACTTTTTCAACATTTTATTCAATTGATTTATATTTTTCTATGTAGTTTTCTGGAAATTCATTTTCTTACCATGACACAAGCTATTGGGAAATAGTTATCTTACTAATACATGGATCTATAATATTAATTTAGACTATTCTATATTATTATATCATAATATCTATCTTTATATTCAATGTATGTAAAGATAATAATATTATAATATTCCTGGTTATACTTCTTGAGTATCCTCAAAATAGATTAAATCTCAGAAATCATTTAACCACAACATGGTATTCAATAATTAACTACTAATTTTCAAAAACACTAGATTCTCAAAATGAATTCATATAATTATTATAAAACAATAAATCATACCAGGACACATAGAATAATTCTCATCAATGTCAAATTAATTGTGATGTTGTTCAATTCCTTGAAATGATCAGAAAAGGATTACTTTTATAATATCTATAATGAATAACTATTTCATATAATACAATTGATTCAATGAAGATTTATTATAAAATATATTATTGATATATTTCTATAACCAAAACCTAACTTTCACTTCAATGATGTTTATCATTAGATTCACTTTGAATATAAGGGAAAAAACTGACAAAACATTCTAGTCTATTAATTCCCACATAGTATATTCCATAATTATTTATTTAACTCACTAATATAGAAATCTAATCATTTTAAAATAATGATAATAATTGTTATGAATATTTTATATATGAAGTTATATATTTCAATTCAATCAATATTTCACACTCTTCTATCCGTAAGCATCATTCAATTTGTGAAATTTAGTAACAGTCCTTAAATATAAATAATTGATACCATATGTTATTGAAACACAAGGAGAACCAAAGAATGCTGATTTTAGTATAACGTTAAATGGGATTAAATGGATTTATATTGAATTAGGGTAATTAATAATAGATTTATATACTTCTATAATAATGCATATTTACATGGATAAGAAGAACAATATTCATAATATCCACAATCCAAATATAGTTTACATTTATCCATTACTGAAACCCCAAAATGAAATTATCTCACAAAAAATGTGGTATTATAGTATCCTTTGTTCCTATAATTCCAAATCCACCAAGGTTATCCACATTTATATAATTATAATTTCATAAAAATTAATGAAGATATAGTAAAATATAAAATTATTCACTATTATACAATATGCCATTATTATTTTTATTTACTTAGACTAATGTATAATGATCCACCTATATTAATACATTTTCACATTCATTTTTGGTTATAATATAAATAATTACACAAGTAACACTTTTATTTTTTCTCTTTATAAATCTTATTCATTATAATGTAATATATTCTATATAAAATTTTGAGGTTTTTCCATCCATGTCCAAATTATATCTCACTATACATGTATTTTATATTTGGTGAATGATATGTTTATTCTTTTGTAATATTCAAAACACTCTTAAGATAATTAAAAATAAATAAAATTTATAACTCTTTTATTGATGTGTGTTTCTTAAAATGGTTAACAACTACGAAAATATTATTTCATTCTACTTAAATATAATTTTTATCTTATATTCACATATTATTTTACTCTTATGTAATATTTTGTTTCTAGTGTCCTATTATTGGTATCATGAATTTAAAAAATATAATGTTTTAAAATTTTTTATTCACATATTGAGTATAATTTTTAATATATCTTATAAAATTAACTTTTTTTGAATCATAAAAATATTATGAGATTATTTTTTTTATATTTCACTTTAATTGTTTACTCATTCTAATCATGTATCCATTTTATGGAAATAATTTATATTAAATTACAAAATATATTTAAAAAATATATAAATATCAATAGTATTATCCTCATGATATTTCATTTAAATGAAGAACAATTTATTTATTTCCTTAGTTATTAGTAATTTATTCAAAAATTTATTGATGTTATTTATTAAATACAATTATATTAGTTATCTTCATCTTTGTGATTTTTATCTATTTCTATATTGATTTTATATTTTGTTAAGGTATATTTATCATTAATACTCAATTTTTTACAAGAATATTCTACTGCTTTCACTCATCATTAGAACATTGATGTTTCAATGCTGACTCGGAAGGAATTATGGATGTGAGTATTGATCCATCACTGCATTTTCATTTACATACCAATATCAATGTTTTAAAACAACATAACTACCAATTTTTACTATATTACTACCCATATGGTTTTTATTTTTGACGTGTATTAACATAGATAGTCATACCTTATGATTAAATGGGTAATTTTATTCGTATGAAAATATATTGTTTTATTATATATATGACACATTTTAGGAAAATAATTATTACTTATGTAACACCCCAGGTAAATAAAGAATATTTCATTTTCACATTTATCCATATTTGTGAATAAAATATTAATATTACTTTAAAGGGGATGCTACGCTCGATGGCGTACCCAATATGCAACAACGAGTTTCTTGGGAATCTTATGTTGCACTCTAATAATAAAATAATATTATTTTAAATGGTAGTTAACACCTAGCCATTGTAATGGAGGGAATGAATAGAACTAACTACAAAATTATTATACATGTTTGTCAAATATTTTTACTTTTTACAATAAATGTTAGAGGAAAAAAAATGCGAATGAATCCAATTTTAAGCGTAAACATTCTAATATTCTATAAAAGGTCGATTAACCACCTTTTGATAGAGAACCTCTTTTAAATCCACTTTTTGACAATTTTATGTGTTTTATTTGACAAAATAAAATTCTTCTTTATAATCGGGACATCAAAATTTATTTTGTGTAATTTTTTGGTATTTTTCCGATAAAGTTCAATTTTTAATGAATAGTGAAAAATGTTGTATTTTAATTCAAAACCGCTTTTAATATAATTTATTTATATGATTAGATTATATTTTTAATTTTTTTAAAGTTAAATTAGAATATTTTTTTACAATTTAATCCAATAGTGGCCATTGGAATTAATTTCACATTGAAATTGGACATAAACTAGTGTCAATCTTTTAATAGATATTGTTTCTTAAAAACACGCTATCTGTTTTGACAGCGGGAAATAATTATTAAATTAATTAATGCAACTTATGTGTTTTGAATTTTTTAGAATAGACATCATTTTTGAATTTGTAATATCAAATACAGCTTAGGGTGAATTTTTGTTATTTTTCTGAAAAACTTCAATTTTTGATGAATAGTGAAACCACTAAGTGGTAGTTTAAAAACTGTTTTTTCATTTAAATGAAACTTTACCACTTCTGTGGTTTTAATTTAAAAAATTCGACATACATGGTTGTCATTAGGATTTAAAATGTGGTTCAATGGGATTAAAATAATTTTTTTTGGTGAATAGTAACTCTTAAGTTTTTAATTGTGATTAGAGGTAATTAGTGTAATTTAAGGTAAAGATAATGTTATAAAAATATGAAAGGACCTTGAAACATGTTATACCCTTATTTTATGAGTCATTTCCGACCATGGAAATCCATGGGTCAACTTGGGGACCCCATGGAGGCACTTTGTTTGGAAAATGACATTAATACCTTTTTATTTAAAGTTAAAATTAAAATGTCACAAACATGTGTTCTTTTACTAAAATAGTTTTTCCATGGGGTTATATAAGTCATATTTTTTACTATAAATATTCATTAGAAATATAAGAATATTTCCTACATCATGATAATTTTATTATAATTTTTAGACATTAAATAAATAAATTTATTTATGAAACCGTGATGATGCAGTGATTACCTCATAAATGAACGATTTAAAAAAATGAAATGATAGTGTCAAATATAAGTCTTAAACTTGTCAGAAACCTTTTTTATGGGAGGATTTCGAAACCTTATCACCTTATCCTCGAAATATATCCTTTTGGGACCTTTAAAATCCGAAAATCATTTTATAATAAAGTAATATTTTATGACTTTCCAAGAGTGCCCCTCCTCTCCTCTTATAAAAGGCCCCCACCTCTACCACCATACACACACCTCTCAAGCCTTTGGCGCAGCCAAAACCTAACCATTTATTCATTCCATATCCCTCTATTCATCATTGAAGCCTCACATTGGGCAGAAGCTTTTCCAAGGAAGCCTTTGATCTCAAATCAAAGAAAGTTACCCTATTTAAAGGTAATGTCTTCCCGTGTGATCTTTTGTTTTATTTTGCTTCTCCAAACTCCTAAACACTTTTTATTAATTTTTTTGTAACACCACCAGTATATTAAAAATACTAGGATGTTTTTATAAGATATATTCGAGCTACACTTTCACACACCTCCGTCTAATGGTTAAAAAACATACTCTTTCTGTGGATGGCAAATTACTGCCTCATGAAACTATGATTGTTCAATATTCTTTTAACACCTTTAAAGGTGGACATTAAGATGTCACTATATTTATATATGATATATAATATGTTTATTTTTTCCTGAAGCTTCTGTATTTTTCATTTATGGCATAACTTTATGGTTTCCATTATGGGTAAACACAATATCTTCATTTTAGGAAGTGCGGACTACCGCCCCCTCAAATTGATTTGATTCGTTAATGCCATATGTGGGATGTATAAAGGATGGAATTAATGGTATTACATATGATATCCTACTGTAATTATAATATACCTTTATATTATTATTATTTCATTCCATTTAATAAAAAAAATAAATGAAAGTAGGGTTCATGCGTACGTACGACTTACCGTCTCCATGAACGGTAAATTTCATTTCTTATCTCCAAATGTTATGTACTATTATCAGTACGTATATATAATGGATATATATGTAATATATTAAATCTAAATGATGGATATCATTATGGAATTATTATATATATATCTCTCATTTTTTTTAATTCCATTAATATGAAAAAAATGAAAGTAGCGTTCATGCGTACGTATGGCCTACTGTCTCCATGAATGGTGATTTTAATTTTTTTTATCTCCAAATGCTATGGAATAGTATAAAATGAATATATAATTGATATATATGATATTTAAAACATCAATACTATTCTGGATATGATTTACCTATGACTACATGGAAAATTCTTTTCCAATAAGTTAATTTTTACTCATGTACCGAACATCGACAAAAACGTCTGATATGAACTCACTTTATTAACCATTTATTATAACATTATAATATGTGATATGAACTGAATAATAATCTTTAAAGTAGGTACTTATGAAATTATAAATTTTCCAAATTTTATTATTCAGGAGATTAAAGAACGATCGAGTCATGTCGGACACGAGGTAAGGGATCATACCCCTCTCCTTCTTTTTAAGTACACTCTTTTATGTCATTCCTTTTATGCTCATATTTATAATTATTGGGATGTTCTTTTATATTACTCTTACTGTAATTTTTATGTTCATATGATGAGAGACCATACTTTATCCCATCAATCAATTTTGGATGTTTTGAGTGGCGTCGTTAGGCTGCCGAATTTTCGTAAGATATCTTACCTCTATCTTTCTTTTTAAGTACTCTTTTTTATGTAACTTAATTTAATCTCCTCTTTCTTATGTTGAGGGATGTTCTTTTATATTCATATTTTTATAAATTTTACTTTTTAATGATGATAGACCCTATTTGATATCATCAATACATTTTTGGAAGTTTTATGTGGCGTCGTTAGGCTGCTGAATTTTCATAAGGCGATTTTCATCTCACTTTTTATTCCCATGAGATTCATGCTACAGTGGCCACTATTTCATTTTTTGTGGTGTATGTACTGCCCATTATCTTACATTTTGTGTAATACACTCTCATATATGGGTATTTACATCTTCAATGTATGAACCTTCTTTCATTGGGTGTACGTTTCAAAAGTTTCCCAAATCAGTAAGGGAACCTTTCACACTCCTCTTTTAAAAAGACTTATTTTGTTATGTCTTTTAATTTACATATTTTTATTTTGGGATATGTTCTTATATATCATTATTGATATAAATTTTATTTACAAGTGTTGAGATACCTATTTCTCCCTCATCAACTAATTTTATGAATTTTAAAGTGACGCCATTAGGCTGTCGAATTTTACCAAGGGAACTTCTTAACCCAATATCGATTTCTTTGGGTTCAGTATGTAGTTATTGAATATGTCACCATTGAATATGTGTGAATGACCTTTGATTTTTTTATAATTAATATCCTCTTATATTGGGTGTATTTTTATTTTTCACACATAATTATGAGATTCATTTATCTTTATTTTAAGGATACATTCTTTATAAGGGATTTCATCTCATTTTACATTTCTATTGAGACTTCATTATTGTTATGCACCAATTAACTCTTATATTGTGTATATAATGTCCCTTGAAATATTATATCATGAATTCATTTATTCTCATGATATTATAAAGTTAGGATTAAATGTTATTCCTCAATTATGGTATTCAAGTGTCTCTCATTTTGTTAAAAACCCTTTAACTAAAATATCATTTTAAATTTTTTAATGATTTATTATTATAAATAATTCTCACTAATATCCATGCTTTCAAAATGGTTTTAAGGATTTAATTATATGGATATTAATGGTTTAAAACATTAAAAACTTCAAAGTGGTATGGGACACTTTGATTGAAAAATCACTTTATTAAATGGTTTAAATGGTATTGAAAATGGTTTTTAGAATGGTTTCATTATCTTAAAATGTTATATTGTTATTTCAATATGGGAAGGTTATCTTTCCTTTATGCTTAAGTTATGCGCTATGATTATGTTATGGTTCTTGGGCATTGTTTATGAAGACGGGAGGTTCCGTGATAAACTAAGGGCGGGTGAGCCTGATATATCTCTCCAATGCATTGGGTAATGTGAAGGGGTTAAACGTTAAGGTTTCTCCGAAGAGATTTTAGTGAATATACTTCGATGGGTATTCCAAACGTAACCAAGAGGGTTACTCCCTACGTAAGAATGTTATGAATGACTCAATTTACCTTTATGGAATATGATTTCTATGATTTATTCATGATTTGACGAGGTATGTTAAAATTCTTATGTTATATGAGTAAAGTATGAATTCATACATGGAATAATGTTTTCTTTTCGTAATTTTATATCCCTTACTAAGATTTTTATGCTCATCCCATGTTTTTGAATCATTTTTCATAGGTCAAGGGAAAGGTGCATGTTATGATGATAGTGTCAAGGAAGTGTCAAGAAAGAATCCATGTTTTATTTTAAATATGTTTCCGTTGATGGGAAAAAACGAATACTATCTTTTATGTATCCACTTTGTTTGAATGTGGAATATAATTCATGATTTATGATCTAATTCTCTAAAACTGTAAACCTGAAAAGATCCTCAATGTGAATTATTCATTTAATTCAATATTAAGTAATGTTTAAGGCTAGGGACCTATAGTTGGTATCAAAGTTCAGTTTAGATAACTTAAGAGGTTAGGGTATTCTCAAAGCATAAGTGACATTACCGTAATGTTTAGGATTTCAAAAAGAGTCCTAGTTTTAGATAAAGTGAATGAGTAAGTATATCTTAGTGTTTATATTTATCATTAGTACATGATGGTTTTGTTGATATACTCACACTTATGTTTTTGTTTTTAGTTAATGGATGGATCTAGCAGGCACCAAAGTGACAATAGGTTTGAAGGAAACTGTGGTGGTTCTCTGTTAAGAGACTGGATGAAATGGGGGATTCAATGAGGAATCTCATGGTTGTGCTAAACCAACTATCAAGGAGTCATGATCAACCACTTGAACCTTGGTGAGTTCTCTAATGCATCATGTATGAGATGACCAATCGATGGGGAAGTTCATGTAATAATTATAAAGGTAACCATTAGAGTTTATATAATCCTTACTTTTGAGGTAATTATGGGTTATTATATGTTATGATGGAAAATGAAAGGCATGAGATAAACTTGTGGTTAAAATATGTTATGATTATTTTTGAAGATTTTATCTCGTTTTGGATAATGTTTTAAGAACTATATAGTTTTGGAAAAAGGACAACACACAGACCATGTGACAACCCATCGCGTCGGACAAAGCTGCGGGAATCAAACCCACAACCAAACTGCGACTGATATTTATCGACTACCACTGGACTACGTGAAGTACATGGTTAGTTTGATAATTATTTTTAGTTAGATGATTTTAGGAATCAAGAGTACGTTTATTTTGGGTTATCTATGGAAAGTACTAACCTATCATGTAGGATATGTGATTAGGTTAATTACTTTTCAATATGAGAATTTAAGAGAAACTGATGTTATTTGGAGATAAAAGTTAATTTGTACCTTGGACGACTATGTGATTAAATAATTCAAACATTTGGGTTTCAATATTAGTTTGGTTTACTTTGAAGAATTTTATGGACAATTGTTTATCGAATGGTCTTCGTTGACCTGTGGGTTTTTTTTGGACAAATTCTGGAGATTAAGAATAGATTTTCTTTTTATAAAGGATTACACTTTTGTGGATTATCTGATCTCATACTAACAATTTTGGTTTTGGTTTTTATCTAAATACATGGGAAATATATAGTTCTCTTTTGTGGATTAGGTGATTCTCAAAGTTGATTATAGTACTCTTAATGCGAACAAGTCTTCCTAAATAACCATCTTTTGGAGAAAATATTAGTTTGATTAAGGAATCTAGTAAAAGTTGAAAGTCTAAGTGAAAAGTAAGTATGTTTCATTATGATTTAGTTAATCTCAATAATAAATTCCTCAATGAGGAGTAACTTAAAACAAAAAATTTTTCTGTTAACTTTTCCTAATGGGGAATCAAATACCGTTTAACCCATCACAAGTTTGTGATTTTCTTATGGTTAATGTTCTCCTAAACAGGTTTACTATCACTCTCCCTCAGAACATGACCCTTTGTTTCTCTCTCCATATCCATGTTTTCCTACATGGAATCCTAGTATGGGTTAACTCGGGTAACCTTTGTACTTCTCTTTCATTATTTTAATGTTATTATTTTACTGACTCTTGTTCCGATGAGGGATTTTCAATGAAGTTTCCAAGCCCAATTTTAAAATTGCGAGGACGCAATTCCCAAAAGGGGGGAAGGATGTAACACCCCAGGTAAATAAAGAATATAACATTTTCACATTTATCCATATTTGTGAATAAAATATTAATATTACTTTAAAGGGGATTCTACGCTTGATGGCGTACCCAATACGCAACAACGAGTTTCTTGGGAATCTTACGTTGCACTATAGTAATAAAATAATATTATTTTAAATGGTAGTTAACACCTAGCCATTGTACTGGAGGGAATGAAAATAACTAACTAAAAAATTATTATATATGTTTGTCAAATAGTTTTACTTTTTACAATAAATGTTAGAGGATTAAAAATGCAAATAAATCCAATTTTAAGCGTAAACATTCTAATATTGTTTAAAAGGGCGATTAACCGCCTGTTGATAGAAAACCTCTTTTAAATCCACTTTTGACAATTTTTTGTGTTATATTTTACAAAATAAAATTCTTCTTTATAATCGGGACATCAAAATTTACTTTGTGTAATTTGTTGGTATTTTTCCGATAAAGTTCCTTTTTTAATGAATAGTGAAAAATGTTGTATTTTAATTCAAAACTTCTTTTTAATCTAATTTATTTATATGATTAGATTATATTTTGAATTTTTTTAATGTGAAATGAAAATATATTTTTACCATTTAATCCAACAGTGGTCATTATAATTAATTTCACTTTGAAATTGGACATAAACTAGTGTCAATCTTTTAATAGATATTATTTCATAAAAACATGCTATTTGTTTTGACAACGGGAATTAATTATTAAATTAATTAATGAAAATTATGTGTTTTTAATTTTATAAAATAGACATAATTTTTGAATTCAGAATATCATATATAGCTTAGGGTGAATTTTTGGTATTGTTTCTAGAAAACATCAATTTTTGATGAATAGTGAAACCACTAAGTGGTAGTTTAAAAACTGTTTTTTCGTTTAAATGAAACTTTACCACTTCTGTGGTTTGAATTTCAAAAATCTGACATACATGGTTGTCATTAGGATGTAAAATGTGGTTCAATGGGATTAAAATATTTTTTTGGTGAATAGTAACTCTTATGTTTTTAATCGCGATTAGAGGTAATTAGTGTAATTTAAGGTAAAGATAATATTATAATAATATAAAATGACCTTGACACATGTTCTACCATTATTTTATGAGTCATGGACGACCAAGAAAATCCATGGGTCAATGTGGGGACCCCATGGAGCCACTTTGGTTGGAAAATGACATTAATACCTTTTTATTTAAAGTTAATATTAAAATGTCACAAACATGTGTTGTTTTAATAAAACCATTTTTACATGGGGTTATATAAGTCATATTTTTGACTATAAATAGTCATTCGAAAGATAAAAATATTTCTTACATCATGATATTTTTTTTATAATTTTTAGACTTTATATAAACTAATTTATTTATGACACCGTGATGATGCAGTGATTACCTCATAAATGAATGATTTTAAGAATGAGAAGATAGGGTGAAATATAAGTCTTAAACTTGTCCAAAACCTATTGGATGGGTGTATTTGGAAACCTTATCACCTTGTCCTCGAAATATTGTTTTTTGGGGCCTTTAAAATCCGAAAATCATTTTATAATAAAGTAATATTTTAAAACTTTCCAAGAGTGCCTCTTCTCTTGTCTTATGAAAGGCCCCCACCTCTACCACATTACACACACCTCTCAAGCCTTTGGCTTGGACAAAACCAACCCATTTAATCTCTCCACATTCCTCTATTCATCATTTAAGCCTCACTTTGGGCAGAATTCTTTCCAAGGAAGGCTTTGAGCTCATATCAAAGAGAGTTACCCGATTTAAAGGTAATGTCTTCCCTTGTGATCTTTTGTTTTATTTTGCTTCTACAAACCCCTAAACACTTTTTATTACTTTTTTTTGTAACAACAAAAGTATATTAAATATACTAGAATGTTTTTATGATATGTATTCGAGCTACACTTTCACAAACCTCCGTCTAATGATTAAAGAACATACTCTTTCTGTGGATGGTGAATTACTGCCTCATGAAACGATGATTGTTCAATATTCTTTTAACACCTTCAAAGTTGGCCATTAAGATGTCACTATATTGATATATGATATATGATATATTTATTTTTTTCTTAAGCTTCTATATTTTTCATTTATGGCATACCTTTATGGTTTCCATTATGGGTAAATGCGATATCTTCATTTTAGGAAGTGCAGACTACCGCCTCGTCAAAGTTATTTGATTCGATAATGCCATATGTGGGACGTATAAAGGATGGAATTAATGGTATTACATATTATATCCTAATGTAATTATAATATACCTTGATATAATTATTATTTCATTCCATTGAATACAAAAAAAATAAATTGAAGTAGCGTTCATGTGTACGTACGACTTACCGTCTCCATGAACATTACATTTCATTTCGTATCTCCAAATGTTAGTTAATATTATAAGTACATATATATTGGAAATATATGTAATATATTACATCTAAATTATTGATATCATTATGGAATTATAATATATATATCTCTCATTTTTTTTAATTCCATTAATATGAAAAAAAATGAAAGTAGCGTTCATGCGTACGTACGACCTACCGTCTCCATGAACGGTGCTTTTAATTTTTTTATCTCCAAATTCTATGTAATATTATAAAATGAATATATACTGGATATATATGATATTTAAAACATCAATACTATTCTGTATATGATGTACCTATAACTACATGGAAAATTCTTTTCCAACAAGTTCAATTTTTACTCATGTACCGAACATCGACAAAAACGTCTGATATGAACTCACTTTATTAACCAATTATTATAACATTATAATATTCGATAGGATATGAATAATAATATTTAAAATAGGCCCTTATGAAATTATAAATTGACCAAATTTTATTATTCATGAGATTAAAGAACGATCGAGTCATGTCGGACAAGAGGTAATGGATCCTACCCCTCTTCTTCTTTTTAAGTACACTCTTTTATGTCATTCCTTTTAAGCTCATCTTTCTTATGATTGGTATGTTATTTTATATAAATACTACTGTAATTTTTATGTTCAAATGTTTAGAGACCCTAGTTTCTCTCATCAATAAATTTTGGATGTTTTGAGTGGCACCGTTAGGCTGCTGAATTTTCATAAGAGATCCTACCTCTATCTTTCTTTTTAAGTACTCTTTTTATGTAACTTACTTTAAGCTCCACTTTCTTATGTTGAGGGATGTTCTTTTATAATATTATTGATGTAAATTTTACTTTAATATGATGAGATACCATATTTTATCTCATCAATACATTTTTTTATGTTTTATGTGGCACCGTTAGGCTGCCGAATTTTAATAAGGGGATTTTCATCTCACTTTTTTATTCCCGTGAGATTCATGCAACATTGGCCACTATTTCATTTTTTGTGGTGTATGTACTTCCCATTATCTTTCTATTTGTTTAATACACTCTCATTTATGGGTATTTACATCTTCAATGTATGACCCTTCTTTCATGGGGTGTACATTTCGAAAGTCGCCCAAATCGGTAAGGGAACCTTTCACACTCCTCTTTTAAGAAGACTTATTTTCTTATGTCTTTTAATTTACATCTTTTTATGTTGGGATATGTTCTTATATATCCTTATTGATGTAAATTTTATGTCCAAGTGTTGAGAAACCTTTTTCTCTCTCATCAACTAATTTCATGAATTTTAAAGTGACGCCGTTAGGCTATCGAATTTTACCAACGGAACTTCTTAACCCAATTTCGATTTCTTTGGGTTCAACATGTAGTTATTGAATATGTCATACTTGAATATGTGTGAATGACATTTGATTGTTTTACACTTAATATCCACTTATATGGGGTGTATTTATATTTTTGACACATAATTATGCGATTGATTTTTCTTTATTTTAAGGATACATTCTTTATAAGGGATTTCATCTCATTTTACATTTCTATTGAGACTTCATTGTTGTTATGAACCAATTCACTCTTATATGGTGTATATACTGTCCCTTGGAATATTATAAAATGAATCCATTTATTCTCATGATATTATAAAGTTTGGATTAAATGTTATTCCTCAATTATGGTATTCAAGTGTCTCTCATTTGGTTAAAAACCCTTTAACTAAAATATCGATTTAAATGTTTTAATTATTTATTCTTATAAATATTTCTAATTAATATCCATGTTTTCAAAATGTTTTTAAGTATTTAATTATATGGATATTAATGGTTTAAAACGTTAAAAACTTCAAAGTGGTATGGGACACTTTGATTCAAAAATCACTTTATTAAATGTTTTAAATGGTTTTGAAAATGGTTTTTAAAATGGATTCATTATCTTAAAATGTTATATTGTTATTCCAATATTGGAATTTTATCTTTCATTTATGCTTAAGTTATGTGCTATGATTATGTTATTGTTCTTGGGCATTGTTTATGAAGACGGGTGGTTCCGTGATAAACTAAGGGCGGGTGAGCCTGATATAGCTCTCCAATGCATTGGGTAACGTGAAGGGGTTAAATGTTAAGGTTTCTCCGAAGAGATTTTAGGGAATATACTGTGATGGGTACTCCAAATGTAACCAAGAGGGTTACTCCCTACGTAAGAATGTTATGAATGCCACAAGTTACCTTTATGCCTTATGATTTCTATGATTTATTCATGATTTAATGAGGTATGTTAAAATGCTTATGTTATATGAGTAAAGTATGATTTCATACATGGATTAATTTTTTATTTTCATACTTTTATATCCCTTGCTAATATTTTTATGCTCATCCCTGTTTTTTGAAATGTTTTTCACAGGTCCAGGGAAAGGTGCATGTTATGATGATAGTGTCAAGGAAGTGTCAAGAAAGAATCCATGTTTTATTTTAAATATGTTTCCGTTGATGGGAAAAAACGAATCCTAAATTTTATGTAACCACATTGTTTGAATGTGGAATGCAATTCATGATTTATGATCTAATTCTCTAAAACTCTAAAGCTGAAAAGATCTTCAATGTGAATTATTAATTTAATTCAATATTAAGTAAGGTTTAATGCTGGGGCCTTATAACTTAAACCCCATATTGATATCTATATTGTATCATCAAATTAAATTCTATAGATTTTCTAATCATTAAATGGTATTTTTTGACACCAATTTCTAATGATTTATCACATTATGACATATTATGGATTTTATATGGAACAGACACACACACACAAACACACACACACACACAGATATATAAATATATATAATTATATAAAATTATGAGATTGTTGGTCATGGAATTTTATATCCCTCTAATGTGTTGGGTAGATCTTTATATCTTTCATGATTATTATGTTATCTGGAATAAGAAGTAATCCTATTCCACTATGATATGGGATGTAGGTAGTGATTCCCAATGAAAATTATAGTGGATGGCGTTATCATTAATTAAACTAGTAGATATTATATTGTTTCTAATATCTCAAAATTATCTCAATAATAAAAAAGTCAAGGACTTCATTAAAATCTTTAATAGATTAAGGACATTTCTATTTTTATACCAAAAAAATATTCATTGAAAAATGTCTTTCCATGGGTGCATGTATAAAGAGACTTTCATCATAGAAATCCACCACTCAACATGAAATTGTTCTTCACCAATACATAGATTAATATATTGATACATACTTCCACAACATAAAGGGTTATCAATATAGTATATCCTTCAATCATAATTTGATTAAAAAATGTTATATTGAAAACTAGGAATAACACCATATCATTTTCTTATTTTATTTTCATTAGAATTTATTATTTTGAGATTATTAGTATTTTTAAATATAGAATATATATTATAATGATTCTGAGTATCTAATGAGAATGTTATATATCATAATAATATGGAATGTATAATACAATATCAACTATTATCTTAAACATATTCCAATAATTTTTCAAAGTGTTAAATTATAATGTTAAATCAACAAGTATTTAATCGTTATTTCTTTTAGATATTTTTACAATTAATAAGTATCGTAAAATATTGTAAATTCCTGTTATAATGATTCCCATTGACTTCTCTAGGATAAATTCAAAAATTGATGCTTATTTTTTATCTATAGATTAACAAAAATCGTAAAACCATATCAAATCAACTCGATAATTTAATAAAATATTCTATTAAATTCATAAAATCATCCAATGAACTTTCTAATAAATTCCCTCAGTGTTAAACCTCAAAAAAGTTTTATGATAAATCTAATATTCAAGATATATTTTCATCATTAATAAATGTTCATTAATGTTTCCATTATCTTGCATCCATCACAATCATCTATACACTACAACAGAACATACCACTTCTTACAAAAAAATTATTTTTGGTTTCCTTGAAGATCCTCAATAGAATCATGATATTTATGTTTATTATCTACTGAGTATATTTTTCTTAGATTCATAAATAGTATCATAATCTCCAATATCCATTTATAGTGGAATAAATCCACCAATCCTTCACACATTTCCCAACACACATTGATAAATCCTAAACATTATTAAAACCATAATAATTAAAAAATTAAAATATTCCCTTGGGATCTTCCAAAATTCATAAGTCACAATTTCCAAAAATATATATATAATTTGTATTTATTTACATTTAGTGAGTATGTAAAAAAATCAAGCCTCTTGACATTATTTATTAATAAATATACCTCAAAATATTTCAAAGAACAATTCAAAATACCCATCCGATTATTATTTTCTCACTCAAAATAATTGACTTATAATGAATTAAAAACCACATATGGAAATTATAATCATTAATATAAATACATAGGAATATTTAAGAAAATTATTTTTCTCAAATTAATGTATAAAAAATAGTATTATAATGTAGATTAGATAATGGAATCATAGGGGACTATTAATGAATCAAGTGAAGAAAACTATATGATCATAACTCTAAAACCACCAAAAATCTTCATTCATTTGGATACTGCAATTAAAATTATAAACATATAGATAAATATAGTAGCTAGTTTAGAATCTCAATATTGTTGTAATATCTACAATCTTACTCGATGAAGTGGAATTCGAAACAATTTTATCGAATAATGTGTCTAACCACATAATAATGTAGGTAATTTTATATAGATAAGATCCTTTACCTTGTAATGTTCATGTTACTAGGCTTCCCTAAAAAGGTACCAAAGAAAATCCATTATTTTATTATAAATACATGTCAATTAAAATGATTATATATAATAATATCAGCATGAGATAAAAAAATAATCAGATGGAAACAATTTTATTAAATAATAACCGACAAACCATTCACCCTCCTATTGTTATAGATGATTCATATAACCATAAATATCATTACACCAATGATATTCGACAATATTATAACCTTAAAAAGGGGAAATACATTTGGTTGGATGAAAATGAGGAAAAATTTTATTAATTAGAAAAGGTTACCCTAATGATTTAATGGAAATAAGAAATAATGAAATTACATTTTCAATAAGTATATCTTCTGAAATAAATAAATAAACAAACTAATTTCAATTTATGTTATAATAAAATGTCATAGAATTTTATCAAACACCTAGTGTGTAAAAAATGTTAGTTTAATTTTCTATATATAATCCTTGGAATATTCATTGGATTATCATGAAATATATAACAATATCATGAAAACATTTATATACACAATATAATATATTTTTAATATTTTAATTAGTGGATAATCAATTGATTAAAAAAATAATCCATTTCATTGTAAAATAATATAAATGTTTAAAATAATGTACCTTGAATAGATACGAGCATGATGAACTCACAAAATAATGAATGATTGTGATTAGAAATGTGGGTGTTCTTTTAAAACATCAAATCAACAATGAAATTTTTATGTTCTACCTAGAAATTAAAATCCTCAAATTTTAATGAGAACATGAAATAATAAAACAAAAAAATATTAATTGGAAAAAGGAGATGGGGACATGTGAAGGAATATTAGAATAATTCCTTCCATGAATACGTTTTCAAAGAAGTAGAATAAGATACATGAATCAAAATTTGAAAGGATAGATCCCTCCCTCCATTAATTGTCAACCAAAATGGGGGAGAAAAAATATTCTTCCTTATCATCTTGAAAAACTAAAAACTATTAATAATTACATTTTTAATGCTAAATCATATTTATATTTCAAGAAATATTGATTTCTAATAATTAATATATAACATAATAAACTATAAAAATATAAATTACCCCATCATACAATTTTTAATATTAAAAAATGAAATAAAATATATATAATAAATTATTTATAGGAAATATAAAAATTATACCAACTATAAATGTATTTTCTTAATCATAAAATTAAAATTGTAGAACATAATTCCTAAATTTCATAGTAATATGAATTTAATAATTATAATTTTAAAATATTATTAGAATAATTATTAATATTCTTTGGATGTATAGAGAGGGATAATAATGTAATGAATTATTATTTAGAAATGTATTGTCAAATTGTTTCTTCTATGGTGTTGCAGCAGAAAATCAATATATGAAACATACATATGAAAATTAAATAATGGAATAAATATACATCAGAAATGGAATATAATGAAACCATAGAATCAAATCATTTTAAATGATAATCCTTACACACCAACAACACATTAAATAGTGTCCATGTGAAACTCATAACATGACCAAAACATTGAAACAAAAAAAATAGAAAAATAAATCCATAGAGAATCATGAATTTACATGTTATATAAAATTTCAATCTCCACAGGAAAAACACAACAACATACTGTCAAATTAGAGAAAATCCCTATTTGAGTTATAAGAATCCTAAATATGTATGTTACATAAGACGTACAAAACTAGGCCTTACATCCACTCTAAATCAGTGGATTTCATATGAATAAAAAAAAGAGTGGATCATTCATAGTATTCATCATGTCCCATCAGTTTTATTTCCATGTTACATATTTTCTTAATCACAACATTTTTTGAAACATCTATGAATACACTAAACAAAAAAATCATCCACTAATTCTGTTGTATAATGAAAAAATATTGAACACATCCTCATATGTGACTTATGAAATTTGTTGATGTTGTTGCATTAAAATTATTGTTTCCATGTATAAGTTTTTTTTGGTTTCATACACATTAATTTTCAATCAATACTTATAAAAGTTATTAAAATAATTCATAATGTATTTTCTCACTATAAACATAATAATGTCTTACATGGGAAATTTTTACAATGAGTCACTAAGTCTATGGAAAATATCATAATACTCTATTCTATTTTCGTTTTTTTTATTTTGGAACTGATTATGTAATCATTTAACCACCAATCATTGATGGCCCCATAAAGAAAAAAACCACCCTAAAATTTAATGAAATTTATCATTACATAACATTTACAACAACTTCTAACTCTAAATATCCATATATTCATCTAGTACCCCATACTGCATATGATTTCAGATTAATTGATTGTTTTGTTGAATGTTTTAAATTTGTGAGTGAAATATTGGATTCCATTTTATATGAATCACACTATGGTATTCAGATAATGACCTAATGATTCTATTTTTTGATATGATAATCCAAAAAACACACAAACCAATCTCACTCCTTTAATTTATCCTTAATTAAAACAAGATTTGATTCGATAGTTGATATTAAAACAATGGTTTTTATGTTTAGGTACGCATCTCATGAAATTTACTTGACAATTAAACATGAATATTATAGATCCCTTCTATAATTCAATATCTTTTCCATTATTGTATCAATAATCCCAGACATCATATCTTTTATTGTACTATAGATTACTAAATTCTTCCATCCATTATGACAATGAAGACCCCACTTAATATCCTCACTATGTTCATTCCATATATTTTTCATGAATTTGTTATGTACACCTATAAAATTATTAATATCAATCTATTTATAAAATATTTAATACACCCAACCTTCCATAGCTTATGTATATATAAACATCACTATGTTCTTAGAATAACTCATTATGAACCATTCCATTACAATATGAATGTTCTTGGACTGATTTGAGAAGTATGTTCCAAACCATTAGTCTATTTCAAAACTTATACAAAATGTTATCTATATGAAACCCAGATCATTTATTTGGAATGTTATAGAATAATTATCGTTTAAATCATCCAACATTTCTTTCATTTATCTAGATATAATCATGACATCGATGTATAGAAGTTTAATAATGAAACTACCATCATCAAAACCCATCAATTTTTTCCATTATATTCATTGAATTAGAAAAAAAATCATTAAATTATAAAGGAATCATACTTCAATTCAATGGTCTTGGTACATGATTAAGAAAAAATACTCTATAGGATACTACAAAAACATTCATACATCAATTTTATATAATGTCATTTAGCTAAAATATGATGATATATTCCTCTAAATTAGCATAATGGGATGAATTATTTATGTCATGATGAATCTAAAACTAACCATCCATTGAATCTGTAAGGGAAACTATCCGAATCATGATTCAATCTGTATCTATACGAATTATTTCTCAAGAATCCACTACATATGAGTATTGAAATATATTCCCCATATGTCACTCTATGTGAAATTTACTAATATATAGTTTCACTATGAAATGATAAATCCACATATTCTCCATTGATTTTCTTCCAACAAGAGGTTAAAATTTCTCACATGATCTAGAAAAATTAATGGTGTCCATCTCTAAATTAATTTATAACTCCCAATAAAATAATTCCTTCAGGATACCAACTCATTCAAAATTTTATGTTTTCCTCTCTCCATAAGTTATAAATAGTTTATTTTTTAATATAAACAATTTCACTATCCTTAAAAAAATGTAAATTACCTCAACACCAATGATTTAATCCTCTTAGATGATGAATTCCAAAAACATTACCAATATAAATTTATACCAGGTGATTAATATTATATACAGATTCATTTATTATAGAAAATATGTGTACCTCTTTGAATTCAGTTCTCCCAAGAGTATACAGAACAACAAGAGGCTCATTATCTTTAATCATTTCTTATGATAGTATATTTCTTACAACTACATATTCTGATATGTTATGATAATATCATAAAATTTATTTGATTAATAGGTTATTTCACTATTAACTAACAATCAAATTATTACTTTCCTATATATAAAACAAAAAAAATCATCATCAACATAGAATGTAATGAAAATTCTCATCGATTAAAAATACATAATATTCCTCCATCTATCATTATTTTTTATACGTACTTATTTTAAGAAAATTTAGGTTAGACATGACCATCCAACTAGTCTATAGTTCCTCCATAAGTTTCTACCCATTAGTTTGGAAGGAATCTGATTCCCAAGATAGTTAAATCTCTTCACAACCCCCACTAAAATCTCATTACAGAACCCGCATGAACCATCCTAATAATTCAACTCACATTAAATGCATAATTTATCTATTTTTATACATTAATATGATTTCTTATCCTTAAATAGTCTTCTCCATATTGATTCAAATCATCTAAAAGAACATAGAAAACATTATTTATTTTACTCACAAATGTTATCCAAACACTTGTATTTTACATTCATTTTAGTATCATTCTCCACCATATCATAAAATGTGTTGAAATTTATGAAATCATAAAATATTTTGGTTGAAGAGAAAAAACGTCAAATTTATTGATGAATAACCAATATATGTAATATAGTATAACATTCCCTACTGAGAAAAATGGAAAATTTCTACTCTATATCAACATAATCGAACATAGGATTGTAATTAACTAGTTCTATGTCTAATAATGAAATTGAAACATTATCCTACATATTAATGATGTAAAATAGCATTTTTATATTACAAAAACTATTTTCTACCTATCAAAATGTGTCAAATGTGGTTATTCCATAAATTGATTTTTCTAGATGCCTTTACTGTGATTATCATTCCAATATATAAATTCCTAGTCTAGTACAAAATATTCCCCTTTAACACTGCATTCCATGACCATTCATGATTATGTGATCATCTATGCTCTATTTCATTTTTTTAAGATATAAAATATTAATCTCTCCATGAAAAATCATATCCTTGTA
Organism: Viscum album; assembly: GCA_963277665.1. Classification (NCBI taxonomy): domain Eukaryota; kingdom Viridiplantae; phylum Streptophyta; class Magnoliopsida; order Santalales; family Viscaceae; genus Viscum; species Viscum album. The sequence goes on along the minus strand of OY728162.1, from coordinate 524,378,254 downwards.
TAATCCATGTATGAAACAGATATCATGATAATCCATCAGAAATTCACTCATCTTTATGGAAATTCACATCTACTTTCCCAATAACTAAATCACATATCCATCCATAAAGTGAACCTTTAAACATCTTCTAGATACATAGTTTTGTATTCACATATTATCATATATGAAGTGGTATGATTCACTAGTTTCATAGATCCATGAATGTAGTGAGTTTATTATTATTAATATCAATTTATCATATTCATGAGATATGAAGACTATGGACATAAAACATAAGTAATTTTAGAGGTTCCATGTATTTCCAAAATATATTTTTATTAATTACATATCATTATATAGTACTAAAATTCATAATTAAATAAACCATATATCATTCACCAAAACCAATCTATATTTTCCTCAATATTTTATGACATTGGACTTTAATTTAAGGAGAACATCCTTGACCTTCCTTAGTAAACAAAGTTCAAATTGAACTCTACCCTTCACTAATCTGGGTATATTTATTTTGATTTAAATACTAGATTTTTATAAATGACTTGTAATTTTTATGGCATGAGTTTCATACATAAGTGGACATTATATGTAGTGATTTTAAACATTGTGATAGATTTATACTCATGTCTCTAGTGAACATCATTAAAAATAGACTTATTTTAAATTTAAAAATTATTGAATTCATTCAAATAGTTATCCATTGACCTTTATTATAATATATTTATGTTGAAAAGTAAATGAGTCCAAATCACATTCATAATTTTTGTAGTACTCTTATATATATTAACAATATTAGACATAAATTAAATATTATGCTTCATCTCATTGCATATAAAGGGCATTTATCTTACCAATATCAATAGAATACATAGATACCATTCGAAGAGATAATCCTCTACATATATACTAAGAATCTGAAATCCATCCCATCAATTTTTTCTAGGATGCTCTATCATTCTTCCAATAATATCAAACTAAATAAGAAAACTCCCTCTAAAATAAAAAAACATAAATTGTAAGAGACCAATAATTTTGGGAAATATTTTTTTGAGCTCACTAATGAAACATATTTCCGATATAACTTACTATGGTATTCTTAACAAGAATAAAAACATATACTATACAAATTCATCAAAGATAAACATTTATATATACCATTAATTTGGAAACTCAAATGTTTTAAAATGATATATATGTTATATAATGTCTAGATACCATAATATCATTGCATATTATTTGAGATAACATTCACCCATGTCACACGTTGAAACATCCCCATGTAAAAAACATTTAAGAAAAAAAAATAGAAAAAATAATAATGGAAGAAATTGAGAATTGCAAACTCATCAAGATATTCCATCTCAAGACATACGCTTCCTATAAAATCCAAAGACTCTACTCCTAGTATTTCTATCTCCCTAGAGAAATCTAGAATTATTACTGTGAAATAATTATTTGTGGTCTAAAGTGAACAAGGGGATGATATAAGGGTCAATGAATCTTGTGAACCAGAATCATTTACCACTTCTCTGTTTTGAGTTTCCAACTAATACATAGTATTATATAATGTTTGTGAGGTTTCTCTAATTCTATTTTTCTCATATCCCTCTACTGTGACATCGATATGCACAAGATAAAGATCTAGTAATGGTTCCTCATGTTCGGCCAATTGGTTTATGAATCATGCTTCTCATTGGGCCAAAGCCAGGTGAAAAATGTTTTGATGATTTCCTTCATATTATGGAAAAATCATGACCCGGGGGAAAAAGTGAAAACTTATTTTATATCTACTGAGATATAGAAGAATAAATCCTCTATCGAGGTGATTAATGAATATAGACAGATCCTCTCTATGAATTATGATTTTTCTCGCATGATGGGCCAGTATGAATACATGCATGGTGAACCTTCAAACCTAAATATATGGCTTTTTGTATGAACCCAATTAATGTGGAGAGAATTTCTACCTATATTCAGTTCATCATAGTGAAGGTTGGTTTAGTGGGTCATGGTGTTTTATTTCTTTTGTTTATTCCATGTGTGATCCAATAATAAGGGACTGACTAGGGAGGGAACTTAAAGATTTTTATTAAGGGAATTAAACATAGATGATTGTTGGGGACTTTAATGTTATTATGAATCCTTATTAGAAAATGGTTTGTAGGGATCAAAACTATCCTGATATTCAACAGCTCTCTTTGTCCCTGTCTCTAAAGGGGTCATTGGATCTAGGATTGTTTTGGATATATATTTCCTGGTGAAACAATTATATTATAGGGAATCCGTTGGGGTGCTGACTTGATATATTCTTAAGTAATATTCATGTTGCCACTAATTTTCCAAACACAACTTTTATTTATCCGGTCTGTGATCTCTCAGATAATTCTCCACTACTTGTTTGTTTTTCCCTAGGAGATTCTACATCCCACAACCATTCCTTTTCAATACAATGTATAAGGTTATTAGACATTCATGAAATGGATGAATCCTCCTAGATAAAATCCATATAGGATTTTTTATGGCTTTTATTTCATAAGAAACTCATATTGTTGAGAGGGGACCTCTAATTGTGGATCATAAATTGGGCTCACAAATTCTAGGATGTTCAATCAATATAATTTTAGGTGGATCTTGCATAAAGAAATATCTAGGAGGAATGGGATGATGTTATATTAACTGAACTCTCAATGAAGTATGGGAAATTATTAGAAATATTACTTGAACAATAATGTTCTAATCAAGAAAAATCCAAACAAAAATGGATAACGTATGGGGATAGGAAAACATCATTCATTTAAGATTACATCAAATAGAATAATAGGTATATTCCCCCTAACATTATTGTAGAATATGTATCATTCAATAATTATTTAAATGTGGTGGGTATCATGGTGGAGAATCAATTCAAATCACTCATTGCGGGTTTCAACCCTTCCATACATTATGGGTACCTAATGGGCTAGTCAATTTTATGAGATTATAATTTGAGGGTGGTTAAAAATCATGTAAAATTGGATCTCATGATAAATATAGATGAAAAGGAAATAAGTGAAGTGGTTTTATGCTTAAATAAAGAGAGCTCACTTGGTCCTGAAAACATTCCCGGTGCTTTGTACATGGCCTCTTAGAGGGTGGCGAAAGATGAGTTGGTTAACATGATCCAATATTTCATTATTGGGGGTAATCTTCCATGGGTGTCTTGTGAATAATTTCTCATTATCATTTAAAATTAGAATTCTTATTTATTTATAGAACATTTCAGTCCAATATGTTTGTAAAATTTCTCATAAAATATCATTTCTATCATGATCAACAAGAGACTCTGTGGCCACCTCCAAGTTTTGATATTGGTGGGGAAGAATGGTTTAATTAAAAAAAAGGTCCTCCTAGGATGACATTTACCTTGTGTAAGAGATGATAAGATACATCAATAGGAATAAATTGTGCTCTAACATCTCTATTAAGATTTACATAGAAAAGGAGAATGATAAGATCTAATGGGTTTTTATATGAAAAATGTTGTCATCCATGGGTTTTTCTCAATTGTTGTCTAGCCTTCTTTTCATATGATTCAGTAAAAGGTGAGTTTATCTGTACTTCATGGTATAGAAGTATGGTTTCTTCAAATAAGGGCATGTTCTTAGATAGAGGATCCACTCCACCCAAGATTTTTCATTTTACTATGAATTTCCTTTAGTAAGCTATTATCTTCATCGTTTTATTACAAGAGTATCCTTATATTACGTTGCATGAATCACTTCAGTGGAATATCACATCTCCTTTTAATTGATGTCATAATACTCTTCATTAATGGGAGTATGAGATATCTTTAGGAATTTTCCATGATTATAATGTAATATTGAATGTGGGGTGGAGAGTGTATCATTTTCAAAAAGTGTATTATTTAGGTCTCCCAAACATCATTTGATCTTCAAGCTAAAGAGATTGAAGAATATATAATAATTCATAGATATAAATTTACAATGGAGTACTTGGGTGCTCCAATATCTCTAAGAGTTATTCATGTCCATCACTTTGAGAGACATTTGAAAGTAGTTTTTTGGATATATCATCAATTGGAATCCTAAATTTTTATCTTTTGGGTGACACATTACATTGGTCAATTTTGTACTCTCCTCTATTCAAATACATGGGCTCTCAGTTCTTAATGATACAAAAATTGTGATTAAGAACATTGAAATAATAATGTAATATTTTCACTTGGATTCTCATACGGAGGGTATATATCATTGGGTATCTTCGAATTTATTGGTGAAACCAGTGAAGTCAGTTGGTATTGGGCTCAGAAGTGTGGTCGACACCCTATACATATATCATTCCAAAATAGTGTAGGATACACTTAAAGGTAGCTATCTATGGGGAATGTTTATTAATGTAAAGTATGGAACTATGAAATGTGAGATGAGATGTTAAGTTACCATCTTGTAGAATATGATTCGTGATTATCTTCAAAATCTGTAGTACCATTCATGGTGGATTGTTAGCCATAGAGAGATTAAATTACGGATTCATAATTGGGTGGGATATATCCCTAGATTCTTAGGATGTCCAACTTTTTATATTTACTTTTTTGTGAAGCCTATAAATTTACTATCAGTATCAATTCCACATTAGATGACTTAAAAGTAGATGTTTTCAACAAAATGCATCTTTCCTCTTTTCCAGAAAGGGATATTTTCACTATAATTTCACCTGGAAACTTCCTGGATAAATATTAGTTCGACTACTTCAAATTTAGTACAAGAAACAGATTTGGAAAAAAATATTTGATATAGTGATATCCCAAACAAATAAAATTTCATTATTTGAAGAATATGGCATAACTCTAATCCAATTGATGATTCTATCAAGTGTATTTGTATTATATGGTGTTAAAATTTTTCTATTTTTTTCAAACCCAAGGATGTATTAGATCATCGCATATTTTTAAAAGGTGAATGGGAAAGGGTGATATAGACCAAATTTGGGCATCTTATTAGTGCCAATATTCAGGCTGTCATGGGTGAAATTTTTATGTACTCTAGTTTTAATGGATTGTAAAGAAGTGGTGGGGAGAGGAAGGCGAGGGACTCCTTGATCTCCATAGGTTGGTGGATCATATGGAGAACTAGGAATAAATCGTGGGAGAATGGATGCAAAAGCTCTTATATGGAAGTGAAAAATCAGTCTAGGTGTCATGGTGTGGATCTCGATGGGCGAACTGAAAGGTTTACAAATCCATTAGGTTGATCTTTCTAGGAATGAGGGGTGCCACAGTCTCTATGTAGGTGTCTTCTATAGTCTGATGGGTTTTTTGGAGTCCTCCTTGCAATGGATTCAAATTCAACACTGATGGGTCATGTAATCATGGTATCAGGAGGGTAGGATGAGTTTCTGTGATTCCTACGACTTCGTGGTTCTTGAATATAGTAGATTTTATGGTTTAGATTACTCTCTTATATTGGAGGAAAAAAAAAACCTTTTTTGATGGGATAAGGTTTTGTCTCTCTAATAAAATATTTCTAAAAAAATATAAACAAACTCTTTAGTAATTTTCAACTCCCTTCAAGGAAGGTACGATCCCCTACTGTCTGTTACTCATATTACTCATATTATTCATCAATTCAATGATTTTATTGGGGAGTAAAAACCAAGGAATAATTGAAGAGATGGTAATATTTATGTGGATATTCATTACTCAAAGGGGAACACCCACAACCCTCCTTCGATTTATTCTAACATTCTTTCTGTGACTGCTTAGTGTGTTAATTTTGTTAAGGATGATTCCCTATGTATTCACTATTTTATGCCTCGTTTATCTTTTTTTTCTATTGTCATTACCACTTTTATAAATAATAAATTCCCACATTGATGAGGATGAATAAACACTAAAATTAAGCCCCCAGGAATTTATATTACTTTATAATATGTCACACTCTCTGAGAAAAACTATATCTTAAATAGATGATAGAATAAGATAAAAACAATCACTATGTAATAGGATTAAATACTGAGTATGATACTTGTGAAAAATGGAAATAAAACTAATATTCACTCTAATAAAAAACCTATAATAAGATTCATAAGAACAATAACAAGTAGAATTAAATTTTCCCATATATGTTTTTATAGAATATCTTATGTAATGACCATCTAGATTATCCAGGTCCACCACCATCAGATCATTGTGTATGTTTAATGGTCAATCACAGATACCTCTAGCCACTAACAAAACATATTGTATCCACTAATCCTTCAAATTAATATTACACACATTGATAGAACATCCCATATACTACCTTATAAATTTTCTATCGATATATCTGAACTCCTTTTTGTGGATCATTCCTTCATATTCTATACCAATCATTCCAAAATTACTAATTTTTATATTCTTGTACAAAATATAGAATTTATTTTTTAACACTAATATTAGTATCTGGGACTGCAAAAATACCATTCAATACCCTCACATATAATATTTCATTGTGTATATAAAGCATGAAGGGTTTTTGGAACAACAAATATATTTTTCATTACTAATGAAATTTCAATAATTATAATGAAAAATTTATTTATATTTCAAAATGATGAATCAATAATATATAAATAATATGTATTAAGAAAATGTATTGTCAAATAATATTCTTTATTGTTAACAATTAGATATGTAACAACCAGTTTTACTAATGAGCTCAGTCCCCACATGTATTTTTTTAATCCCTATAAAGGGAAACCAGAAGCATTCCTTAAACAATACATGGGTAGATTACAGTTCTTATATTTTCATATTAGAATCCCAATGAAATTTTTACTAATATGATAATAAAATAATATTTTTTTTATTTAAAAAGCACCAAGGCCTATAGTTTCCACATTACTCACCATTTATAGAATATATTAAAGTGAAAAATATTAAGCATTAGTGTTTTTGTTGAATTTAAGGGAATGTTTTTTATTTTCAAATAAAATGGGTAAATTTTTATTTATCATTTTAAATTTATTTATATGAAAAATTTTATGTCTCTATTTTTATTATTATTTTTTAAATTTGAGGGTAGTTTTGAATATTTGAGAGGATTTTGGTTTTCAGAGTTTTATATAACTAAATTTATAAATATTTATTTCAATTAAAATGTATATTTATTTTTTTGATTGATGGGAACTTAATATAAATTTTAAAAATATTACTTAGTTAATGGTGATTTATTCAGTTTATTGATTATTTTACAGATGGATTATGGATCATTATAGGCCTACTAAAATATTAGTACAAATGTTTCTCATTAAAGAAACATTTGTATTCAAATCAATGGGACAGATTCATCATAAGAATAGTCTGTAGTCTTGTTGAGGTGGGATTCGAATCCTATATATATATATATTCAATTGAATCAATATAGTTTTATTAAAATATATGGATACATTTATTTTTTATATAAAAAATAATTTGGAATAAGATTATCAAAATTATATTATTATTAAAATTTGATCAAAATTTTGGATAAAAATATAGTTAGTCATTTCATCAGCCATCACCTACCATAATTAACTATACCCTTTAATCTGGTGACCATTAATATTACCTTTGGACATGACCTTGTCAATGATTATTAGACATTGGAAATACAGATTGTAGAAAAAAAGGATTTAGTGAGAAATAGGGAATAGTAGGATCTGCTGAGTTATAATTTTATTGTCTAAAAATTACCTTATTTTAGTTTCCTTCTAGATATACATGTGTTCGATATTTAGGTATATGATTCAGAATAATCACATGAAACCCAATACATAAAAATAATTATTTAATTTAGATGATTTATTTTAATAAATTATTATTCTATATAGAATTAAATATAGAGAAATATGAAAATAAAAAATAAAAAATAAAATAACTGCAATAGAGAATATGAAATAATATTGGTATATTTAAATTATCACAATCTTTGACCACAATATTGTTGAGAAATAATCATTTGTAAAGTAATCCAAATTTTTAAAATGAACAATATAGAACCTTTAGAAGAATTTTATTGTTTGATGAATTAGTATAATATATAAGGTATTTATAGAAAATAAAAAACAAATCATACTATTTGAGTGTTTATAATAAGAAAAAATAAAATAAATAAAATTATTAGTATATAATAATTGGGATACTTTTAGTCTCCTAGATTTATAACATGGATAAACAACACTACAAAATAATTAAAACACTAATAATGTAGCTCAAATTCTAAAAATGAAAAATATAGATCATAAAAATAATTTATTTTAATAATAAAATAAAAAAAATGTTTTCACTATAGGTAACATAGAAATATGAATATTTGAATAATAACTAGGCCCTTCGAAGTAGTAATTTGACCATTCAAAATAGTACCTATTCCATTGTTATATGTATAAGACCATCAAAATATAGAACTAAATCATAAAGAATTATAATTATATATTTATTATTTATTACATTAATAAATAAAGTAAATATAATATTATAATTCCAAATAAATAATATTTAAATGATAAATATTTATAAAATGAACAAATTTCATTTAAATAATGTTTATTTATATTTATGTTAGAAAAAATTATTTTTTACAGTATGTGTTAAATTTTACATTATTATAAATCTATTTTGGTATATAGAATATCAATTTTGTAATTATCTTGTAATTTGTTTTTAAGTGTTAATTTTGGATAATAAACTAAAGATATATATGTTTGGTGATTAGAGTAATTTTTATTAATATTATGGTGTTTTAATATGTAATATTTATATGATAAAGAGTTATTTAACTATAATATAGTTTTATTAACCCTAAAATTACTTAATAATATAAATTAATCATTTCAAAATAATAAAAAATTATTTTAAAACCAAAAATATATCTGTTTAATTCTTAAAATGCATATAATTCTTTTAAAAAAACAATCCTACACTTGTTCTTCATTCCAATTGTTACATATATTTTAGTTTTAAAAATGGTTTCAAAGTACAAAAAATAAAAAATTTACCAAATATAATTTGTAATATTATCATAAATCTATTTCATGTTTACTTTGGATGTATTTATTTATTCAATATTTTAACCCAAAATTACCCCTCCCAACATCTATAAATACCACCTCTCCATTCCCTTGGAAAATAACTTCATATTTACTTATAAAATCAAAATATCTACAAATATATATTCCCAAATGTGATCATAAATTATATGGTATTTTTAGGTATCATCCAACCCTAATCCCACAATTACTTAATCCCTTATCAATGGTGTAAGCTTCAATAAAGTTGTAACCCGAAAAGTACCTCATTTTGTCTTCCCCTCTAATATTATTCTAACATGTCTCACAATTTTATTCGTAACCACCTAAATTATAAAATTGTATATAAAATATTTTTTATATTATAACATATTATATTTATTTAAACACATTTTTAAAACATATACTCTATATCCACCCTCTGTTAACATGTCCCATTAATAGTATGTTTCATTCACTATCATAGGCGTTTTCAATTAGTTACATAATAAACTTTTCATGTTTTAATATTGTAGGATATTTATTTTATTTTTAATTTTATTTTAATGTTGTCTAATCTTCCGGAAATAACATGGGAAAACAATTATTGTGTATCAAAATTATGATAAAAATTGTGAGAAAGATAATTAAATGTAATAATTCCAATGAAATAGTAATTATTTTACTTAATCTATATCAAAAAAGTAATTTTTGATGGTTAAACTTGATCAATAGTAAAATAAATATATCAAATAAACCTATGGATTTGTTTTTATATGAACATAAATTAATTATATAAGAAGTGTTAACTTGATAAATAAATATGAGTCAGTAGTTAACAAAAATCTTGAACCAAACTATTATTTTCTATTTATCATATCTTATTCAATCATTTCACTATGATTATTATAATAAATTATTGTCAATGTATTTAACTATTCATTATCATTTTCTCTTCTAGATATTTTCATCATTTTTATTTATTGAAAATCATTCATTGTTGTCTTAATTATTTCCAATAACAACCATTTTAAAATATTACATTTTTTATAAGAATATTTTTCTTATTATATCTAATAAAAATGGCTTCAACTTTTATTAATGACGCTTTGATGAAAAATATAATGGTTTAACATTATCTTTTTAAAAAATTCATGTTTATTATTTTTTATATTATTTATGACATCACTACGAAACTCAAACATTTTTCATGAGTTAATATATATTATAAAAATGATTTTTTTAATTTTAAATGTTGAATTCATGATTAGGATCATGTTATTATGTGATTTATGAATCAAAAATTATATATCCCTTCAATATTTATGTTTTTGTGGAAGAAATAATTATATTTGGATTATGTGTTAACATGAGTTGAAATTTTTTAACATTTTATGAAGTTATTTAGTGAATGAAATTTATGTGTTAACTTGATTCTATTATTTTTCACAATGATATGATGTTTTACTCTAATCTGTGTTCAACATTCCATTACAATTTCAAGGTTTTCATCATTTCTACAATTATTATTCTTTGTTAATGATTTGAATTTTATTATTATTCTCACCATTTTTATATATTGATTCATGCATTATATTCCATCGCAATTATTGTTCCACTTACTGAGATTTTTATCACCCATTATTCAATTTATATATAGAGGAGAGTACATGAAATATTGAAAAAATTTAATCGTTTGGAGGAATATGAATATGTATTTAAATAATTTTAAATTTTTATATGTATTAATTTTATATGAACCTAATTTTCCAAAGATACTAATCATTTTGATCCTTGAATTTATTACTGTTATGTAAGTAATCTTAAAAATGATATAATAATAATGATAATAGTAAAATATTACATGAGGGGGGGGGAATTAAATTGGGTGTATTTTACAATATGTGTGCCCTTTTTCTAGTTAGTCTTCATAGAAAACAACTGTATGGGCCATGTGATTTTGTAAGGGTTCTAACTCAACGAAGTTATATATGAACCCGACCTTATTACATTACATAATATTGAATTTAGTCAAGAAATAACTTAAATTCACATTGGGGATATTTTAATGTTTATATATTCAGAGAATTGGGAAACAATAAATTTATAACATTACACATTAATACAGAGTGGATACCATAAAAACAATATTAATTCAATCCAAAATTTAAATCTTTTCTAATAAAACATGATTTCTTTGAAAAATCATCACAAAATTTATAATGGCTTCCTTCACTATCTTACACTTCCTTATAACCTATGCAAATCATATAAAATCTTGGTATGGGAAAAAAGGATCAATAAAGGATATAAAAAGAAGAAATAACACATTAGTCCATGAATAATTGTAACGTATGAAATCATTTTCCAAAAGACAAAATTTTCACCCATATAAGCATAATTAATGAAATATTTGATTTCCATGAGATTTTGTAAGAAATCTATATAACATAAATTTATCTATAAATATATTTATTCAAAATTACTTAAATAATTTGGGAATCCTCACAACTACCTTATAATTTGTAACCCTCATGAAAACCATACTATTTGTGTAACCATTGCAGTTATACATGGAGTAACCATATGGAAAACCTATAAATTACACTTACCCAATGAATTATATTTAGATTTATTTACCACCATTCATCATAATCAATTCATAGGAACTATAAAATAATCATGCAACATTAATAATTTCATAAAATCATTGCTTTTGAATTTCGTAAAGTACAATTTCCAAAGAGGATTTTAATAGAAAACCCTCTTCAAATATTATATAACTAGAGTTCCACATAATAGAGTGGATTTAATATTTATATAATCCCTAAATGAAAATAAATAAACATAATATTATAAAAATTAATGACACAAACAATTTAAATACCACCTAAATAATGAAGTAGAAGGTCATCCCAAAGAATGGAGATCGGGTAAAGAATTCCCTTACCTCAGGTTTATATTACATAAAAAATATTTTAAACCTCTTGTATAATGGTTCAAAAATATTTATTAATATCTTAAAAAAACATATTCATGTTTATAACAAATTATATGATCATTTCATAACATAATTTGACCCTTTAATTATTAATGTTGTGTTCCTTCCATTGTTTTGGGTGCATTCTTTACACGACTTCCTTGATCGACTCATGATGGATATTCATGTCAATTGGAAGTGTAAATATATAATTGTAAATGAATGGAATTATCATAATTCTTGAAACATAAATTCTAACCTTTATAATTTATAATTTTTAAATGAGGGTGATTTATAAGTTAAAACAATATTGATATTCATTTAGGTCATTTTGGTGATTCTTCGATCGTAATGAACTCATTTAGTTTTATAAATTAATAACATGTGTAAAAAGTTATTCCAGAACCTTATATAATATATAATACATAAATTATATTCTGTTTTAGACATAAAATTGGTTTCATCACTAGTCTTGAATTATTTAAAAGAAATTTCAATCACAACGTCCATGATGTATCTAAATATACACATCATGGTTGGTGTTTTTATTTCTTAAATAAGTTGGAGATGAGTAAAATTATAATGTTGAATCTTCTATAAAATTATTAAATTCAGAATATTTAATATAATTGATCACTCTTGAATCTTGTATATGTGTACATGAGAATAAAAGAAGAATAAAAATAAAAAAGAAAAGAAAAAAAGGAAAACATAAGAGAATGTTTACCTCTTGATCTCTACTCATTGTGATCATATTTAAGGCCTATGGTTTTGAACATTTGATGAGACAAAAGATATAGGACGTGAGGAAGATACATGGGGATTTAATTGTTAAAACTTATAAAATTATCAATTCTTGAGAGGTGTGATTGGAAGAGGGGATTGAGGGTGGTATTTATAATGGAGGGGAGGAGGGATTTTACATTATTTTAATAAGTTTCTTAAAAATATGAATAGTCTTGATTCATTTGACTTAATGTAGTAATAGTGAAATTTTTATTTGATCCAATTTGTCTTTAATCAATTATGATTTCATAAATAGTGTATTCAACAGATAAATTGAATATACGGTATTTTACCGTATTTCACTATTCCTAAAAAATTCACGATTTTCAAAAAAAATTAAAAAATTCAACCTAAACATTTTTCGATGTGTAGAATTATAAAATAAACTCCTTTTTTAAAATATATTATAAATATTACAAATTATTTCTTAAATAAAATAATAATTTATTCAAAAGAAATAATTTAAAATCTATATCAAAATTTTAAACCCCTTGAAAAATTAATGAATTTGATATTATCTTAATGAAATAAAAAATAATATAAAATAAAAAGACAATTTACTATTAATTAGGGAAATATTAACATTAACTAGTGTATGTAACTATTCACCAAAAATGATGTTGGTTCCAATAGACTCAAGTAACTTACTAAACACAATTGTAGATGACCATTTTTTAAAATTGAAAACATAGAAGTGGAAAAATTATTTTTAAAGGTTAGTTATAAATATCTAATTAAAACATAGTTTCATGCATTTAAATTTATTCTTAAATCCTATAGTGTTACATTATCCCCACCTTCTTGAAATTGCACCCTCACAATTTTATATACTCATAAAACAAGTGAGGTTTCATTTCTCTCATAGCATTTTAGATTCCCATTCTTCTTATTCAACCATGTGGTTTCTCTAAAAAACATTTACCTGGTGTATTAACTTATTACGCTATACCTGTTCCCTTTGATCAGGAATCTAAACTAGTATCTCTTTATAAGAAAGGTTATCTTCTACCTGAACTGCTTATGGGCTCTAGACAAGAGATAAACCTGGAACATACATTCTCAACATTGAAACCTGAAAAACAATGTGTACCAAAGAAAAACTCGCAAGAATAGCCACCCGGTAGGTGACTGGTCCAACCTTCTCTAAGATTTCATAAATTCCAATAAACTATGGAATTATAATTTCTTTCTTACCAAAATACATGAAACTTTTCCATAGTGAGAGTCAATGAAAAACATTATCACTTACCTCAAAAGAAAATTATTTCCACTTGTAGCCAACAAAAATTTTCTACATACTCTAAGCTCTCCTCACATGTTTCTAGATCGTCATCAATTTCTAAACCACTTAGTCTACTAATTTCGGTCCAATCTACTTATTTTCCCCAACTTCATCTGAGAAATATAGACTTCGACCCCACTTCCCATACAATTCCGCAAAAGGTTCCATCTGTATAATGAAATGAAAACAGTTATAATAAGAAAAATTAATTAAAGAAAGATACAGACTCCAACATCTCTATTATTCCATCAAACATGCTCTATTCATATTCTCCAAAGATTTAATTTTTCATTCTGACTTCCTATATGATTGGGGTTGTAATTTTTTACTGAAATGTAATTATGTTCCCAATGAATTCTAAAGCCCCTTCCAAAATATATAAGTGAACATTATATCTAGATCATATATAATGGAAATAAGAACTCTATGTAATGTGAAAATATATTTTTGTTACAGTTGATAACATTGATCCAAATACATTGTATCCCATATTGAAAGAAAATGTACAAATTTAGTTAACAGATCAACAATAACCCAAATCACATTGTTAACATAATAATTCTTAGGCATTACCACCCCGAAGTTGATGGAGACATCCTCCCATTTTCAATTTGGATCTAGAATACATTGAAGCATTCCATTTGGTAACTATCACTCTAATTTAACCTATTGACATGTCAATAATTTCATAGTAAAGTCCGCAATATCCATTTCTATTACATCCCACCAGTAACACTCTCAAAGGTCACTATACATCTTAGTATTTCCAGGATGAACTAAGAATTGAGAACAATGAGATTCACACAAAAACTTTTCTCCAACTGGGAATCACAAGTCACACACATCCTTTTAAGAAAAATCCTAAAACTCAATCTTTATCAAGGTTAAATTTTAGAAACATACCCATTTTAACAAATTCTACCTTTATTCTATAGCTCACGGTCTTCCTTCTACACTTGATTAATTTTATCTGATAATGATGACTACACTATTACCTAAAAGAAAACAGTGGTATTTTTTGTAACAAAAACTTCTAATCTAAAATTCATCAAATCATTTATCATGGGATCAAGTTTCAAATGTAACATGGTTAATGATTCATGATGTTTTCGATATAAGGAATCTAACACTTTGTTTTCTTTTCCTATATGGTAATTGATCACGAAATCATAATCCTATATCAATTCACACCATATTCTATGCATCATGTTTAATTCCTTCATAGATAATATATACTTTAGTCTTTTATGGTAATTATATATTTTATATTTAGCTCTGTATTAACTATGCCTCCAAATTTTCAAAGAAAAAACTACAGCTTCCAATTCCAAATCCATTGTGGGATAATTTAACTCATGAGGTTTTAGTTTTCTTGAAATATAAGAAATTAACTGATCATTATACATTAGAAAAAAACCAAGTAACTTTAAGGAAGCATCACTGTAGACTAAAAAATCACCATTTAGGGAAGGCAATGCCAAAACTGAATCATTCACAAATCTATTCTTCAATTTCTAAAAACCCTCACATTATTCTATCCAAATAAATGTAAGGCCTTTTCATGTTAAATTATATAGCGGGATAGATAACAATGAAAAGTTTTTAAAACACTATATTTAATAACCTACTAATATAATAAAACTAAAAATCTCCACAACATATGTAGGTATTGGACATTTATCAACCACTATTGTTCTGGAAAGATCAACTATTGTTTCATCCTTAATTACAATATGACCAAGAAAAAAAATCAGTTGCAACTAAAAATCACACATACTAAATTTTCCGTACAGTTTATTTTTCATAATGGTTTTCAAAAAAAAACCCTTAGATGATTTTAATAATCTAATTTTTTTTTTAAAAATACCATAATTTAACTAATAAACACAACCCCAAACATTTCCATGAACTGATGAAATATTATATTCATATGATAGATGAATATAATTGGTGCAATTTTTAACCAGAACGGTATAAAAAATTTTATAATACTTATATTTAGTACGAAAAGGTGTTTTTGGAATGTCATCCTCCTTCACCTTCAGCTGATGGTATCCAGATTTCAAGTCAATCTTGGAAAAGTACTAAGCTCTCTAGAGCTAATCAAATAAGAAATTGATATGAGGAAAATGATACTTTTTTTAATAGTATTTTTTTTTCAAGTCTCTATAATCAATGAAAAGTATCATCGAACAATATTTCATTTTAATGATAAAAACAAGTGATCCCTGTGGTGATGTGCTAGGATGAATGAATATTTTATCAAGAAAATCCTGAAACTGGTTTTTCAATTCAATAAGTTAGATTTGAGCTATTCTATATGGGGTTTTGAAAATTTTCTTATCATTAGAAAATAAGTCAATTGTGAATTCAACTTCCCAATTCGCAATGAAACCATGTACCTCATCCGAAAAAACATCAAGGTATTTATTTACCTATGGAACACCATTAATATTAATAGTTCCCTTGTTTTCAACAATATATGAAAGGTGATTTTATTTTCCATCTTTAAAGATTTTCTCGATATCCTAATATGTTATTAATTGTATGGGTTCGTTCTTGTATAAAAACTGAAAATATTTCTAAAAAACAACTTAATTAGCTCTAAAATAAATCTTAGCATGATAAAAAGAAATCTAATCCATTCCCAAAATGAAATAAAACTCTAATATGGAAAAACAACAAGTTTTTTAGGTAATGTATTTCTACAAACCATTAAAGAAAGATTATTATAATTCATATTTTCCATAATATACCCCCAGGTGTTTTATCAATATGTTTTGGTCTTATTTTTGGAGGTGATATTTCCAATTTACCAGAAAATTTCTCAGAAATAAAAGAATGTGTAGACCATGTATGTCAAAATACTTTAGAAAAATTTATGTAAACAAATAGGGTACCTAAAACAACTTCATTGGAAGGCCTAACATCTACTAACAAAGTCTTAAAGGATCCCACTACACCTTTCTGCTTATAGTTTGGCTTCTTTGCATCATTTAGATCTCTATTTGGGTAGGGATTTTCATAATGAACAATCTCTTCGCATTTAAAATACTTAATAGTTTTTTTTATCATGATAAGTGTTGGGATCATTTTCATTACAATCTCGGGCCATATGTCCAAAATTACCCCATCTAAATCACTTCACAGTTTCGTAAGGCATTCCACTGGGTGGTTCTTGCCACACTTTGCAAAAAGTGGAAACTGTATTTTCTTACCATGAGATTTCATTTGTTGATTTATACCCATCACATTCCATCTATACCTCTTCTACACTTTGTTTTTTATATGAAACTTATGATCATAAAACTCCATCTCTACCATCTCATCACATCGTACAAGTTTCTTATAAATTTTGAATTCATGGGAGGGCAATTCACTTCGATACCTTTACTTCAATCCTATGTAAAAGTGGTTGATTTTTATAGCAAGATCCAAAATAATATTTGGAGCTTACCTCACCAGTCGAGTGAAGTTCACATCATACACAACCACTGTATCTTCCTCCTTCTACTTCAATTCCTAAAATTTCTTATCCATCCTATGTCAAACTACGTTTGGAATATATTTGTCAAGAAAATACCTTCAAATTCATCCCACTCTAAGGCTTAAACATTCTCTCTATCCCTGATATTCCTGACCATTGAATTCCACTAATTAGATTCACCTTCAATAAGAATGTTGGAATGATATACCTTTGATGATATAAATATCCCATAACATTGAATATCTTATAAGGGGATTTAAACCATCCTTTAGTGGATACTGGGTCAGATGATCCATTGTAAGTAGGAGGGTTTTGTCTCATAAAATTTTCCACTATCATCATGTTTATCTTTTGTGACATTGGTTATTCACAATCATTGATTCCACCACCATTTATTACCTACGTTAGCTGAGCCATTACTGTCACAAACTACTCAGTTCTATTACCTACCATTCAGGGATGCAGATTCGGAAGGATATCATTCTGTATGTGCCTCTTCCCTTAAGCATCCCTACTTATTCTATGGAAAACAATTATGAAAAAACATATCTTAGTCGAAGGAACATGATAATATATAAATTAAATATCATTTAAAATTAACAAAAGAGTAAAAATCATTTATGGTATTCTATTAACATCATCCTAACCCCAAAGTTATTGAAACATTCATCTGATACCAACTCTAAGGACCCGACTCTACTACATTACAAAATCCTGAATTTATTCAAGAACTCACATCCTTTCACACAGAGTTTCTTTTAATGTTTTTAGATTTATATAATTTGGATATAATAAATTCATAAAATTACACATTTATATAGGTTGGATAACATAAAAACAGTAATCAATCCTTCCAAAATATAAAACCTTTCAAATAAAAGAAGATTTGTTTAAAAAAAGTCTATAACATTTATAATGGATTCCTTATTTGTCATTCACATCCTTATAACCTGTGAAAATAATTTAAAAAATTGGGATGAGCACAAAAATATTAATAAGGGATATAAAAATAACGAAACAACAAATTAGTCCTTGAATAATGGTAACATATAAACTCATTTTCAAAAGTCATGCTTGTCGCCATATTAAATTACTCTGTAAAACATGATATTTCCATGAGATTTCGAGAAAACATATAGAACATAATTAGAACAATAATTTTATCTTGGGGAATTACTTATATAATCTTTTAACAATCATGACTACATTATAATTTGTAACGCTAACAGATAACATACAATTTGTGTAACCATTGTAGTTACACTTGGAGTAACCTTATGACTAACCTATAAATTACACATACCCAATGCATTGGAGGTAGATATAGGTCCCAAATACCATCTTAAAAAATTAACAATAACCATAAAATAATTATTCAAAAAAAATAAATTCATAAAATCATTTCTTTTGAATTTTGTAAAACAGAATTTTAAAAGAGGATTTTAAAATATAACCTCCCTAAAAATATCATATAATTGAAATGAGACTTAATAGAGTCAATGGAATATATATAATCTATAAATAAACATAATTCAATAAAATATTATCATAATTCATGACTCAAAAAATTTATATACTACATAAATAATGAAGTAGAAGGTTAACCCAAAGAATGGAAATCGGGTTAAGAATTCCCCTGCATCGGGTTTGTCTTACTTAAAAAAAAATTAAACATCTTTAATAATGGTTAAAATTATGTTATTAATGAATTATAAAAACATATTACTTTTCATAAAATCTTACCTGCTCATTTTATAAATTCATTTCACCCTTTAATTATTTGTATTTTGTTCCTTGCATTGTTTTGGGTGCAGTCTTTACATGATATCCAAGATCGGTTCATGATGGATATTCTTTTCAATTTGATGTGAAACTCCAAAATTGAAATAGAATAATATTTACATAATTATATAACCTTAAATTATACCATTTCTCAATTTTAATTATGAAACGAGGGTTATTCATAAGTTAAATCATTATCGATATTCATTTAAGACATTTTGGAGATTCTATAATCATAATGAAATAATTTTTTTTATAAATTAATAACATATTTACAGAATGATTCTATAACCTTATATAAGATATAATACATAAATTATAATTTTTTAAAACTATAAAATTTGTTTCATGACCATTTAGGATGGATGTAAAAGAAATTGAAATCACATCATCCAAGATGTCGGTAAATCGACATATGAGAGAAGAAATTTTCATTTCATGAATAAGTGGGAGAGGAGAAGAAGTATAAATGTGAATCTTCCATAAACATTATGAAATCTATAATATTTAAGATATTGGATCGTTCAGGCCTCTTAGATAAGGGTATGTGAGTAAATACGAACAATAGAAAAGAAAATGAGAAGAAAAGAAAGAATGTAAAAGAGCATGTTTACCTCTTGATCTCTTCCCCTTGAGATCCTCCTTAAGGCCATTGGTTTTGTCCTTTTGGGGATAATAAAAGCTCTAGGACTTGGAAAAGAGCCTTAGTGATGGAATTTGGTAGAATATTGACAACGATCATGGATTTAGAGGTGTGGAAGGAAGTGGGGAATGGGGGTGGTATGTGTAGTGGAGGGGGAAGGGACTTGACATTATATTAATCATTATTTCAATACTGTAGAGAAAGATTATGAATAGTAATTCTTTATGTGACACCTAATAGTAATAAGGGAATGTGAGTTCAAACATAGTGGTCTAACATCACTTAGGATTTCATAAATAGTGTATTTAGCTGATAATTTGAGTATATCGTATTTTACCGTATTTCACTATTCATAACAAATTCAAGAATTTCAGAAAAATACCAAAATTCACCCTGACCATTTTTAATGTGTGAAATTAAAAAATTAAATCAATTTTTTGATAATAAAATGCTAAATATTTCTAATTTAATTTTAAAATAAAATCATAATTTATTCAAAAAGAACAATTTTAAATATATTACTCATTTTTTAACACATATAAAATTAATCAAGATAAATTATCTTAAAGGCATAATAAAATTAAATAAAATAAAAATAAAATTTACTATTCATTTGGGTCATATTACTATTCATATGTGTATTTTACTATTCACCAAAAATCATGTTAGTTCCATTTGACTCCAAATAACTTACTGATCAAAATTGTAGAGGACAATTATTTGAAATTCAAAAAAGAGGAGGGGAAAAATTATGTATAAAGGATAGTTACAAACATCAACATAAATATAGTTTCATGAATTTCAATTTATTTTTAAAACATTTGGGTGTTACAAGTTAAAAAGATGGATTATTTGAAAAAATTATTAAATATGTAATTTAAATGAATTAATTTGTTAACTACTACTTCATTATGGAAATTTGTATTATTCTAACCATTTATTGATAAAAGAATATTGGGAACCTTAATCCGTAATTGTATATGGTGAATAGTACATTTAATATTCACTAAATATGGTTATTCATCCATT
Organism: Viscum album; assembly: GCA_963277665.1. Lineage (NCBI taxonomy): Eukaryota > Viridiplantae > Streptophyta > Magnoliopsida > Santalales > Viscaceae > Viscum > Viscum album. Next base: position 524,357,244 of record OY728162.1, on the reverse strand, counting down.
TAATTAGTTTTCTATACAATGTTTTTACCATGAATGTTTCTAAAATCTATTGAATGGCCTACTTGACACCTTAAGTAAATATTTATCAAAAATTGCATTATGGTGAATTCATTTCATCCAATGTTTTGGACACATACCTATAAGATTCAATGTGAATATTATTCTATAGAATCATTTAATATTGAATTTGTAATAATTTGACACTAGAGTTGGAATGGATTTGATTTCATTATATAATGATCAAATAATATTTTTGTTAAATTAAATATCATTCCATATCCTGAAATATCTCATGATTCTGTATATTGGAAATCATGATTATGAATCCAATTTAACAGCTCACTTAAATTAGTGAGTAATAAAACACGATGAATAAGTATATCATGTATAAACAGTTGAATAAAAGTTTAGAGTGAAATAGGAGGATATACCCATTATAAAGGAATATACCAAGGAATTACCAATGGATTTTTCATCAATTATCATAGATCTTAACATACAGTACTCAATAGAACTTATAACCTGAGATAAAATTATTTCTAAAATCATATATAGGATAACCATAAAATAATGAAAATAGTTAAATAAAAAACCCCAATATCATTTAAATAAATGGTTCATACACACTAGTGCATCAACCAAGGGTATAATAGTACTCATTATCAAAAATAATTGTTGTTCAATTTATATTTTTTAATGATTTTTATTGATTATATTTATATATATTACAAGATAATAGGGGATCATGAATGTTTAAATAGTGGGTTCCCTAGACCCACCTATGTAGTACTTTTTTATTACCATATCATGTTTACAGTTAGCTATGCATGATGTTATCTTACCATTATAGTGTTGATTTTTTTGTGTATACTGTAACAATGGTAATGTACAATGGTTAATTGTAATGTCGAGAGGTTACAGTAGATCCCAGGATATAATAAGAACCTCTAGGTACAATGAAATTGATATTAAATATAAGTTCTATAGTCTAGATACATATTACTGAATGGAAACAATAGGTATATGACTATCTGGTGCTGGGGGATCATAATAATTGAGACTTCTTCTCATGAAGTTCGCACTTCGTGATCTGTTGTAATTAGATCTTGAGTACCAATAGGAACACCACTTGTTTTGGATGTCATTGGTTCTTCCTATATACGAACATGTGCGTTGGTCTCCAGACATGAGACCATTACCAATGTATATAATTTGATTATGTACTTTGATTCAGTATGAAAACCATGGCAGTGATGTCATGGAGAGGTAGTTTGTGTTGGGTGTGTCGTTGGTGGTATGACATTGGCTGAATAGTCAAGAAAGTATTTGTCGCTTCCATGTTCAAGAAGTTTTATATCTCAGGCATGGTTTATGAGGATGGTGCCGCCTTCATAAGTATTCGGCCAAAGCAGTAGAAAGGAAAATAATTCTGGATAGATCAACAAATAATTAAGAAAGAGAAGGATGATGACATAAGAGTGGGTACTGCTTTATGAGATATTTAATGACAAAGATCTTATAGTACACAATCCGTGTTCAAAGGATGGTAGTCGTTGCTATAAATATCCTTATCTCTTTAAGGGCCATGATGTGTTGCTAGACTCCTCTCTTGGTCTGTGGATTTTATTCACTACTATCGAGGTAAGGGCCTAGAGGGTCACGCACGATAGAAAATTCAAGAATTTTCCCTATTCAGTTGAATAGGTATATGGACATAGTGTGCCCCAACACGGGGTCCGAGTGTTGTCTAAGTTATCAATCACCAATGAATTAAATAAATTCATTATTATTCAAGTTGGAATAATTGGGATTGAATTTATTTAATGTTTTTACATGTTTAGTAAATACAAGAAAAATATTAACTGAACGAATATTATTTTAATAATCAAGTTTTGTTTAATATTTAGTGGGATATCGAGTCGAGATAAATGAATCAGCTTTATCATGTATTATATTATATATATATTACAATTATGTGATAAAATAATAAAAAATATTGGCGTCACTAAGCTCGTCAAAATTATTTATTTAGTGAATGTTGAAATAAATGAGGGCCGGGGAACCCTGCCAAGTATTTATCAACGTCACTATACATATAAGACGATGCTCTATATAATGTTGCGCAATTCACTATTCATTCATTTTTGAATGAAATGAAAAATGAGAGCCTCTCTCTCCTCCCACTTCCTAGAAAGAGAAGATTGGCATCAAAGAGTTCAGAAAAAGTTCTTCCTCAAGCAATGAAGAGATCTCGATGCGGTGTTCATCGGGACATTGAAAGCTTCATCGGATCGCCGCACTAGCAACCCGAATTTGACGATCGACATTCCAGTGGATTTTTGGATCACGTGTGGATGATCTAGAGGGATCCTTCATTAGATTCTTCAAGCGATGTTATCTATCGACTAGTTGAAGTCGACTGTGACTTTGGATTAGAAATGAGTATGTTTTCATTTTAGTTTTTTACTTTTTTGCTCTTAATAATTTAGGCGAGATCATGGGACCTCTCTAGGGCTCTCATCGTTGGTGACAACAAGTTCTGTCATCCCGCTGACGAAAAATTTTGAAATCCCCAGCCCACCAGTTTCCTCTGTGGGCCCCGGAACCAAACAATGTTATCAGAGAAATCACATAAATTTTCTAAGCAAACTAAAATTAATTTGCATAAAATTAAGTAGAGGTTTCAATGTCCGTCCAAAAGGTTGAAACTGCGCTTGGATCCGATCTCGAATGGACAACATACGTCCAATTTAATTTTTCAGATTGGATAGAAATTTGTGTTTTGATCTCAGGTATTTTTATTTAATCTTGGTTAAATGATTATGTTTCAATCTGTTCATCTGAAATAAATTTAATTGTGAAAATTATTAATTTTATAATTTTATAATTTTCCTATTAATAATATTTTATACGTTATTATAATGATAATAAATTATTATTTTATTATAATTATTTTATTATTATTAAATTTCAAAGGCTATCATTAAGCTTTTAATTTTTTTTTGCGAAGACCTTGACTAACAAAAATTGGGAGGAGAGTTGACTCATAAAAGAAGGATAGTGGAAGAAGACATCAAATGAAGTTTTAAAAAAAGTAAAAAAACAAGTTGTGGTCGGCGAATGTAAAAGTAAGAAGCAAAAAAAGGGGTACCTCACCCAGCGTATGGCCTCCACAGCCAGACCCCGCATCCCAGCTGCCTTCCTATGAAGCCGAGCTGTATCACCAGCCACACCAAGCCCGGCCGCTGCCGCGCTCCAGACATCGGCCTTCCCACCCCGCTGCAGGAATCCCTTGTAGCTCGACCATGAGTCGGGTTCGTCATAGAAGTCTGGCGTCACATGCTCTAGCTCCATGTGCTATCGCCTACCCCACCTCCCAAGCCTCCTATCGCACAAAGCAGGTCACCCAATCCCAACCGATGTGAGCTTCACCCGCCACACCCCTCTACTCCGGTTCCCATCATTGTTGCACCCCACACCGGACACCACCTCAGCCACTCATGGTCCTAGCCCGGTTCCTGGCTTCCCTTGTTGGTCTCTACCCGGACTCCACACAGCCTTGTGTCGCCCTCCTCCAGATCCGCAACAGGTCTTTTACCTGGTCGCCTGAACCCGCTGCCCTCCACTGGTGTTTCCCACGCACCTAGTACGCATTTCCGAAGGTGCACTGTAACAACCTAGGTAAATAAAAAATATGACATTTTCATATTTATTAATATTTGTGAATAAAATGTTAATATTGCATTAATGGGGATGTTATGTTAGATGGTGTACCCAATACGCAACAACAAGTTTCTTTGAAATCTTACGTCACACACTAATAATAAAATAATATTATTTTAAATGGTAGTTAATGCATAACTGTTGTAATGGTGGGAATGAAGAGAACTAACAAAAAAATTATTATACATGTTTGTTAAATATTGATACATTTATTCTGTAAATTTTAGAGGCTTAATATGAAAATGAATCCAATTTTAATAATAAATATTCTAATATTCATTAAAAGGTTGATTAACTTCATTTTGATGGAGAACCACTTTTAAATCTACCTTTTGTAACTCTTATATGTTATATTTGAAAAAATAAAATCCATATTTAGAATCGGTACATCAAAATTTACTTTGAGTATGTTTTTGTTTTTTTTTCCGATAAAGTTCAATTTTTAGTGAATAGTGAAAAATATTGTACTTTAATTCAAAAACACCTTTTAATCTAATTTTTTATATTCTTAGATTATCTTTTTAATTGTTTTTAAAGATTAATTGGAATAAATTTTTACCATTTAATCCAATGGTGGTCATTGAATTAATTTCACTTTGGAATTGTTCATAAAAAATTGTTAATCTTTTGATAGATATTGTTTATAAAAAACACGCTATTTGTTTTGACAACGGGTATTAATTATAAAATTAATTAATGAAACTTATATGTTTTGAATTTTTTAAAATAGAAATAATTTTTGAATTAAGATTATCAATTATATATTAGGGTGAATTTTTGGTATTTCTCTGAAAAACATCCTTTTTCGATTAATAGTGAAACCACTAAGTGGTAGTTAAAAAACTAAATTTTTCATTAAATGAAACTTTACCGATTCTGTTAATTGAATTTCAAAAATCATACATACATGGTTGTCATTTTTATGTAAAATTTGGTTCAATGAGATGAAAATAATTTTTGGTGAATTGTAACTTTTAAGTTTTATTAATCGTGATTAAAGGTAATTAGTGTAATTTAAGGTAAATATAATGTTATAATTATATGAAATTACCTTTAAACTTGTCCTACCCTTATTTTATGAGTCATGGACGACCAAGAAAATCCATGGTTCAATATTTGGGACCCCATGGATCTACATGGGTAAGATAATGACATTAATACCTTTTATTTAAACTAAAAATAAAAATATCACAAACATGTATTGTTTTACTAAAAAGTTTTTTACAAGGGGTTATACATGTTATATTTTCGACTATAAATATTCATTATAAATATAAAATGATTTACTACAACATGTTAATTGTTTTATAATTTTTAGACATCAAATTAATAAAATTATTTATGACACAATGATGATGTAGTGTTTAGGTCATTAATGAATAAATTAAATAAATAAGAAGATAAAGTTTAAAAAAATATCCAAAACATTTCCAATTATTATTGGATGATTTTATTCTGAACATGGTACATCTTATCTTCGACGTTATTGATTTTTAGATCTTTATAAAATTAATTTAATTTTTAAGAAAAATAATAGTTTCAAGATTTCCAAAAGAGCCCCTTTTCTCCCTTATAGAAGACCCCACTTCCTACCCATTTATCACACTTCTCAAGACCTATGGCTCGTCTAACCTATACTCAAATAAGCTCCCAATATCCCTACCTTCATCCCAGAAGTCGTAACATAGGCAGAAAGATTTTTAAGAAAACACTTTTTGTTCAGACCAAGAGGAGTTATCCGATTTAAAGGTAATGTCTTCACTTATGTTCTTTTGTTTTATTTTTCTTCTACAACCCCCTAAAAACTTTTTATTCCTTGATTTTTAGTTGAATGTATTACATAAATTCTATTATTCCTATAGTTGAAACATTGAACCTTGGGATGTTCTCTTCATTCCTCTATAATATTTTCCAGATTCAACTTGTCTACCCAAAATTCAAGTGCATTGTAGCCATATCTGTCACACCTGAATCATTTCCTTGTCCCTATGAGGAAATTTATATGATTCTTCTTCCCTTATTTTCATGTTGTGAGTGGTTGAGCATACATTCCTCCTTTTCTATTACATCCTCTACATTTATACTTCATATTTTGTTTCATATATCCATATCCATGTGAGAATGATAAAAAATCCATCTCCACTTTTAGGGAACATCAAACAACTTCATCATATCACCAAAAGTCTTAAAAAGAAGATCCTTTGGATGGAGTTGTTTTAAACCACTAAAGAATCTATCTATTCTTCTATAATTTTTTACATAAAACATGAGGTATACGGATAAACCATTTTGATGTTTTCTTCCCATGTCATGACTAATTCATGTAATGTTTCATTGCATCTATGATTTATCTATCCATCACTCTATGAAGGGTTAAGGGGAACTAAATTTTAAGAAATAGTTTATTAAACTCTTTACATTCTATCCCTTTTATTACAACCATCATATTAATTTTCTTAACTAACACCCACTTTTGATCGACCTTTCTATATTAATGATATATTTCTAGAGTCACCATTAACTTATCAGGATACATATTTATAGGAATTATATTCTATATTGTGTTGACCCACCATTCCATGATGAGTGGATCATAAGATCTGATGATTCTCAGTGTTTATTGTATCATAAAGATATTGACATAAATCTTCCTTTTATTGGGTAATAATGGTCACTATTCATGGTTCCAATTATTATTCATATCCTATGATAGTTGTGTAAGAATTTCCAAGATATTTTCAACTGTATCTCCTATGTAATTGGGGATATCATTCAGGTAATCACTACATTTTCCTACCTAAGGATTGTTGGCATGGTGTCTCTAAGTAACCAACAATTTCGAATATAAAAAAATGTAAATAAATTTATGATAATAAATCATGAATATATACCTTATGCTTCTGTGTAATTAACACTAAAGAAATGTCTTTTTAGATCTCTATTTGCGTCATTTTTCTAAGACAAATATTATTGTATGCTTACATGATATTTTCCTCATACTAAGGTTTTTCAATAATTTTCCCTAATCATAACTCCCAAATTAACTAAACCTTTCTCTGTTACAAACTATAGCAACCCCAATTTCTATAACATGATTATTAGATCATTTTATAGATAAAACATCATAGAATTATAAATAAATGGCCCAAAAATTCTAGTATATTTGGAAAATTATGACAATAAAAAATTTGGACATAATAAAACATATGCTTTTAAATTGTCTATGTAAATCCTCAATAGTTAATGTTTTTATTAGTAAAAGTAATCACCTAGTGATTCATATCAAACAAATGGATGAGTTAAAACCCCAGTAAAAGAATAAATAATGAACTTGAATTAATTAAAAAATGGATATCATTAATATAATTATCATAAGTGAGGTATCTTATTCATAATCATGAGAGGAACTATTAGATGAGGGAATGAAATGTTTAAATGAATAAAATTAAAACATCATGTATTAGTGTCCAAATACTACAAATATTTTTGAAAAATTTTATCTTGATGTTAACACATAACATTTGTGGATTACAATAAAATAATCCTTGTGAATATATATAGAGTCATGTTCTTGAATAATACACATTATCTCATGAGATACGTCATATTACCCATTTCATTGGAGGACTACCTAATTTTGAGAACACTTTTCACATCAGAATATTTTAATAATCATTCAAGAAACCTAAAACCTATATCTATGAAATTTAGAAATAAAACCTTGTAGTGGAATGAGATTCATAAGTATTTGTTTAATCATGAGTAAATTTGGTGTTCCAAAATAAAGATGGAATAACATATTTGGTATAAAATTCATCATTCTTTCATGAAGAAGAAACAACTCAAGAGGAGTCCAAATGTGCATTATAAATAAGTTTTCCTTTGGAAAATCATTGTATTTGACATGAAAAAATATTGATGACATGAACATCCAATAATATAAAATGGATGCATAATTAAATTATATTTTATTAATATTAAAAAAATTCGTACAAAAATTTTCTAGAAAAATGAATATCCTATGGAAAAGTTGTAACACCCCGACCCCAGCTACCCAGAGTCGGTGCATTAATTACATAACATTGGCATGATCACAAGAAAGATCAAATCCCGAAAGACCGATTGGTTTAGTAGCCTTGGAAACACTAGATATAATCATAAAGTTTTACATTACATTTCAAAGTGAAAAACTACTACAACAACAAAGTCTTCATATCCACACTATTAACCCCTCATAATATCCCTGCAAGTCATTCATAAATTACTTCTTCACTACCTGGGAAAAATAAAACATAGAAAAGGGGTGAGCTCAAATGCCCAGTAAGGATAACAATATAGCGGAACATTCAAAATAAGCATAAACATTTAAGGCAATAAATTACTAAAACAAAAGCCTTTTAAAATTGAACTTCAACATAGTATGGCAAAAGTAAAATGAAATAATGTCATTTACTTGTTCACATGGATATTCTACTAATAGAATAATCACATGCAATATCAATAACCACTTTCATAATGTTGGAATGCATAATGCCAGACTATCATAACCACATAGCCAAGGCCTCGTGCCAAGACTACAAATAAGATTTTGTCAAGGACTTGTGCCAAGACACTAGTTTGTCTCATGAGACCTACCGATGCATCGAGGAGCTATAGCGGGATCCACCCGTCACTTATTAAGTCCAATGCATTCCCATATGAAAAGGTTTAAACATAACATAAACATTCGTATTAAAACTAGCATACGAAATGTCAATAATTTCACGATAAACTATGAATGGTATAAAAATAGCACATCCACAGTCAAACATATCACAAAAACTTCAATACAATATAGAAGTTTTGTATCATAATAAATCAACTTCAAATAATCTTAAAATCCTTCAAAGGATGTTGACATAGATGAAATAAAAATTCTTTTTAAAGAAGTATCTCCTTTTATTTTGAAATCATTTAAGATCCATATAAAATAAAACATTTTCTTTGAAAATATTCTTATAAGCTTGTATGGAAAGCTTCGACGATTTTATAACGGCGGAAAAAAATCACACCCGCCGTATAAGTTAAAAAAACATTCTTACCTCAATTCAGTCGAAAAGGTTAAAAAGGACCTTGTTTTGAAAACGACAGAAAGATTCCTTTATAAACCTCTTATAAAAAGTCAAACAAGGGTATAAATGACTTTAACCCATATTCTTGTAAATAGTAAAAATGTTTTGAAATACATTTCAAAGAAACATGGATGTGGATGATAAAGACATCCCAGTAGATTATTACGTATAATACAACCTCGGATAATGAAGAGATTGTGAAATAACCCTTACCTTGTACTTTTCCTTGGTTGGGGTAGGTTAACCTCCTGTATAATGGTGAAATAATTGTTATTAAATTATACAAGAATCATATACATTAATATGATATCATATATGATCTTTTAATATTGATTTGATAATAATATCTTAGTATTATTGCTGTTTCGGGTGTGAACTTACTTGTTTGATTTTGTATGTTTTGTTATGTAAGACATGTTTGTAAAGGATAAGTTGTATATTATTCAAATCCAGAATGGTATCACGTCCTTAAACATAATTTTTAAATCATCAAATGATAATTATACTTGAATGGATACGATGGAGAATGAATCTCATCGCGTTCGTGGAGACGGTAGTCCGTACGTACGCACGAACGCTACTTCCATTTAATTTTTATTTTAAAAGAATTGAATCCAAATGATACATAGGTATATTACTATTCCAGTATAATATAATATTTTATATATGTTACTTAAGTTCGTTAACACCATCCTTTATACGTTCCATGTGTGGTATGAACGAGTCATATCATTTTAAGGGGGCGGTAGTCCGCACTTCCTCAAATGAAATTATCGTATGTATATACAAAATGAAACGAATAATGGTATGAAATAAAATAGAATTACAGAAGCTTATATATAAAATATATATCATTAATATCATATTTAATTACAGTTCCATCATAATGGCCACCATGAGAGGCGGTAAGATGTATTTGAACAATCATCGTTTCGTGAGGCGTTAGTTTGCCATCCAAAGAAACATTATGTTCATCATCCATTAGATGGAGTTGTGTGTATGTGTAGTTTGAATCCTTATTATAACAACATCCTAGTATATTTAGGATACTGGTGTTGTTACAAAAGAAAGTAAATAAAAAGAGTTTGGGGGTTGAAGAAGCAAAATAAATGAAAATAATTTAAGAGAAATCGTTACCTTTAATTTAGGTAACTCACTTTGGATGGAACCAAAGGACTTGTTAAAATGCTTTCTGCCTAAGGGGAAGCTTCAAGAAGGAGGAGAGGGATGTGGGGAGCTTAGTTGGGCAGAGTTTGGACGAGCCAAGTGGCTTGATAGGTTTGAAGAATGAGTAGAAGTGGTCTCCTTTTATAAGGGAGAGGAGGGGCTCTTTAGGAAAGAGTGAAAGTATTACTTTATAATATAATTATATTAGGTTTATAATGGTCCAAAAATCATTGAGGTCTAAGATAAGATGAATAATATTCTAAATAACATCAACCAATAAGAATTGGACAGGTTTTAGATAATATTTTAATCATTATAATCTTATTTATTTAAATGATTTATTAATGAGGTAAACATTGCATCATTATTGTGTCATTAATAATTTAACTTATTTGATGTCTAAAAATTATAAATAAAATATCATCATGTAGGAAATCCTTTTAGCTTTCTAATGAATATTTATAATCGAAAATCCAACATGTATAACCCTATGTAAAAATTGTTCTTCTAAACGATGTAAGCTTATGCCATTTTTATTTTTATTTTAACATTATTAATATAATGTGTCCCTACCACATACAAGTGGCTCCAAGGGGTCCCCAAATTGACCCAAGGATGCTCATGGTCGGGTATGTGTCCACCAATAAGGTTAGGACACGTTTTAGGGTAATTTTGTATTATTATAATATTATTTTTTTAACCCTTATTTACCGGATTTACCCTTTAACCATGGTAAATAAAATATTTACCGCAGTAATTATTCAAAATGTGTAAAAATAAAAGTTACCTATTTACATAATTTGGACATCCTGATTCCAAATATGGAATCCATTTTCCTAAATTCAAAACACAGAAGTGGCAGAAATTAATTTAAAATTAATTCCCGCTGTCAAAACAAAAAGCGTGTTTTTAAGAGATAATAACTATCAAAAGATTGACACTTGTTTATGTTAGGTTTAATTGTAAAATTATGTCCAATGACCAACATTATATTAAATTGTAAAAATATATTCTAAATATAATTTAAAACCACTCAAAATCACAATTTATCACTATTAATTATTTTGATTAAAAAAGTTGTTTTTAATTAAAATTTAGAAATTTTCACTATTCATCAAAATATAAAAGTTATCCGAAAAGTACCAAAATTTCACCCTAGGCTAATTTCGATATTCCGAATCCAAAAATGAAGTCCATTTTGAAATATAAAATATATATGATTTCAAAAAGTATGTATTACTATTCACAACGGCTAGTTTAATTAGTTGTGGTGTGTGTTAGAACTCGAGGTTGCGTACAACACACGCTATCGCATTATTCGAAGGGAAACGTACCATAAAAGCATGGGGTGTTACATTCTCCACACCTTCAAATAATTACGTCCTCGCAATTTCTAGGGTATTACTACATAAAAAGACTCGGGTGGTTCTTCATCATAAGTTCCTCGGGTTCCCACGTTGCCTCTTCCATCTTATGGTTTCTCCACAAAACCTTTACCAGATGCGTCGTCCGGTTTCTCAGTACTTGTTCTCTTGTATCATGAATCCTGACGGGCTCTTCGCAATAAGACAGATCGGGTTCCAGTTCTAATTCCTCATAGGTGAGTACATGCGTTGGGTCAGGCATGTATTTTCTCAACAGAGATACGTGGAACACATCGTGAAATTTGGAGAGACTTGGCGGCATTGCCAATCGGTAAGCTACAGCCCCAATTCATTCTAGAATTTGGAAAGGTCCAAAGTACCTGGGACTCAATTTACCTTTCTTACCAAAACGTATGACTCCCTTCCACGGAGATACCTTCAGGAAAACATGATCACCGACTTGAAATTCCAAATCCTTCCTTCGATTATCGGCATAGCTCTTCTGCCTACTTTGAGCTGCTTTGATGTGATTTTGGATTACTTTCACCTTTTCCACCGTTTCCTCCACCAGTTCTGGGCCTACAAGTTTTCTTTCACCAACGTCATCCAAACAGGTTGGTGTACGACATCTATTTCCATATAACGCTTCATATGGTGCCATCTGAATACTCGAATGGAAGCTATTGTTATAGGAAAATTCTACCAGAGGTAAATATTGATCCCACATACCCTGAAAGTCAAGTGAGCAAGATCTCAACATGTCTTCTAAGGTTTGAATAGTCCGTTCTGATTGTCCGTCTGTCTGAGGGTGGTATGCAGTGCTCAAATGAAGTTCAGTATCTAGGGATTTCTGAAGACTTTTCCAGAATCTTGAAGTAAAAGGGTGATCACGATCAGAAACAATCGATAGGGGTACTCCATGAAGTCTCACAACATCATTAATATATAGTCTTGCTAGACGTTCCAGGGGTAGATCTTCTCTTATAGCAAGAAAATGTGCTGACTTGGTAAGACGATCAACAATAACCCATATTGCATCGTTCCTTCTAGGAGTCTTTGGTAGCCCCATGACAAAGTCCATCGTAACATTGTCCCATTTCCACTCCGGTATGGGAAGAGGTTGCATGACTCCTCCAGGCTGTTGCCTTCCAGCTTTCACTTGTTGACAAACCATACATCTTGACACAAAATCAGCAATCTCCCTCTTCATGTTGTCCCACCAAAAATGTTCCTTCAAATCTCTATACATTTTGGTGCTCCCAGGGTGTATAGAGAAATTGGAACTATGAGCATCATCCAGCAATTCCCTTTTTTGATCAGGTATATTGGGAACACAAAGTCTCTTCCCGAATTTCAAAATTCCATCTTCATACACAAAGTCTCTCAATCTCCCATCATTCACAGCTTTAATCTTCTTTTGGAATTCTTCATCATCGGTCTGAGAACTCTTAATCCTTTCTAGTAAAGATGGTTTTGCAACCATTTGAAAAAGCATTGATGTTTCACCTTCCCTGGTTATTCCCATGTCCATCTTCACTAGATCCATGAAAATTGGATCCCTTTCAATTCTCATATTGTTCAAAACTCCATGGTCTTTTCTAATCAAAGCATCTGCCACCTTGTTTGCCTTCCCCGGGTGGTAGTGTATCGTACAATCATAATCCTTGAGTAATTCAAGCCATCTCCTTTGCCTCATGTTGAGTTCTTTTTGTGAGAAAATATACTTCAAACTCTTGTGATCAGTATAAATCTCACATTTTTCACCATAGAGGTAGTGCCCCCATATCTTCAAAGCAAAGATCACAGCTGCTAACTCAAGATCATGAGTAGGATAGTTTTGTTCATGAATTTTCAACTGTCGTGATGCATAGGCAATAACTCTATCATTCTGCATAAGGACACAGCCAAGTCCTTTCTTTGATGCATCACTATAAATAACGAACCCATCATTCCCCGATGGTAGAGTCAATATAGGAGCATTGACTAATATTCTCTTCAGTTCTTCGAAACATTCTTCACACTCTTTTTTCCAAACAAATTTAACCCCTTTACGTGTGAGCTTCGTTAATGGGTTAGCCAATCGGGAAAAATTCTGGACGAAACGTCGATAATAACCTGTCAAACCAATAAAACTACGTACCTCAGTTATACTCGTAGGTACTGGCCATTCTTGGATTGCCTTGGTCTTAGAAGGATCAACAGAGATTCCATCTTTAGAGACAATATTTCCAAGAAAATAAATCTCCTGAAGCCAGAATTCACACTTGCTAAACTTCCCATATAATTCATGCCTCCTCAGAGTCTTTAAGATAATGCACAAGTGATTTTCATGATCTTCGTAGGTTTTGGAGTATACCAAGATATCATCAATAAATACCACCACAAATTCATCGAGATACTCCTTGAAAACTCTATTCATCAGATCCATGAATACAGAGGGTGCATTAGTCAATCCAAACGGCATTACAGTAAACTCGTAATGCCCGTACCTAGTTCGAAATGCTGTCTTCGGAATGTCTTCCTTCTCCACACACAACTGATGGTATCCAGATCGAAGGTCAATCTTTGAAAAGTATTGAGCTCCATGCAGTTGGTCAAATAAATCATCAATACGAGGTAGGGGATACTTGTTCTTTATCGTTATAGCATTGATCTCCCTGTAGTCGATACATAACCTCATAGATCCATCTTTCTTTTAAACAAAAAGAACAGGGGCTCCCCATGGAGAAACACTAGGGCGACTAAATCCCTTATTACTCAATTCCTCTAGTTGTTTCTTTAGTTCGACTAACTCTACAGTGGCAATTCTATAAGGGGTCTTCGATATAGGCCTTGATCCAGGAATCAAATCAATAGAAAACTCAACTTATCGTTCTGGAGGATGTCCAGGTAAATCTTCTGGAAATACATCTACAAATTCTTTCACAACAGGTACATCCTCTATTTGAACATTTTTTTCCTCACACGCAGTTATTTCATTCTCTTCCTCCCCAATAATTGAATTTAGTTGAGCTATTGAGGGTGGATCTAAATAAGAATTAGGTGGTGACGATTCTACTCTAAAAATAAGGTGTTCTTTATCATTATCATCAAGAATCGTAACCTCTTTCTTCTTACAATAAATCTTCGCATCATAGTCCGAAATCCAGTCTATACCGAGGATTATATCAAACTCAATCATAGGTATGACGATGAGATCAGCAGATAAAGAAAATTTATGTGCTCTAATGGGGACTGATTCACAAAACTTTGTTGCAACGATACTTCCCTTAGGAGTTTTAACTGACAACTCCCTTATTAAATAAAATTGGAAATATCTAATTTTCTTAGCAAACTGGGAAGATATGAAACAATGCGATGATCCAGAATCAAATAATGCATTTTCTAAACTTGAGGAAACCATTAAATTACCTGCCACCACGTCTTTCGGAGCTTCTACCTCAGCAGTAGTGATAGCATAAGCCTGGCCTTGATCCCTTGGCCTTTTCTAAGGTAAGTTCTTCTGACGCTTAGGACATGCATTTTCATAATGCCCCATCTCCCTGCAATTGTAGCACTGAACGTTGGTAGCTTCCTTCTTCCCCTTGCAATCATGAGCTTGGTGGCCTTTTTCACCACACTTGTAACAGACTCCCATTCCCTTCAAGCAAGTACCAGGATGTTTCTTCCCGCATTTACCACAAGATGGATATTCAACCTTTCCCTTATTCCCCTTATTTCCATTCCCAGATTGATCAGCAGGTCTCTTCTTCTCTTGCTTTGCTTTAAAGTCATAAGACTTAGAGAATTCCTTTTCGGTCTTGATAGCACATGAGACAATGTCTTCGTACGATGAAAAGGATTGTGAGACTAATGCTCGACGGAGAAATGGTTTTAACCCATCAAAGAAACGATCAATATTACTTCTTGGGTTGCGTATATAATCTCCAGCATACCTCGCTAACCTTGTAAAGTTAGCCTCATACTTTGTGACACTATCATCCTCCTTTTGTCTTAGACTTAGAAATTGCCTTTCCATATCCGCTCGATGGTCGCGAGGGAAGTATTTTTCTAAAAACAGATCATTGAACTCCCTCCATTCCATATTTGATACTTCATCATCTTCCTTCATGTTTTGAATCAATGACCACCATTGATCAGCATCTCCAGTGAGGCGGTAAACTGCCATGATAACTTTTTCCCTTTCACTGCTCCCCAAAGCCTGAAATATTTTCTCCAGGGAAAATATCCATTGCTCAGCTACTAATGGATTTGTATTCCAGTTGAAAGTTGGTGGTTGTTGCCTCATGAATCAATCTAACATTGATCCTCCACGCTACAGATCAGGGTGCTCCATACGGGTAAGGTTATTATTCATAACCTGAGTAAGTTGTCCCAGTATGGTGATTAGCTGATCGGCACCAGTTGCATCACCAGCCCCACTATAATTATCTTGAGCAGGAGGGAAATCCCTACATGGAGTGCGTGCATTGATACGGTTTCCATTTCTTCCACTAGGCTCCATTTCTAAACAATGGCATAAACTAGATCAGTTTATGAATCAAAATACATAATCCCATACTTATAAAACACTTAACATAAATTGAACTATTTATGGATATAATCCATAATCATAAAAATGTTTTCTTTGAGGAAGTATATACTCATAAACCCTTCATAATGATTTGTAAAGAAAATGAGAGTTATCCTAAGCATATCCCCCGGGAGTGTCATAACCAAGAGTGCAGCAAGGCCCGTTGTCGTGCACCAATTCCCGTTCGAGTCTAGCTCAAAGCGGTGTTTTCGGGTTTTACCCCTAGGTACATTCGTGCCAGAGCCGCCTCTACCTGCTCGTATCCAGACAGGGATGTATTGCTCGGAAAACTCACAAAATCTCTACAATACCAAAATTCTAGGAAGTTCTTCTATACTAATCCTCAAAGTTCATCTTAGGTCTACGTGCTCTAATCAGAGTTTATCTAAATCTAGCTTCCAAGGATTGTACTAAACTTCCTCTGATACCAACTGTAACGCCCCGACCCCAGCTACCCAGAGTCGGTGCATTAATTACATAACATTGGCATGATCACAAGAAAGATCAAATCCCGAAAGACCGATTGGTTTAGTAGCCTTGGAAACACTATATATAATCATAAAGTTTTACATTACATTTCAAAGTGAAAAACTAATACAACAACAAAGTCTTCATATCCACACTATTAACCCCTCATAATATCCCTGCAAGTCATTCATAAATTACTTCTTCACTACCTGGAAAAAATAAAACATATAAAAGGGGTGATCTCAAATGCCCAGTAAGGATAACAATATAGCGGAACATTCAAAATAAGCATAAAAATTTAAGGCAATGAATTACTAAAACAAAAGCCTTTTAAAATTGAACTTCAACATAGTATGGCAAAAGTAAAATGAAATAATGCCATTTACTTGTTCACATGGATATTCTACTAATCGAATAATCACATGCAATATCAATAACCACTTTCATAATGTTGGAATGCATAATGCCAGACTATCATAACCACATAGCCAAGGCCTCGTGCCAAGACTACAAATAAGATTTTGTCAAGGCCTTGTGCCAAGACACTAGTTTGTCTCATGAGACCTACCGATGCATCGAGGAGCTATAGCAGGCTCCACCCATCACTTATTAAGTCCAATGCATTCCCATATGAAAAGGTTTAAACATAACATAAACATTCGTATTAAAACTAGGATACAAAATGTCAATAATTTCACCATAAACTATGAATTGTATAAAAATAGCACATCCACAGTCAAACATATCACAAAAACTTCAATACAATATAGAAGTTTTGTATCATAATAAATCAACTTCAAATAATCTTAAAATCCTTCAAAGGATGTTGACATAGATGAAATCAAAATTCTTTTTAAAGAAGTATCTCCTTTTATTTTGAAATCATTTAAGATCCATATAAAATAAAACATTTTCTTTGAAAATATTCTTATAAGCTTGTATGGAAAGCTTCGACGATTTTATAACGGCGGAAAATAACCGCACCCGCCGTATAAGTTAAAAAAAACATTCTTACCTCAATTCAGTCGAAAAGGTTAAAAGGACCTTGTTTTGAAAACGACGGAAAGATTCCTTTATAAACCTCTTATAAAAAGTCAAACAAGGGTATAAATGACTTTAACCCATATTCTTGTAAAAAATAAAAATGTTTTGAAATACATTTCAAAGAAACATGGATGTGGATGATAAAGAGATCCCAGTAGATTATTACGTATAATACAACCTCAGATAATGAAGAGATTGTGAAATAACCCTTAACTTGTACTTTTCCTTGGTTGTGGTAGGTTAACCTCCTGTATAATGGTGAAATAATTGTTATTAAATTATACAAGAATCATATACATTAATATGATATCATATATGATCTTTTAATATTGATTTGATAATAATATCTTAGTATTATTGCTGTTTCGGGTGTGAACTTACTTGTTTGATTTTGTATGTTTTGTTACGTAAGACATGTTTGTAAAGGATAAGTTGTATATTATTCAAATCCAGAATGGTATCAAGTCCTTAAACATCATTTTTAAATCATCAAATGATAATTATACTTGAATGGATACGATGGAGAAAGAATCTCATCGCGTTCGTGGAGACGGTAGTCCGTACGTACGCACGAACGCTACTTCCATTTAATTTTTATTTTAAAAGAATTGAATCCAAATGATACATAGGTATATTACTATTCCAGTATAATATAATATTTTATATATGTTACTTAAGTTCGTTAACACCATCCTTTATACGTTCCATGTGTGGTATGAACGAGTCATATCATTTTAAGGGGGCGGTAGTCCGCACTTCCTCAAATGAAATTATCGTATGTATATACAACATGAAACGAATAATGGTATAAAATAAAATGGAATTACAGAAGCTTATATATAAAATATATATCCTTAATATCATATTTAATTACAGTGCCATCATAATGGCCACCATGAGAGGCGGTAAGATGTATTTGAACAATCATCGTTTCGTGAGGCGTTAGTTTGCCATCCACAGAAACATTATGTTTATCATCCATTAGATGGAGTTGTGTGTATGTGTAGTTTGAATCCTTATTATAACAACATCCTAGTATATTGAGGATACTGGTGTTGTTACAAAAGAAAGGAAATAAAAAGAGTTTGGGGGTTGAAGAAGCAAAATAAATGAAAATAATTTAAGAGAAATCCTTACCTTTAATTTAGGTAACTCACTTTGGTTGGAACCAAAGGACTTGTTGAAATGCTTTCTGCCTAAGGGGAAGCTTCAAGGAGGAGGATAGGGATGTGGGGAGCTTAGTTGGGCAGAGTTTGGACGAGCCAAGTGGCTTGAGAGGTGTGAGGAATGAGTAGAAGTGGTCTCCTTTTATAAGGGAGAGGAGGGGCTCTTTAGGAAAGAGTGAAAGTATTACTTTATAATATAATTATATTCGGTTTATAATGGTCCAAAAATCATTGAGGTCGAAGATAAGATGAATAATATTCTAAATAACATCAACCAATAAGAATTGGACAGGTTTTAGATAATATTTTAATCATTATAATCTTATTTATTTAAATCATTTATTAATGAGGTAAACATTGCATCATTATTGTGTCATTAATAATTTAACTAATTTGATGTCTAAAAATTATAAATAAAATATCATCATGTAGGAAATCTTTTTATCTTTCTAATGAATATTTATAATCGAAAATCCAACATGTATAACCCTATGTAAAAATTGTTCTTCTAAAATATGTAAGCTTATGCCATTTTTATTTTTATTTTAACTTTATTAATATAATGTGTCCCTACCACATACAAGTGGCTCCAAGGGGTCCCCAAATTGAACCAAGGATGCTCATGGTCGGGTATGTGTCCACCAATAAGTTTAGGACACGTTTTAGGGTAATTTTGTATTATTATAATATTATTTTTTTAACCCTTATTTACCAGATTTACCCTTTAACCATGGTAAATAAAATATTTACCGCAGTAATTATTCAAAATGTGTAAAAATAAAAGTTACCTATTTACATAATTTGGACATCCTGATTCCAAATATGGAATCCATTTTCTTAAATTCAAAACACATAAGTGGCAGAAATTAATTTAAAATTAATTTCCGCTGTCAAAACAAAAAGCGTGTTTTTAAGAGATAATAACTATCAAAAGATTGACACTTGTTTATGTTAGGTTTAATTGTAAAATTATGTCCAATGACCAACATTATATTAAATGGTAAAAATATATTCTAAATATAATTTAAAACCACTCAAAATCACAATTTATCACTCTTAATTATTTTTATTAAAAAAGTTGTTTTTAATTAAAATTTAGAAATTTTCACTATTCATCAAAATATAAAAGTTATCTGAAAAGTACCAAAATTTCACCCTAGGCTAATTTCGATATTCCAAATCCAAAAATGAAGTCCATTTTGAAATATAAAATATATATGATTTCAAAAAGTAGGTATTACTATTCACAACGGCTAGTTTAATTAGTTGTGGTGTGTGTTAGAACTCGAGGTTGCGTACAACACACGCTATCGCATTATTCGAAGGGAAACGTACCATAGAAGCTTGGGGTGTTACAAAAGTCGTTGGGTTAAAAAATATACTTACCTTATATCCGAATGATTTATTCAACTGAATATTTTAGAAAATCAGAATAGATTCATAAATTATTAAATAAAAAACCCTGTATAGATGTTAATTGTTTATTATATGTTTATTTAATTCTATTTAGGAAATTTTTATGAGCTATTGTATTCAATTATATCATTCCTGGAGTGTTTGTTTTCTTGGTTTTTATGGTCGGTTAACTATTATACAAATATAGAAGATCTTTTAAAATATGAATAATTATACAGAATTGAAATTATTTTTTATTAATGAACAAATATTTTTAATTGGTTCTATATTTCATTCAATTTATTATGAGAATATTGATTAGACAAAACATTGATGATAAATTTTTAGTTTGTTTTGTCTGTTTTTTGATCCATAACTATAAAATTAGGGTTTTTTAAATAATATGTTTGTAAATTAATTAGAGAACATTAATAAATTTATTATATAAATATTAAATTTTTTAAAAGCCTTAACAATGGTTTTATGACATTCTATGATGGCGGTAGTGGGAAATGAAAAAATGTCATGTAGAAAGGTGGTGAATTGAAAATTCTCGAAAGATGTTTTCTCTTTTTAAAATAAAATGATAGAAGAAGAGGTTTGATGATAAATATTACATTAACCAATCAAAATTACAATATATATATATATGATATTTTTGTTATCGTTCTTCTTTGTATAATGAATTTTGGGAGATAATAAGAAAATAAAAGAAAATTAAAAAACATTGGAAGAGGAATTTACCTCTTGAATATCTTCTCCTCGAAAACCATCATAAGGCATATGGGTTTGGCCATTTGTTGAGACCATAAGATCATGGATGTGGGGAATATGTATGGTATGGGAATTTGTAATATTTTAGACAATATATGTTTTTAATGTGCAAGTAGAAAAGGTGGTGAGGTGTGGTATTTATAGGGGAGGAGTGGGGTTTTTTGGATTTTTATATTCATTTTTTTATTTTGGATCCACATAAAAAATAATGTTGATATTTATAACTATATATATAATATAATTAAGGATAGTTCGAGATTTTTATTCTTACATCCAAAATTGATCAAAATATATGTATTAACACATAATATTAATTACTCTATATTACCATATTTCTCTATTAAAAAAAAGAATAAATTTTCGAAAAATATAAAAAAATTCATCCTAAGTATTTATTTTTCTGTATATATCCAAAATGGAATTCACTTAATAAAAATAATTTTTTGGCTATTAGAAATTTAATTTTTAAATAAAACAATCAATATTCAAAAAATAATGATTCTAATATTTTAACCAATTTTATCACATTTTTGAAAAAATAATTAAGGTATCATAAAATTAATTATGATTATATTATAACAGAATATTAATTTATGATGCTTTTATATTAATATATATTTTATTTTGAATCATTATATTAATAATAAAAATTTAAATAAACATTCACAATTAACAAAATATCAATAATTAATTTATTTTTTTGAAATAATTATCTACAAATTGTATTATAATATTATACCATATTGCCTTTATAATATGCCAAAATTTTATTTATACCTTTAATGGTGTGTTGACTATTCAATTTCCAATATTAAAATTTCTAATAGTCATGTTATTATTGTAATGTTCATGTTATAATTCCATAAGTATAATTTCCATAAATTCATAAAATATTATTTATTTCATCATCCATTTGTGAGAATAATGCTTTAATTGGACTCTATTTGTGTTTTTTACTATATAACCTAATTGCGATAAGTAAATTCCATTGATAAATTTTGGTTTCCTTATAGATTCAATTAAATTTTTTAATGTTACACCACAATAACAAATATATTATATATTTTTATCAATAATAATTCAGTCATTAAATTATTTAAACATCATTTATGTTGTCATTATGCCTCTTTTTATCATTATCCTACATTATATTCCTGATTCTATTCCCTATTAAAATAAAACTTTTATACCTATTATTCCTTATATATCTATTTTCTCTTAAATTTCGTTTTATAATAGAATAATATTTTCACTTATTAAAATTGAACATAAAATTCATAATTTAGATAAGAAACTATATTAAAATATATCATAGAATATTGTAAGAAAAATCATATAACTATAACAATACTAGACTTTTAGTACCATTAATTAATTTATGTCTCTTTTTTAGGATGATATTTTATCCTCTCTGAGTCACCTAAATATATAGAGGATGTTTCCATCCCATTTTTCTTATAATATCTTTCATAAATTAAGACTAGATTTTTATAAATAGAAAAAACAATATATATAATGGAAATCCATTATGTATTATATAAAAAATATTTCTTATATAAAATCAATACAAATTAGAAAAACCCTATGTATGGAAAATATTTTTCTTGGAAAAATATGATATAACCCTAAAAATATTATATTTAGTTGAATATATTATATGAGTCATTAAAAATAAATTTTATTTTTTCATTTATCAAATATTATGTTAATATATTCAATATGTAAGATAACTTATGTCAACTAAAATTTATTTTATTTCCTTTATAGTGTCTTCTGTGGGACTATTCAATCATTTAGATATTTTTTGGAATCATTAAAACATCTTATATATCACATATAAAATAGTATGTTTCATTGTATAAATGTTACATTTCAGATATGAACCTCAATTATATTTCAAATATTCAAATATAATTTCACATAGCATAAGAAACATTCATACATTTATCCAAAACACTAAACATCATTAAAACACCAAAAAATATCATAACATCCTTTATATCGAATAATAAATTTTATTTTTTCTCAGTATGGATGTGATTAATGTATTGAAACTAAAATATGACACAAATATCATATCCACTTATTATCTTAAAAATGTTATATCCCCTTAGATAATAAATCATAATATATTGTATTATTCATTTAATATTATTCTCAAAAAATCCCCATAATCCTATAAATCAATCAAAATTATCAAAAAAGAATAACATAAAGATTATTTCTAATAATATATAAGCCTTAAAAATATACCCCATTGTATCATTTTAGAAACTATAGACGTAAATCACTCTTCAAACTCAAGAGACTATGAAATGATTCATCATTTAGTTATTTTCTGTTTATTTTTGTGAACTAAATGTTAAAAAACATGTAATAATAGTGATATATTGGACATTAATTTGACATAAATACAAATATTTATATATCTTCATATCAATTTATAATATATTCTTTAAAATAATTAATTAATATTCCACAACTATTTAATCCTATGAAAATTTTCCTCATTTATCTTAGAATAGTTTATACACTAGAAATATGTCTTCAAAATTCACTCATTTATTAATATCCTTTTTAATACATGGTCCCCAAAATTTTTGACCTCCCAAAAATTACATTAATCACATATATTTGGAATCTCACACTATTTTTATGTCCCACATTTTTAAAAAAATTAATGGATAAACAAAAATTATTTAGGTTTTATTTGTCCCGCATTGAAATCAAATATTTAATGAACAAGTTATAGTGTATGTGGTAATTATAATTCCAAGGACATGAGAGAGTGGGGTGAATTCCCACCATTATCATAAAATTATAAAATGGGTACTTCGATAGTGTTTTAATTAACATATTTTTTATTTTTTTGATTAAGTGAGTAATTTTCAACATTTACAATTCTTGATCTATAATATCATAAATTATGTAACATTTTATATCAATGTTATTTGATAAGGAATTTTAAATTATAACTCTCAATAAATTAGTGGAATGTTCACTAACACATTCTAAATGTGGTGGAAACTTGTCTTCAAACATTGTATCACCCAATTGATTTTTCGTAAAAGAAAATGATATTATTTTCAGATTTAATAAAATATAATATTAATATGTTTTATTTATGGTCACAAACCATTATTCCATTGTAATAATATACACACCATTTTCCTCAAACCAAAAATCAACTACTAGTTGATCTTATTTATTAAAAAAAATTGTTATTCCTTGAGATGGGGTTAATTCATGGTATATTTGTTTGAATCCAAAATCACCAATGATATTGTTTGTTTGTTATTACTTATTTTCCACACATTACAACTAAAGAGATTAACAAATAAATAAATTAAATATTCCTGAGAAATTTACATGGTTCACCTAAACTAAATTAATTTTATATGTACGCAATTAAATATTTTTCCGTAGTAGATAAAATAATTTCATTGCATTTATTTTATAATATCGATAATTGAAATTATCTTTATTGGTTTATAAAAATCACTAGAAAATTACATAACTTAGTATTCTAATCAAATTATTTTCTCAGTTATCTATGATCAACCATTTGATATTACCCCCGAGTTTCTGTAGCTCTCAAAAAAAACATAATGAGGCTCCTTATGAGTGACCTCTTAGAAAACCTAATTATTATTATACAATATTCTATAACTCAATTTGGAATTACTCACCATAAATTATTAAGACAATGATTCTCAATCTTTGTCACCTCACATATTCAAATACTTAAAATTGAATGATTTATCCATTTTCTAACAAATTTTAGTCTCCATGTTCTTCTCAATTCATTTATTTATAATTTAAAATATTTTATTCACTAAATAATTAAATGATTAATAATTACATATAAGAATTTAAAAACACTATAAAATTTTGAAATTTTCAAGTATTTAATGGAAATTAATTAATTTTTTTTTTAAATAATCATCCCTGTAATCATTTATTGAATATTATATTTTAAAATTATCCAAATAATTATTATAACCAACAAGATTTTACATCTATCTTCATGGAATGGTAAATATTCAAAATCAAGGTACATAAAATCATCTATAAAATTTAATAAAAATCATTGAAAAGTCATTATATAGTCTTCTCAGTCATATAGTTAGGATTTAATCTATTGAAATTTTCAATCCATTAAACATATTTAATGATTGATAAAAGATATCATAATCCACAAAAAATTTACATTATAAAAAATTTCTAAGGGAATTACCCTTATATGTTCTTAGAAAAACACTGTTTTTTTAATTTTTAATAGAATAACCCTTAGCGCATTTTCATTTCTCACTTACTTACTTAGGAATGACTATTTAAAATGATTGTGATGACACTTATAGAATTTCAAAAGACCCATATAGTTTTTCGATAGAACATTAAATCAATTTAAAATGACCAACTAGAATTATAAATAACCATCTTAGAATTTTGAATGATCCTTATGATTTGGACATAGAAAAAGGTTCACTGTCATACTCAATATCAGAATGTTCAAAATTCCACCAGAAAATTAAAAAACTCACCTATATTTTAATAAATATTCATCCAAAGTAATTTCTAGATATTTTTCACATTTCTTTAATTATATTGTCTATATTAATATGAAAATAATAATTCTATAGGTATTTTTACTATCAACCCTCCCTGTTAAATTTGATGAAAATAAAATATGAGATTGGTCACATGTTAATTTAATAATATAAAATCTGTATAGAACTAATTAACACCACATCCCAAACCCCTTAAATTTATATATTGCATCAATGAATTTAAATAATAACCTATAAACTTCCATGACGCATGAACCGTGTGAAAAATTAGATTAATGAAAAATTAGCATCAAAATAGAACTTATATATATTCTTCATTCTATTGTACTCCACTATAATGATGCATCCCTTGATTAAATGGGTAAATATTAACCCATATTTTAAAAATATATCAAATTATTTCTACACATTATTATATATGATAGAACACTAATTTTTTACTTAATTTAATACCATATAGTACATATCCTAAATATTTTATGGATAACTTCTTCTTCGTTATCTGTGAAATAAATGATCACCTCACTAAGTTATCCAAATAGAGTGTCATGAAAAAAATTAAATTCATCAGACTCACCATAACATAAAAAAAATTGAAAATAACATGGAGAGCGGGTCTATTTTATAACCCATATGGTTAGAAAGAGTCAGCTGAACTAGAAAATATTACTAATGCCTTTCAAAATCTTCTTTTAATACTTCCTCCATCATTATATCCAGGATATGATGTTGTGTTGAAAAATACTCCAACATAACTAAACCTTTCTCAATAATCTCCATGATTAATGGATAATTTTTTGCAAGTGTTTTTTGATATTAATTAAAGATATATATTTCTTTAAATTTTATATATCAAATTATAGAATTTTGTTAAAAACGACTATTTCACATCAATGAAAACAACATAGAGATGTGTATTTATTTATATTGATTATTTATATTCATTATTAGATGAATGTTATCGATCCTTTGTAATGTTTAGAAAAGTGTTTTCTTAGTTATTATTAATCAATTAATTCCATGAAATACAATAGAGATATTGATTAATATGATTTAAAATTTTAATAATATACTATATCTTTTCCATTAATATTTTTATATACCAATAAATTATGATATAATTTTCTATGATAAAATTGCCTAAAATAAATTATATTATTGATAAATCAACATATATTTTACTATTATTGTCTATATCATCTTGTTATAACAACGAAACCTTGTGTATTCACGTGTATTGGATACAAAAAACATCATGTTTCTATTATGTACACATGGGTTCCTGTAATAAATCTATACATTTCAATATTGATCTCCTTTCCTAATTCATCTCCCAAAATTTTTATCTAATTACCCTATAGATCATTCATTTTATTTGAAAGTTCCATTCAAATAATTATGATTAAATATTTAGAGTGATTTTATTGTGACAAAAAATTACTAGCCCTTCCTTGATTCACATTAATGTTAAGGATGATTTTTCTGTCCAAAATCATGGAAGTCTCAAATAAAATACAAACCAATTCAAGAAAGATTGTATTATTAATTAATAAATCCTAAAAAATAGTATAATAATCAATAATGAAAACTAACAACCAAATAACAACTTTTCATATTGATATAATTGTTCTGATCAATAGCCAGAAGGTTCAGGAAACAGGCAGAAACCTGCTCCCATTAAAATTAATAAAAAAGAAGTAAACAACAAAAAACAGTTCAGGAACAAGAGGCTTTGCAAAGCCTTGAGTACAGAACCCCATTCCTATCATTTCTACTCAACTCTTCACAATAGAAAGGCAATACAAAGGACCAGCTGGAACTGACCTCCACAATGGCCCTTTTAGAAAGTGCATCAGCGACCTGGTTGGATTCACGATATGCATGCGAGACATCAAGGCGTAAGCTGTCGGCAAGCCTCACGTAGGAGATCCAGTCAGGCATCATCCTCCAAGGAACATTTTGAGACCTATCCTTCAATATCTGCACAGCAAGAGACGAATCCGACTCTAACCATAGTCTATGCCAACCATAACGAACTGCATACCTGATAGCTTTGATAATCGCCCATAGCTCAGCTTCAATAGCATGTGCATAACCAATATAATGGAAAAAACAACCTTTCACAAAGCCTCGATGAGTTATGAACACTCCACCACATCTAGGAGGACCCAGCGCACCATCAGCCGCCCCATCAACATTCACTTTCAGCCACTCTGGAATCGGTGGAATCCACCTGATATATTTGACCATTCTAGGCTTTCGTTCCCTGCCACTAACACCAAGGGATCTCAAGATGACAAAGTCAGAAATGTTATTATGCATAGACCCCGTTTGAATCCTGGAAGCAACTGCAATATTTCGGTGTATATGCAGAACACCATCCCATAATGATGGCTTTCCATTATTAAAGACAACAGAATTCCGAGCTTTCCATATGTAGGAGAATACTGAAGTGATAGCAGCAGTAAAAAAGGAATGCAGTTGATCACTGAACTAAATTTTCATTTTTTTGATCAATATATCATAATTATAATCCAAAATTTCATTAGATTTGATAATTCAAACAAATCCAATATAATTGATCTTGTGTTATGATGAATGATATATTATTTAATGTATATGATTTGGAATCATTTTTATTTACAATAAATCAATTTGGTCTATAAATTTATGTTTCTAAATTAAGGATACCATTAATAAATATATATTTTATAGCCATTTAGTAAAAATTGAAACCCCTTTCCACATATAATCACTAGAAAATAGAAACTGTATCCAAAAAATAAATGTTGGAAAATACTAATTGATAACAATTACATATATTTAGGAATACCAATTTCACACTAAGCATAATTTTTTCTAAGTCACCTTTTCATATTCATTGAATATTTTTGAAACAAGTAGTTGTTCCTAGTGAAATTATTAATTTTTCTCAAATGATTTTTAAAAAATTGATTATATTTAAT
This sequence comes from Viscum album, assembly GCA_963277665.1. Lineage (NCBI taxonomy): Eukaryota > Viridiplantae > Streptophyta > Magnoliopsida > Santalales > Viscaceae > Viscum > Viscum album. Next base: position 524,328,922 of record OY728162.1, on the reverse strand, counting down.
TTTTTCATGTTCCTCTTGAATTTATTTAATTTTATTTGCATCACTGAGATACTCTTAAAAAATATTAACACTACAATATATTGAAATTGTATCTTTTTTAAAATTTTCAGTATCTTTTATTGTGTTAACAATGTGTGGAAAATCGAAAAAGTATCAATAAATATTATAAACCATCACTGTTTCAAAAATAATAGTTGGGAAAATTTCTATATTTTCAACATTTATGAATTTTCCTATAGTTATTCATTATCCATATGTCCTCATCTAATACTAGTACAATAAAACTATAATACTAAATCATTTTATCATTATTCTCTTGTAAAAATTAATCACCTCTCTGCAAATTTTGATCATTTTAATCAACTGTTACACCATGAAATTCAAAATTCATCATAAGAATTTTGATGTTCAAATTTTATGACATTATTTTGGATTAATATCTAATGAAACTATAATCATTCCTATGAGTGTTAAATTTTCTTGTTATTATATTTATTACGAATAAATCATTTACTTTTAGAAACCGGAAAGTAATTTTTTGTTGGATTCATTCAATATCCCATATCATTGGGTGAAATATCTTAATATCCTCATTAGAAATCCGTATAAATAACATAAATTATTAATGAAAACACCATTACCATATGTATCTATTGTATTTCTTTTCAATGTTATTGTTAGTTCTTTGTTATTTACAATATATTACATCCTCTAAACAAAACAATTTTTAAGAGTTCATACCACTAAAACATTTAGTCATATCCCATGATTTTTTGATATAAATCCACTTTAAATTTTTTTAACTTTATATAATTATTAATTTATAACTTATGTATTTTTATACCAAATTTTATTCAAAACAAGTCATTAATATACATTAATGTCGTTTAATAATTAATACTTATAGTGGATAAGTGTCATCTATAACATCGTATCGAATCATTGATATATAAAATATAATATCGCTTCATATCCCTATATTTTTCTGTTATACGCCTAAAAACATCCACATCCCTAGGTATACCTTGTTAATCGACTTATTTTTTCATATAATTCTATTTCCTTTTATTTATTTTCCTTCATTTCCTTGTCTCAAATGTGTGAGTATGAAAACGTAGAAGCCCAGGGATGTATGAATCCCATTCAACAATTAACATTCCTGAAAATTCATTTTTTATTTGGTAATCATGACATTTATTCCACAATATATACTTTAACTCCAATGATAATAAAAACTTTTCTTGTACTCAAAAAAAGAGGTAGATGGTCTAATGTGTTTTCTTCCATTTCATAATAAATAATTTTTATATTCCTATGATATTTATAGATTTCATTTTAAATTAATCCAAATTCTTGATAAAAATATTTAAACAAAATCTTAGTATTTTTTACTATGGTCTTAAAATAATATGATATATATGCACCTCAATAAGTTTCCTCATATGATGAATTTTTATAAACCATTTATATATTTTTTCTTATATTTTTATGTATAGGAACATGAATATCTATTTCATTTATTATGTCTATGATATTATCTTTTATCATCTTATAGGGGAATTATGATATAGTTTTAGAATCAATATTTTACCTTGATGTATTTTTCATATAGTATGTCCCACAAAATTTTCATTCTCAACCTTTTTTTCTTGGACCATGTCAACAATTGTCCATCAAATGGCGGAGAACAATATGTTTACACAATATGATTAAATATATCATCTTAATCGTACAATGAAGAAAATATAAAATTAATTTTAATCTAGCATGACTATTTTTAAAACTAATATAATCTATTTTGTCAGGTCTTATTTGGAATATATTATTACCCTAGATGAATTTTAGTAAACATTGTGTGCATAACCATCAAAAAAATCAAAATAATAATAATAATAAAAAATTATAAGGAATTAAAATCATCTGTTAATATCTTCCTGAAACCATAAATTGTAGTTTTTCTATGGAACAATTATATTTTGTGATCCACATAATTGTATAATAATATCATTAGATACATGTTGGTATATATTTTTTTGATCACTACTCCAATTATAAATTTTGTTGCCTATATTGAGTTATTAAAAATAAGACATATAAAGAGTAGGTTACAATGGTAGTCCATTAAAAATATATATGAATTATTTAAATTATCCTCATCATTAGATTTAAATTTATTTTTTATATTATTCATATGTGGGATAAATCATTCCAAAAAATGATTTCAAGGATAATTTTGGTGTTGTAATGCCTTTGGAAACAAGTATTAGTGTTTTTAAAACAACATATTTCTACCTAAAAACTTTAGAGAGAATAAATAATGGTGGATACAATAACAACATAATAAAAATAATCATTTCTAGTAATATGTGAACAAAAATTAGGTGGTTAATAGTTTTTAGAATCAACATGATGTTTGTGAATGGTGTAATATTTAATAGAATACCATGAATGAATATATTAAATGATTTTCAGTTAAATTAAAAAAAATATTGATATGTGTGGATGTTTAGGTAAGGAATAAATTCAAAACCCTAAAAATTTGGTTGACGTTCTCTTAATGTGATATAAATATGAGAATGGTTGGATTAAAGATATAAATTTTTCTTCACACTAGAGAATATAATAAAATATCCTAATAAATATTAAAAGATATATTGAAGGGGGTGTTTCATTGAAATTAAAACTCAATAAACATCAATGGATTTGGAATGGAACATATTGTTGAGAAAAAAATAAACACTAAAAAACTATAATTTTTTATTGGTTGAAGCATAATTTATTTATTTTATTATAACTACATGATGAAAAAATTATTTAGTTTTCAGAAAGAAAGGATTTATTATGGAGTGGGTAAATGATGGAGTGGTAATATTATATGTATCATGAATCCTAACTAAAATATTTTGGTTGTAGAATCCAATACTAGTTTCTATATTTGTATTAATGAAATAAATAAAAACTAATAGCTATTAAATTAATTCATGGGGAGTTTTAGAAACCATATATTATTTTTATATGTTCATTAAAAACTCAAAATTATGACACATAAGAGATTATAAAAAATTACATTTAAAAATCAGTAAATAAATAAAAATATACTGAAAAATTAATTTAAAAAATCTTTTTATACAACTTTAAAAAATCATTAAATAATATTAGAAAATGTATGTAGATCAAAGAAAAGATTCCCGACTGATATGAAAATTCGGGTTGATTATGCTCTAAAGTATTAATTTAGTATATTGTATACACAATAAGTGGTAAATAAAATTAAAACATATGATCTACAAAAATTAACATTCTATGATAAATTACATTATATATTAGGTAGATATATCAAAAAAAATTATCATCAATAATTGAATACTAAAAAATCCGAGTAAAAAAGGAATATTGTACTGTAAAACCCATACCTCAAGACCATTATTCATAATAATTTGTCTGAACACTTGCATAATAAATTTACATTTACTATACTCTTATAATATATTTAAATTTACTTATATACTACATACCATACATGATTTTATTGGAAAAGCTTATCAATGTTCATTAACAATCATTTTTATCGTCATTGTTTTCATTATTAATTGCCTCAATTTTCATATATGTTTTTGTTTGACAATTATAGTCCTTGGTCATCGATCATGTTTCATTATTCTAAATAATTTTATTAATTAATTTAATATAATATATAGTCAATATACACCTATTTATAATTTGTTAGGTAAAATTGTGATGAAAATTAAATGAAATGACTACATAGAGATCGTAGTCTATACGTACAGATAATGGATGATTCCAATAAAATATTGATAGAAAAAATTATGTTGGAATAATAATTACCATTTAAAAAAATTATTATACATTAAATAGTATATATATATATATATATATAGAAACTCAATTTATCAGAATAATCATCCATGAACTATGTTGATTGAAAATGAGTCATAGCGTTATTGGTGGAATTAGACCACATATACTGACATATGATACATTAATATCTAATGTCATGTTTAGGTTTTGGAAAATAGACATAAAATAATAAAAATAAAATATCACTAAATTACTTATATTATATTCATCATTTATGGAATAATAAAAAAAATTAGAATAAGTAGAAGAATAAATAAAACAAAAAAGACTGGTTGATATGTATCCCTATTAATTGAGATTTGTACTTTTTATTACACAATAAGTGTAGAGGTATTGGTTATAAATGAATAATAGAACTCATAGGATTAATTTAATGAATCTAGGAATAATTTTTTCGATGTAATTTAAGATATAGAAATATGAAATTATATGAATAAGGGAGGGGAAGACATGCCTTTTATAACTAATCATAGGGATACAAAAAAAAGTTCACAAAAGGGATCAATAATATTTATTTACATTCATGTTTATACAGATCCAAATAGGTATGTACTCAATGGTATAATATATAATACCTGCTCTCATCCCTTGGTTTAACCACACATGGTAAACTAGATTTATAAATAACCATGGTAAGAAATGTTTAATTTTTTTTACAATTTAGTATTAATAAATATTAAATTGCGACTATTAAATTATTTCAGTATTGTTTTATAAAAATATTAAAACAATTTTATTATATTTATTTTATTTAATTTGAATAATTTGATTTTAAAAAAACATTCAAAATTAAGCAAAATCATGTTTTAGAAAATATCATTATTAAAGAATAAAACAATATTTCCTTCCATTCCATACCTTGTAAAAACCATTAAATGATATTAAAAATAATTTTTTCAATATATAATATATAAATTTTATTAAATTAGTAAATAATTCTATATTAACTTTTTTTATTTTAATAAAAACACGTTGACAGTATTTTTTTTGCTAAATGGAATTTTAAGAAAAACATTTACCATATATCAATATAATGAATAATGTTTATTCTTATAAAATTTATCTTCTGTTTTATTATTTAAGGAATATTTATTTTCAAAACAATAACATTAAAAAAACAAATGGTGTTTTACATGTAAGGAAGAATAATTTTAGCAGTAATCGGTATTTTCAATATGATGTGAAATGTAAGTCTTTTTACAAATAATCCAAACCATTAACCCAAGGATAATATTGAAATGATTATAGAAATTTTTTTATTAATTTTAAAAAATAATAATTATAAAAAATTAATAAGTTAATTTTAATATTTGGGTAAAATTTAATAAAAACAAATTGTGGTAGAAATCATTTTCATTAGACATAAAATAACATTTTAAAAAACGGTGTACTTATTTAAAGTAAATTAATCAACAGAATGAGATGATTTGAAACCTTATAAGTAACATTAATAATAATCTTATTACTATTCATATGTATTAATTTAGTGGCTTGGATGTAATGGATTACTCTATCATGGTTCATTTTCATTTGGGGAAATGTGTTTGTACTGTTATCAAATATAAAAAAAATCAAATTTTAATGATAATAAATATAAAATCATTGTGTGTTACATTCTTCCCCCTAAAAATGTTATTTTCCATAAAAATTATCTCTCTACTATAATAAATGAGGATATATCTACCTCAACTCATCATATAGTTCCCATGTGGATTCCTTGATTTTTATATTTCTCAAAATAAAATTACCCAGGTTAGTATCCATGTAAGGTAGAGCATTATCTCTATGATCAATGATTTTTAATCGGTATTATTCATAATAATGATAATTTTCTATTTTTATAAACAAAGGGTTTATTACATGTGATGGATAAGGTATATAAATCCTAAAAATAGATATATATAACACGTCACAGACATTATATAGGTTCATTGGAAGAACTAAGTGATATTCTATACTCCTTACTCTATTAGGAATATTGAGTGGAACAACATGCATAGGTATGATCAATAATTTATTTCTAAATCTCATAAAATTATTACATGAAGAAATTTATAATAATAACTTCTTAACAACATAAAATTCTAGATATCACCATATTATTTTAGTTATTACACTTCTATTGACAAAGAGATTCACTTATTTGATGTGCAATGGATATATCATTTTCTTCCATTTACTCATCCAGTTTAGGTACCAACAGATTTCATTATTTATAATTATCCAAAAATTTAGGATCTCTATAGTTATTTACATTTAGTTATTTATAAGGTTCCAATTTAATTTTCTTGTGAATTATGTTTTTATAATAGAATTAAAATTGAGGAAGTTGTTTATCCCAACAACCTTTAAAATCATGAGAATATGATCTGAAAATATCCTAGAGTGATTGAATGGTAATCTCAAACACACCATAATTATTATAATGGAATTAATTAATGAAATATATCTATATACCTATAGTGAATAATCTTATAATTTTATGTTATATTTCTCATTAAACAATTTGAATTATAGAATAGCTTTCATAACAAGCAACACCGAGATTTAAGAGAAATGAATTGTAATAGACAAATGTCATTCCAAAGATAAATTTATTACATAACCATTAAATTGGAATTATGAATTTAAATAACCTCATTTTTATGAATAAGTACAATGTTTATATATAGAGACAACATACTAAAAAAATTATTTAATTCTTACCAATGTCATTATATACATAAAAAATAATCATTTCATGAAAATTCATTTTTATGAGGAAATAAAATATTTATTTTATTACACTTTTATCAAAATTATTTTAAAAAACATAATTTCATTTTTGAAATAAACATGTCAAAATAACATTTTTGTAAGTTTTTTTATTTTTTGAAATGTTTTATTTATCATTGAATCGGGATAAATAATTATTTGTGCTGAAATCTTTTGTTTTTGTTTAAAGGCTATAAAATGGTAAATAATAATTGAATTTTTTTTTAAATCAAAAATTGTTAATCAATATTATTCTATTTCTAATTAGGAAAGAAATTTGAAATGATAAATCCAAAACTTTATAATGTTGATAAATTAATGTTTTTATATAATAATGGGTGAAAATGGTAAAATATGGCTAATATTGTCAAGGATAAAAAAAATTTATGGGGGGGGGGGTTAAAAATAGAGATGTGTATGTTTTCCAATTAAAAATCAAGAAATAAATTTTTTTGGTATATACTAACATCATAATTTCCAACCATCATAAATCCTTAAATATGTATGTATTTGTAAGGATAATGACATAGAAGTATTTTAATCTTATAGGAAATCTAAATTGTTTTCTATCCACCATGTATAAATGGATACTGATTACATATCTTATTTACATCACATTTGGACATATAACTTCCCCAATAACTGAGAAAATATCTACAAAAAATCTTCATCCACATTCTATAGCTTCTTCTCTTCTTAAAAGACCAATCCAATTGTTTTTAAGGGGAGATATATTGGAGTTTCTCAACGAGGATGTAATTAGACTAACCAATCACATTCCTATTAATTATTCTTCAAGATCATCTAAATCTATAATAATTAAAAAAATATATTCTAAATATTATCAATTTTTATTATGATTATGTAACCACCATTATACAACATATTTTCAATCAAATTAGAAGTGACAGTATCACTCATTTGTACATGTGGACTACCCCATCAATGTTGCGATATAAACCATTTTCTATAAAAATAAATAATTTTTACTAATAATTGTGGGTTTAATGTTTATATTTTATATTTCGGGAATAATTATTTTCTAGTAATTATAGTAAAGTATACAATTTCTTTAATTCAATTCAATTAAAAAATGATATTGTCTTTAATGAGTATTTATCGAGTACAACCTCCAAGAAATAATGTGATCTATTATTCATTTTTTATTCAAATTGATAGTAATATAGATATATTTAAAAAAGTTATATGATTTATATGATATATTAATTATTATTGAATGGTGAATTAATATTTTCTTTTATTATTATCCACCAGTCGAAATGAGAAAATTGAGTTCATATGTATGCACAACATACCATCTCTAGGAATAGTGTAATAAATTTTTTCTATCCCTAAATTTATGGATGATTATTTATATAAATATATATTTAATATATATATATGTATATATTTATAAAAATAATAAAACTATGGATATGATGGAACCATGATGAATGATTAAGGGTAAAAACAATAGAATTGGAAAATATTTAATAACAAAGTTTTAATCCACTAATACATTTTTTAACTGAGAATTGATAATAAACGGGTGATAAAAGTCAATAAGTCCAAATTATTTTTTATATGATTTTATGAATCATTAATAGATATATAAAAAATATATTTATTATACATGAGGTTATAAAACATTTGTTGAAATTCATACATGAGGTAAGGGTTTATTTCACAATATCATTATTATTCAATATTATATATATTTTAGAATATTTTGGGGGAATTATTTGACCATTATATATTAAATAAAACATATTTTTATAACCTATGGTAATACATGGAAATTATATGTTTTCCTTTCATTTTACTCACATTATGTATTTAAGATACTAAAATTTTATTTTTGGCAATCCAAATTTATTTTTTTACCCATTATAGTATCATTTTCATCTATGTCCATATTATCCATCAAATGTTAAAAAAATGTTTATAATATTCTAAAATTATTTGTAAATGAATATATAACCCATTTTTTGAAGCTTATATAAATGGTTTAAAAGGAATTATTGTGTTGTTTTCCAAATGAGGTACATTTAACTTCCCAGATAAAATCTGAAAGGACTATTTTTTCAATTTAAACAGAAAGAAAATAGTTACCACAATAAATACTAATGATGGATTTGAATATTAAATTATATTTTTCAAATGATTAGATAAATGAAATTTATCCTTAATATTCAGACTTTTTATATTTTAAATTAGTGATTTCAATAAGAAATGGGTATTTTACCAAATACTTTTTTATGATATTTTAATAGTTTTAATATTTTGAAGCATCATTAATTTAATCTTTTACATTAATGATTACTTAATATAATGATTCAATCAATGATATTTCTCTGTATGGTTTATTATCAGTTTGACTGTCTATAGTGTTTTCGTTACATATGGTAGTTCTTTTAATATTGATTAATATTAGTTTTTATGGATTTTTGAATGATTTTATTTCATTATTATTAAAGTGAATGCATTGAAATTATTATGTGATGGGTGGATCCCATAGTTATATAGACTCTTAATGAACTTATGGAAACAATCTGACAAAAAGGATGGGTATTTGGTTTATTCATAACCCAGTTATTATTTTTTATTAGCCAAGGTATTCAATGTATGTTTAATATTTTTGGAATTATGAATTCCACAATTATGAAATTAGTTATTAACATGCATGTGATTTTTTCAATGGTTATGACATCCTTTGATAATTTTCATGTTTATGTGGTTATTTTTATGAGTTATTTGGCCATAGTTTATGTGTAAAATATTATTCATTTTTTACTAGATTTTATTCCATGAATAACATCATTAAGAATATGAGGTCAACCCATTCCTATGATATATTTCCTCAAGATTCTAGAAAGTGTTTTATGATTCATATAGAAGTATGTTTTTGAGGTATAATGATATTCTCAATGAAGATAATGTGTTTTATTTTATTTAATTTTATATTCAAGGATTATTATCATTTCACAAAACTAATAAATGACTCATAACATTGTGGTATGTTATATTTTTTATAGTTATAATATAATAATGTAAAAACCGACTCAGGGATACTTGGGTTGGGGTATCGTAAGTTTGTATCATAGAAAATTTAATAGAACCATTTTTAACTTCATTGAGGGACACATAGATGTAAGAACATAACCATTTGACTGCCTTTGAGGACATGTCAAATATTTTTATAACATCATGATGTTCTCATAATGTAAATATTATATGTTCTTCCTAGGAATTAATCTATATATGGACACTACATGTGGGAATAGTTTTCAAAATATGCATTTATAAAAAAATAACCATAAAAATAATTTTTTTTGAATATCTATCATCTATAATTCTACTTCCTGATGATTTTTCACTTATGATAAACCTATATTGACCCTTCTAAGAGATATGAGTTGGTTAATACATATTTTATTTAAAAAAACATTTTGAATTTTTTTTTTGATTTGAGAATGTTTACAGAGAGACCATGTTTATTCACTACTACTAAAAATTCCTTAAACAATGTTGGTATTTAGAAGTGTAGAAGAATACACTGATAGAGTATGTCTATATCAACTCTAAAAAAGCACCGATAAAGGGAGACCATTATGATCCCTAAAAATAAAATTATAAACGGAACTCTTTATCAGCGTTTTCTTAGCACTGCTAAAATGGATCTTTATCGGTGCTTTATTTTTGAATTGAAAAACATCCACAGTAAAATAAAATTAGTAAACAAATAAAAAATTAAAAAAATATTTTAATAAATAAATAACTATTGTTAAAAATGAACAAATTGAGTAGACGTATATATAAATTATAAAAAATAGTAAAAATTTTATATTGTATATATATAATGAATAAATAAAATAATCTAAAAAATAAAAAATTAAAATGAGTCAATTAAAAAACTATTCAGCATTTTATTAATTAAATAATTATTGATAAAAATGAATATATTTAGAAAACACATATAAATATTTTTTAGAGTAATAAATATTATATATTAAATATGGATATTTAAAAGAAATATGTTTGTAAAATTTAATCAAAATAAATAAAAAATGAATAAATTAAGAAATTATTTACTAATTTGTTAATTAACTAATTATTAATAATAATTAAAGATTATGGTATATATAAATATATTAACTATAAATTGTAATGAATAGTAATAAATGTTATATATATATATAATTAACAAAATGTTAATTAAATATATATTAATGGCTTGTTTAATTTTAATTTTTTTTCTTTCAATTTATCATATATCAAATGTCATGTGTTATATTTATTACATGTGTAAATATATGTAATAAATTAATTTTAATAAAACAATGCTCACATAAATAAATATATGGAATATATAATATTTTCATAATTCATTCAAATTTTAGTATATTTTAGAATTTTTATGACAACAAGATCTATTATGTTTATAATTAGTCAATTTTCATTATTTATTTTTAATATTGTTTGAGATAGGGTATTCATTTTTTTTAAAATTTGATCATTTTCTATTATTTATTTACTAATATTTTTTACTATTATTTAATATTATATATATATACACATATTTTTTTTGAAAAATTATATTTAATTAAAATGAATTATACAATTATTTAATATTTTTAATGTGTAATCATTTTGAATTATTTAATTTCATTCATATTTAAAATTCATGTATTTAATATTATATATCAATTATTAATGTTACTAATATAATTGTAAATAAATTTTTATAAATAAATAAATAAATATATATATATATATGTATTAACTATATATATTAAAAATATACATATTTATAATTATTATTAATAAATAATAATGTTTAAATTTTGTATTTATAGAATTATAGAAAAATAGATATATATAATTAAATAACTATAAATTTATAATAAATTTATTTTTATAATTGTAGGTATAAATTCTTTATCAGGAGTAAATTTTAAATATGATAAAAGTAATATTTATCAACTCTTTTTTAGTGATGATAAAGATCAATCATTATCAGTGCTAAAATAGTGATATTAAAAAATATCATCATCAGTGCTAAAAATTAGTGCTGATAACGTTGTTTTTTAGTAGTGATTTTTAGTGATGTTTAATGTCATGATTTATCATCACTTTTATGGAATTGATGTTAAAAATGCATCTATTCTATTCAAAATAAACCTAAACATGTATTTATAAAACATGATTCTCAAGATCTCATGGAACTACTCTACTATTGGTGTAACTCCTCTATGTTACCTCAAATGAATCGAGGATAAAATATAATTCATGATATTTTCTACTTTACAACTATCATTATTTTTTTGGGTTCTGAATTTTTCATTTTTTATATTCTTAACCATGATGAACCTTATATATCTTCTCGTAGAAACTGGAATACAACGAGGGGCCCAGGGTTACTCTCATGTAACACTAATACCGCAAAAGTTATTGCAGCCACAATGAACGAATATAAAATTGCTATGAATTGCTAGTAAATAGATGTACAGTGCCGAGCTGATGCTTATATAAGATAAATATGATATTTCGATTGTGCGTGATATGATTATCTTAAATTATAATCACATACAATATTTGTTTGATACAAAAACCTCTCACAATTTTAATACTTATCGTCTTATAAATCATACGAGATTATATTTTGAATTGAAGTATCATGTGTTGAAAATTTTAACACCTCATAAAAAAAATATAATTTCATTCATTTAACAATGAAACATGTTCTATAATTTTAATTGAGGATACATTTTTCTAGAGTTTCTATATTCTTTAGATGGATATCTTCGACATGATTTTTCTAAATGAATTAGTTAACATCCTTTATGATTTATATCAATTTTTATACCCATTAATTAGTTTTAAATCATTATATGGTGTACAAAATCATATTAAATGGTACTAATAAATGGATGCATGCACAATAAGACTGTTGGTATTGATTTTTGGGTCTTTGGAGGATTAAAAAAATATCCCAATCTAGAAGCTGAGGAATCCTGGAGCAGATAGAAGTGATGTGGAATATAGGTTCGGTGAAGTTATTTTCATTAAGAAAATTATAGGGGAGGAATTCCAATTACTATTCAATTTATGAGACTTTTTGAGTGATACCATTAGTGCAGGTTCCTATGAAACATTAATCCTTATTTCCTCTGTGACGTAAATCATTTTTATCAATGTGGATAGTTGGGGAACCTACAATGGTCCTTCTCTTCTATTGTTTATTTGTATGGTCATTAGATATGTTTGGTAGATTATTTATTGCTATGTAGTCTGTGGATGATGCTATTCAGGTTTCTTCTATAGTTATAGGTTCAATCCTGGTATATTATACTCTTGTAGATGGTATTAGTACACAGAAGCTGATTATTCATTATTTATGAGTATATTATGTTTCATCTGTGATTTATATACGAACATATTCATAATTTTATTAGTGTAAATATTCTATATTACGAAAATAATGAAAAAATTTTAAGCAGTTTAATTTTTATTTATGAATATCTTATATATCTCTACCTCCCCCTTACCTATAACTACACAATACCACCCCTGCTATGTAAAATCACCCTAGCATCATACAACACCATTGTGAACTACATGTCCATAAACTATTGTGAAAGAATAATACATCACATAATAGTCATGAGAAACATAATAAAAATTTAATTAAAATGACCCCATGTTTTAGAAATAATGTTTTGTAAATAATGATTTATTTTGGTTTGATAGATAAAATATACAATACACTCCGTTATTAAATGTACACAATTTCATGAATATTAAATGAAAATTGTTACTATGTTGAACATATATATAATAAATAAAAACTATAGAATTAAAAGCATTCACTGATTTTATTTAATCTTTCTTGAGATTATTGATTGTCTTCCATCTATTGATGATGGATTGGAATCCGTCTTTTAGACTGGCCTTCCTCCCCTCATTGTGGTCCCATATTTCCTTAATTACATAACAAATGATCAGATTGTATTCATTAATCATCCTTAAATACATTACCATGGATTTCAATACCACATGTCCTAACTCATTATTCAACTCTTTCATTCTTTCATCCTCCATGTTTACAACTTCATGGGAACACAAAAAATTGAAATTAAAAATTAATCAAAACATAATGAATTAATTTGTTTGGTTTCATGATATGAATTTTCATATATGACCCACTCATTTAATTTTGAGAACACATCATAAAAAATTACTTTTATTTTGAGTTGGGTCACATTAGATCCTATTAGAAATCCGTAGTTAAGAATACTTGGATGAGAATTCTACTACAATGTGTCATCTAATATGACTCTCGATGGTATTCCTCCAATAATGACTAGAGCTCTCCAACCCAGTTTTCAACGTCATATTTAGGATAAATTATCTTGAACTGTTAGAGAAATGGATGGTTGTTAAACTCTACCATATGCCTCACATGAATACCACTACAATTTTGTGTCTCCTATAAGCCCTACCAAAAAAAGATACATTTCAAAGGAAGTGGAAAAGAATAAAAGTTTGATATTGGAAGTAAATGATCGTGAATGGAATTTAGGTGGATTTTAATGTTCATTCCATCATTTGTGTGTTTTAATAATTTATAAGTCATTATTAGAGTTTCATTTATGTATTTTTATCCTCTTTAGTAACACAACCATCATCTCTAGATCAATTATTGAATTATGTTTCTTGAGACTCAACCCTCATATCTTCTATGATTAATGAACTAATCTGAATAGTATTCAAATAAAATGATAATGTGATGAATTTTAATTATAGTAGTTCTATAAAAAATTTTGATTATACATAAAATATGGTAGATAAATATAAAACACAAAAATGAAATAATAAATGTCTGTGATGTAATTCATTGAGTAACTTTGGAAGAATAATGATGGGAGTAAGGCTAGTTTGAAAGAGTGAGTCCAATCCATCAACAAAAGATATAATAAAATCAATATATGAGGAAATATTAAATAATGTTAGTGAAGGTTAATTATACTGTATTATTGAAGTATTGTATTTGTGTTCAAGACAATAAAAATGTTCGTAGAAGATGAATGCAATTTTATACTTTTACGCATGGAGTGTATTGTGTGGTCGTAATTAAAGAAATGTCAAATCTTTGACCACTCATGTATAAAATGTCTATTGTGCATGAAAATGTTTCGAATCTATAGGAAGAACATAATATTGATGATGAAACTGTGGAATTCTTATGGGATAAACAACGTCTTGATGAAATAAACAACAATGATGCAACATCATAGTACTAATAAAAATGGACACGAAAAGAGTTTAGGGTATAAATTTTGTGTTTGGTTAGAATCATTGTTCCCGACATATTAACCCCAATAAGTCAATATTCATTATTTAGAGGATTAGGTTTTTGAGTCTCACCTCGTACATATTTTGAGAAGATAAAACCAAATGAAAATACATATAATAATTTGATATGATTGGGGACACAAATATACTCATTAACTGACATTTGTTTCTTATTTGGAAGACTAATATATTAGAAATGATCAATTCAAATTGGTGGCAGAGAAAATTATCACACATAAAACAAATTACCCCACTAGTGTTGGGGATATTGATTCCCATAACTAGATACCATACCTGGGGTAATTAATTTATTCATTACTCTTTATCATAAATTTGAATCAAGAAACATACGATAAATTTATATTAATATTTGTTTCAGTGTATAATTGTATATGATTTGTATCTTTTAACACCCACATACCACTGTGTTGCAATGGGTACAATGTATATTATACCAAGAGACAAACTACATAATCAAGACATACCAAAAGATCACATGAGAGTGTGGATCAAGGTATCTTATGAGATGAACACTATGTTGCTGATTCCACTGGATAGTCTGAAAATTACAATGTTCAAAGATGATATTTGAGTTCTGTTGTATGGAAAACTAATATTATAATGAGACATGTGGTATATCATTAATAAATTTTTTCATATGAAAAAATGTAACAGTTGATGATAAAAGATATAAATTGAGGTATGATATAACATATGTATAAACTAGTGTGGAAATAAAAGGCCAAGTCATGAAACTCTAGTGAATCACCAAGACAATCAAAAGACCCTCTGAGGGTACCTTTTCCAGAGTAGTTTCAGATAAACATTTATTATCATGAAAAATTCTGGTAGATACCTCATTTAAAGATAAAACAGTGTATTAAATTAATATAAAAAATTAATATATTTAGATTTATGTAAAGATATAATTTTTATTAAGAGTCTAATTGATATTCTCAATCATGAATGGATGGGAATATCAGTTGTGAATACATACATAAAGTATATTTTCATAATACATCTGTCTAAATATCCAGCTAATATGTTTATTAATGTTAATATATATTCATATTTTGTAAAATAAATTATATACCATCTATATAAATAAAATATCACGCGAAGCACAATTTGGATTCATTAATCAATGTATCATTTCAACATAAAATATTACATTGAATTAAGAATAAATTAATATTAAAAAATTTCAATTACTTGAAGAATTTAACAAAAAAATAATTATACAACAGACTCATTTTGATTCATATAATGTAAAGGATAAATATCAATAATATATTCACATAAAATATATTTTAAATTTTTTCATTACATGATAGTTTTTGTTTGCATAGGATGCACTGTGCAGTGATAGTGGTCAATATGGACACCTGAATAATTCTTTTTTGGACCCATTGCATGGATATTCAACCAAAAGACCCAAAATGTAGTCTTTTATTAATATATAATACAATTAAATAAAAAAATTTATAGAAAAACATTGAATTATAGGTCTATATTTTATTTTAACAATAACATTTTTATGATTCGGTGGTCTCTAAATAGAGGCTAGATCGTGGCATGAAGTCTGTGTCTGAAGGGATATGGTCGGTGGATTACTAAAAATGGAAAAAATATACGGTATATATATGACGATTTAACTATGAAAACATTTCATAAAAATACTTATTTTGTTCAATTTTGTTAGAGTGTGTGAAACAATATAACCAAACTTATTTTGGATATTATCTTGAAAAATTAATTAATGAAATAATAATACCTGAAAATACAAACATATCTCCATATGTAATTTATGAAGGTAATTAAAATTTCATTAAATATATTTGGTAATAATTTTTTTTAATATTTTCTCAGTACTATAATTACTACCAATAACCTAGTCACTAAAATGAAGAAATAAATTTTTATTGAGATGGTTGGTTAGTTACAATTCTTTCAGAATGTATGCTGACAATAAATTATGGTGATTACTTTTTATTTTTGTGATCAAATATGAGTTATGACCATCTAATTATATTTGGGGTGTGAATAGTTAGTGTGATAATGATTATATATTATTTTGTTCCCTTTACCAATGAGATTTATAATTATGGAAATATATTTTCATAGAAAAGTTTACTTGAAAACAATAATATTTTTCGGAAAAACCGAAGGAGCAAGAAGAGCTGGAGGAGGAGGTATAAACTGAGGCAATGGTAGAGTCAGTGGACGATACTATCATAGAGGAGGAGGTCGAGGTGAAGACCTAGACTGAGGATGATAAGAAGAGTTGTCATAAAAACAACATTAATTTTGGTAAATTAATAAACATTAGTATCATACCCTGATTGTGTTTGATAATTTTTGTTTAAAAGTACACACACAAAATTTCAATTAAAATAAGAGCTACTGGGAAAGTGTTTCAGGTGACTTATTGAAAAACAATCACTAGTAGTCTTGAGAATTTTGGGACACTGATTTATAATTAATATTTTACATGTATGAATCATTCTAATTTAATACCCACACAAGATGCTACCTTTATGTCTCAAAGTGTGTGTTTCTAGTTTAAAATGACAATTTATGAAAAAAACACATGTACCATACATAAAATATAAGAATTTTTTATTTATTTTTTTCATACATTAATAAAATGATCAAAGAGTCATTTTGGATGTGTATAAATTAGATTCACCTCAATCTGATTTACGATGTGATTGGTGTGACTCATAGTAGACATGTTTATTCAAAAATGACATTAATTTTAGTGAAAAAAACAAATAACTTCCTGAAAACCAAGAAAATACATTTGCATTATTTTGGTACTTTTATAAAATGATTCATAATTCATATGTAATATATTGGATTCAGCCATACCTAATTTTTACTCACGGTGTGACCAATATGAATCTATGTCTCCGTTATCAGTTTAAAATTGACATTTTAATTAAAAAAAGTGTCACTCACTTAAAACAGAATAACATACACAAATTTTCATGATAAGTTGAGAAACTTATTTTTAATTCATTTTTTACATGTTTGGATAAGTCTCATGTAAAACCCCCACCTGATGCCACATGTATGTATCAAGGTATGTGTTTCCATTTTAAAATGAAATTTTAGTAAAAAAATAATTATAGTAATCAAAAATAAGGAAACACATTTTTTTGTTTTTATACGTCAGGAAAATGATCCATTAGTCATTATAGACAATTTGAAATAATCTGTACCTCAATTTGATTCACTGTGTGACCGGTATGACACATAGTGCATATTTTTATTCGAAATTGACATTAAAGTTAGTGAAAAAGACAATAGACATACTCAAAACCTAGAAGAAATCATTCAATTTATTTTTGGTACTTTAGAAAAATGACTCGTATATAATTTTTAATTAATAGGAATTATCCGTACCTCAATATGAAGCATGGTGTGACTAGTTTGACTCCATGTATCCATTATTAGTTAAAAATTGACATTTTGATACAAAATAGATTCACTGAATGAAAACTGAGATAATATAATACAATTGTCATGATAAATTGGTCAAAATATTCTAAATTCATTTATTATGTGTATAAATCATTCTCAAGTCAAACCCACACATGATGCCACCTGTATGGATCAATGTGCATGTTTCGAGTTTAAAATGAAGTTGTTGAAAACACACACAAGTGGTATACTCAAAATAGAGGAAAATTATATATATATATATATATATATATATTATACTTTTGGAAAATTATACATGAGTCATTTAGGATGTGTAGTAATTTTTCACACCCCAATCCAACACACATTGTAACCGGTATGACTCAATGTGAATATTTTTATTCAAAATTTACATTAATTTTAGTGAAAAGACAACTGATATTATAAAAAATGAGCAATCACATCCTGATTTTTTTTGTTCATTCAGAATGAAATATATATGTCAACTTTTATTTTTAGGAATCATCTACACCACATTTTTATGCATGGTATGACCAGTATGAATCTATGGGTCTGTCATCAAATTAAAATTTATACTTTAACATAGAAAAGCTTTACTCACAGAAAACCAAAAAACCACCCTTGTATTGTCTTGATAATTTGGTACAAAAATTTCACAATTATTTTTATATCTATATTAATCATTCTCATGTAAAACCCAAAAACAATTCCACCTATATGTATCAATGTGTGTTTTTTTAGTTTAAAAAAATATTTTAGTAAAAAAATAAACATAGCATTCCAAAAATAGTGGAAACACATTATGATTGTGTTGATAATTTTGGAAAATGATACATGAGTCATTTTGGAAGTGTACACATAAACTACACCTGAATCCAATGCCTGGTGTGACTGGTATGATTCGAAGTGCATCTTTTTATTCTAAATTTTCATTAATTTTAGAGAAAAAAATTGGCAAAATCATAATAGAGAAAATGAATTTGGATTTGTTTGGTACATTAAGAAAATAGTCCATAAGTAATTTTGGGAATTCAGGAATTATCCTCACCAGAATATAATGCATGGTGTGACTGGTATGACTATAAATTATCAAAACTAAAATTAATTTTTTTAAAACAACTCACATATCTAAAACCAAGAAAATGCATTTGTATTGTTTTGGTACTTTAGAAAAAAGATCGATAAGTCATTTTTAATGTGTTGTAATTAGTCACGCCTCAATATGACTCATGTTTTGATCGGTATGACTCCAAATGATACTTTTTATTCAAAATTTACATTAATTTTAGTAAAATATAACTGGCATACTCTATAATAGATTTTTTCCCTTATTTTTTGTTGTAAAGTTTATTTCATTTAAATAATGTATTTATATGTTTTTTGGTCATTTTTGTTATGTTTTTGGTGATGTAGGGTGTTATTACAGCACACATCACCTATATCTAGTGATTTCGTGTGTTGTAACATGACACTGTAGTTTTCACTAGTATCAGACGTATTAAATGCGTTGATAATGATGGATTTTATCATCTATTTTACAAGTGATGATAAAGGTGTCCTTTATCAATTCTTTCTAATGAATCGTGAATGGTATCTTTATCCGCACACCTAAAAGAACTCGAAAGGATATCATTTATCAGTGTCTCTAAAAGAAATGATAAAGGGTTTCTTCATCAGTGCTAAATAAAAGTTATGATAAATATAGTCTTTTAGTATTGCTTTTATAGCGTTGATAAAATCCTTGGGCATTTAATCGTACTGAGATTTTCATCACTTTTCTAGAACTAATAATGCCCTAATTTATCTCTATTAATGGAGTGTATTCTAGTAGTGGCTATTCAATGATTAGTCCTTCATATATGTTAACCTTATGTTAAGTGTTTCAATATTTTCAATATTATACATTTTTATTCATAATGTGATTATCTAATCTAGTGTATTATTTTATTTTTAAATGGGCTATAGTGGAAATAATTGAAATTGTATCAGTTCATGTAATCTATGTAAGGATTTCCCAAATTGGAGAGATAATAATGATGACGTTATAACTTGAACTGGAAAATTTATAACAACATTTGTTGTGATAAATTAAGATTGGACCATTAAAATTACCAATATATAATATCTTATTGATCATAGATGTATCATAAATATTATATAAAAATTCACATGATAATAATATATTATACTCAATAGTAACAAAAATGCCATTATATCTATGAAATGGATGAGTTCATTATAAAACATATTTATCACTTTGGAAACTAATGAAAGGGTAAATTTTTGTCTTGCAAGTATATAATTTCATAGGGTATGATGATCAATTGTGATATTTGATTAAAAAAATTATAATGTGGGTAAAATAATGTTTATAAAGTGGAAGGATATTATTGTAGTTCTCATTGAAAAATATATTCCTCATGAACAATGTATATAAATATAGATAATTCCTGAGTCAAAGTAAAAAATAAAGTATGAAATTTTGTTATGTTTTAAGAGTTATTTACATTGTTAGTAAGGAATGGTTCGAATAACTTATATAATCCAAAGATAAATATTTAAAATTTCTTTTATGGTCTGAAGCTCATCCATCTAAGATCACCATGTTATCAAACATTCTTATCATTTGAGGATATTGTGTATTGTGATATCAAGGTATAGATTGAAATATTTATGTCTAATGGATTTTTTTGGAAATAAAGAGATAAATGTGACTATATAAACAAATGGATATAATGATGAAGAGAAAGAAGAATTTTACAATATGTGATACTTTTTTATGGAATAACCCTCGATAAATTCTTATAATTAAACTATGATTTCTTATTGTGTGGAGAAAATGGTCGTCATACTCACAAAATAAAGGGAAAGGAAACCCCCATCAAAGTAATTTTCGTTAAATGTAATGATATTTGTCATTATTCAATCAAATCCCACAATCCTCAAGGTATCATACCTCATAATAAAACAAGGGGATAAATTTATAGATATGAAATTAATATAGAAAAATAAGAACTATATAGAGATATAGTGAAATGTATTCATATCATCCACTCCATGTTTGAAACAGTTCTATCTAATTTTGGTTATGCACTCTATTTTATTTATAATGAATTTTTTAAGGGTTTAATATCACCACATCAATTATTTGATATGATTTTGGTAAGGAAATCACATAATGGAAGGATGAACAAAGATTAAGTCTATAGAATATTGATAGTAATTTTTTTGAATTTTATTCATTTGAATTTATATATTACTCATCTAGTTTAATTGGATTCAATTATAGGAATGTATTTCCACTCTCTTTATAGATCCCCATTCTTTTATCAATTAAGGGAAGACACATTCAATATTCAAAATAGTCTATGAATCACCCTTCAGTGTGAGGATGAACTTGATCTTACATTGGATTTTCCTTCAATTATATGGGTTTCACATCCCATTCATGAGGAATATTTATCACAATTGGTTGGGAATAAACTCAAAATTTAAATGTTTCATATTATTCAAGAATATTTTGACTGATTTTTTAGTGCTTGGCTTTATATCCTCCGAATCATGACCCTGAGTATTCAATTGAACTCATACTTGGATCTATTCCTATATTAAAGCGTACATTTTGAATTTCCCTAATTTATTTTCTGCAATTAAAGAGGAAAATTCACAATTATATATATAAGTTATTCATTCACCCTTGTGATTATCTATGGAGTTCACTTGTTATTTTTATAAATAATTAAAATGGTGAAATGTATCTTGTATGGAATTATCATGAACGTAGAAAGATTACTATTTGGAGATAGTATCTCTTAACTCGTATGGAAGAGATGTGTGATCAATTGTAATGAGTCAGATATTTTTTTAATATTGATCTTTGCTCTTAATATCATTTTACAAGGGTTATCAAGGAGGATATATATAATACATCCTTCCATATGAGGTATTGTTATTATGACTTTATACTAATTTAATTTGGACATATCAATATACATGATATCTTCATAGATATACTGAATGTAGTCATTATATATTAATTTTATAATAGTTTTTTAGTATTTATATATAGAATTTCTATAAATTAATAGAAATTGAAATGGAAAACATAAAATTTGATTTTTTTGAATACATTGATTAAGTAGTATTTTTTTAAATATAAAATCGGTGAAATTTTTATTTAGAAGGAGTCATTATTATTCCATATAATCCCATGTAATGTAGTACATGAAGACCCCTAAAAGATGAAATTTATTTTTAAATGGCCTAGACAATCCATCGTAAGTGAATTATGATATTTTATTTAGTTGGATGGATATTACCTATGATTTTTAGGGACTTATAAAGACTATATAATCCACTAACCATGTTTACTCATAAGTGGGTTAAGATCTCATGGACAATTGAATTTGAGGAGTCATTCAAGGAAATGAAGATACAGCTTTTAGTGTGCTTGTTCTTAAAATACCAAGTGGTGGATTTGGTTTTTTAACCAAAGTTATGCATTAAGGAATTGAATGGGATATATCCTCATATAAAATAAAGTTGTAATATAATATAATAGCCTCTAACTAAAAATAATGAGAAAAATTTCTTGAGTCATTAATTGATGGTAATAGTTGTAAATCATCAATTGAATATATGAACGAATTATTTAGATGGTGAAATGCATGATATATATAGTAATAAAAAAGAAAAAAGTAATTATTTTCATAGTAATAGTTTATTATTCACCAAACAAGATCATTGGAGTTGATCAAATATTATTATTTCTCAATACATTACCACTTATAGATGTAAAACAATGTGGTTGATTCAATCCATTTGAATTCCCATGGTGTTTTTCAATGATGTGGATGGAAAGAGTCATAATATTAATTTATTTTCCCAAATTGTATAAGTAAATCTTGTAGATAGGGGAAAGATAATATCACTATCATATTAATGTTCTACCATCCATCCATGATAGGATTAAGAAGACATTGAAGGAATATGTAGAGTTATATATGAAGGTAAAAAATTACATTTTTTCATCCATAATCATATTGAAATGATACTTTTTGATAACATAGTTTCTGTAACATTGATATTAGATGTGATGATGTATTGTTTTGATGAATATTATATTTCAAAATTATATATTTTTTATAGATGTATGAATACTAAAATTTACCTGAATGTTTTTTTAATATGGGATAATAATAAAAATGTTACTATAAATCATGTCTCTTTTAACCTAGTATCTTGGAATATAAGGGATGATATATATAATTTTATGTTGAGGTTACGAACATTTTCAATAATATAATGGATGTGGAAATAAAATCACCATAGATATTTTCATCATACACCATAAAATTAAAAAACAGAATAATATTATTTTCTGCATAGAGGATTGTCGTATGGATTCCTAAAACATCATTTCAATTAAAGATGATTTATATCTTGAATTTATATCCACAATATAAACTAAAATTGTGGTAAGGTTTCATGGACATCCACATTATATTGTAAGAGATCGAGATTTGTGGTTTACCTCAATGTTATTGAAAATTCCTTAGAATGACTTAGATACCGTGTTGAGTATCAGAAATACCTATCATCCTCAAAAAATAGAAAATGAGAGTGGACCATTCAAACGCTATATTAATTTTTTTTATTTTCTTATGGATTTAAATGGTGTTTGGGATCAACATAATCTTTTGATAGAATTTTCATACAATAATTTATTTTACTAAATCATTCAGACGGAACCATATGAATCTCTATATTGATGGAAGTGTAAATAATTTATTTGTTGAAATAAAGCTGGATAGAGGAAGTTATAGGTACCTAATCTAGTAGAGTAAATAGAATAAGAGGTTAGATCCATTGAATATGACATTATGGTATATTAGCGTTGGTAAAACATTGAACTAATAATTTTTATCAAGATCTAATTTATGATGTTGGTGAGATGTTATTTCTCTCAATTAGACCATACAATAATGTAATGAGATTCATAAATATTGTTAATAAGAGGAGTTGATATATTGGCCCAGTTAATATTGATAATCATTTTAGGATGGTATCATATCACTTGGATATTTCATCAAATCTACTTCATTTTCACAATTTGTTACATGTATCTCTTTTATAAAATTATATAACTAATAAATAACGTATACTGAAATCAAAGGACATAAAAATGGAGTAATAAATCTCTTATAAGGAATCAATAGTGGAGATTTTCTACCATGGGTACAATATTTTATGAAACCATACCACTCACTGGGCAATGTTTTTTAGTTAAAAAAAATATAAGGAAGATTCCCGATAATCATAGGATATTATGATGTAGAGGTATCCATAGTTAATTATATTATAGTTAAAATATTTTAGGTGAAAAATTATTATGTGGAGTTATAATGTGATACCCCAATACATTATGATACATTTACCTTTAACTAAAGTAAATAGTTCAATATATTAATGAAAAAAAAACTCCTATCATTAAGAGGATTACATTATACTATAAAAATAACATTATTCAAATGTGGATATTATAACATAGGATCAAAATTAGTTGAATAAATATGAATATTCAAATTTGAAAAAAAATTTATATTTGTTTTATAAAATGAATATAAATTGAAAAATAAGAATATTATTTTTAAAATTTCATCTTATGCTTCAAAAATAGGGTTTAAAAATGGTTTTTTATGAAAAAATAAAATTAATCTCATCGATATTAGAAAATTTAATTTTAAAATAATGTTTCTTTCTTAAAATATCTTTATTATAATTATATCAGAGTAAATTTTTATTAAGGTTCTAAATTTTTTACTTTCCAATGAAAAGTGAATATAGTTAATATTAGTGGAAATAATATTTCCTTTTAAATAATTTAAAATGTAAATTATTTTGTTTTTTATTAGAAAAATATGTTCATTAATACTATTAATATTTTAGTTATGTTTTTTAGAATGAATTTTTTAATTGATTTTATTATAATACTCTTTTGTACTTATAAAATAATTATTTATAAAAAATGAATTTCATTTCATTTTTTGGTACAACAAGATATTATATTATATCAATTCAATGATTTAATTTAATAAAATATATTTCATAGTTGGAATTATTATTTAAAATATTTTAATTAGGCTAGTTTTTTATGTTATAATGAATTGTAAAACTAATAAAAATGCACTATAGATAATGTTAAAAATGTTTACCGAGGGTTAGACCATGAAATAATTTATTTTTTACATAAAAAATTTCCAACTACTATTTTCTTCAAATATTTTAATATAATCTTATCTAACCTTCTATCATATAAAAATTTTATGTATTTATCTTCATTATGAAATTAAAATATTTTAATAATTGTAGAAAACCCAATTATTTTCCATCATTCTATAATAAAAGAGAACCACATCCTTCTATTATATAAATAACATATAGCCTTTTAGTTTTACCAAACCGGGAAAAAGTATTTCTAAAAAATCTTTTTCCTAGCACTGGATGATTGTTTCTTCCCAAAAGATAAACCCTAGGGCCCTTAGGATGATATTTAAAGGAGTTATATCAATGATTATGTAATTGAATTAATCGACCACCTTCGGGTTACTACTACTTTTAAATCATCTATATATATATGGTATTTATTAAAAAAATAATTTTGGTATCATAAATATTCAAAGATGTTATTATGATCATGAAACCACCATTATCAACCCTCTTTAACATCAAATGGGAAGTTAAATATCACTCATGTGTCTTTGTTGACTATCACCTCCATATAGATACACAATTAATTTTTCATAATCATTATTCATTTATGGTTACTACGATGGGTTTAATTTTTATATTATATATTGAGGACATGTTTATGATTCATGATTTATATTATCTGAATTACATAAATAGTAATAAGGATATAATAAATATAAATACTTAATAGATATGATATATAATTATTATTTTAAATGTGATTTATTATTTACCATTATTTCATTCAATTCATTAAAAATTAAAAATAGCATTCATGCATAAATATGACTTACTGACTCCATGAATGATGTAAATCCTTTTTAATATCTACTATTTAGTAATATTTATACATATATTATTAAAAATGATAGTTATATCATTATTAAAAATAAAGATATGATTGAACCATGGTTAATGTAGAAAGAAAAGAATTACTGAACCAAAACATACATTAAAAATAAAGAACACACTACCTTGAAGCGGTGATTATAATAAAAAAATTAAATAAGTAGGAGATAAAAGGTTTTATGTGTTTTTTTCATAATCTAATCATTATTTAGGATTGATTATTCTTATATCATAAACGGTGTAATTCAATTATATATATTTTAACTAAATATTTATTTTTCTCTGAAATTTAATCAACAAAATTCCATGTTTTCCTATCATTTTACTCTGTCTATGTACTCATGTTTCAAAAATAATGAATTTAAGTAAACCTTATTAGTTTTTATGATTGGATAGAAGTTATTATATTACATGTCAATATTTTACTTAAAATAATCTGAATAATTTTTATACTATCCTATTATGATTTATAAAATATAACATTACAATGCATTACATTTGACAAAATTAATAAAAAGGAATCGTAATATTTTAGTGTATAGATGAGGTACATTTTACATCCAACAAAAAATGCGGTGTGGATATTTGATTTAGAATTTACAAAAATAATTAAAGTTACCTCCATTATGACCATCCAACTATTTGAAACATCATTTACATGTTTAAAAGGTATTACATAATTATTTGTTTCTATAATATTTTCAAAAATTTATTGAATTTAATTGAATTATTTTTTAGTTAAAAAGATATTTACCATAAGAATTTTTCAATGATTTAGTCCAATAATTTTCTTCTATGTCAACATGGATTATTGAATCTTATGATATATTGATGTTTCACACTAATGATATCATATATCAAATAAATATATGGTATTTATTAATATTTTTATTATAGATAGGGTCGTTATCCTATATTTTATTTCTTAAAATATTGATAAATCCTAATTTTTAGGCAATGATTATTATGTTTTATTTTTTTATTCATAGGATATATGAATAAAAATTATTATTTTATGGTGGTGATGAAAATATTATAGCCTATTGATGTATTAGATATTGTTCTGATTAAAATATTTTTGGGTTTTTGGACAAAACATTAACAATTTATATATAGGCCTTGTCCAGGGCCTCATGGGCATGTTTATGATATCCAAAATTATTGATTCCATCATTATTAAATTATTTAACGATTTATATTTGATTATTTGATTAGTTATGTTATCAATATTTTTGTTTCAAGTGCTTGTTATTATTTTTATGATATATTTGGTCATTATTTATTTCATCCATATTAGTTATTCCTTATAAGCTTATGCATTAAATTTTTACATCTGATCTCCCCCTTTCATATGTATTCTTTTTACAGTATTTTTGGTATTGAATAATGATTGTTATGTTAGGATATAAATTAGGTTTTAATGATTTTATGAATGAAAATAGTTTGTTATATTTTATTTATTTTGATATTCAGTAATGTGTCTAGTTTATAAATACTACTTAACTACATGGTCCATGGTGTTTTTACTTCTTGTATCTAGTGACAATTTAATAATGTAACCACATCCTTTTTTCTCCTATTTTTTGGTTCCATAAAAAGATAATGATAAATACATCAACATAATTTCATGGTAATAACAAAATATCAATATTTTATAATAGATATTTTTTACTCTTTAAATTCATATCACATTAATTATATATATCTGGGTGAATATTTCAACTAAAAATTTATATCTTTTATAAATTTATTGTGCTGAATTTGTATGGATATCAACTACAATCCAAATCAAATAATTGTACTTATATATTCTATTGATTATGGTTATGAAATAAATTGGGGTGTTTTCATATTTACAATCTAGTGTGGATAATTCTTATAACATCCACTTAGGCTTATATCATGTTTCGTCAACATGTATATATAAAATTCACCAAGTTACGTACTCATAAATTTCTCTCCTCTTGTTCTCTATAACAACCCCAAATTTTATCATTGGTTATTCACTTCATTTAATTAAGACATATTGTATTTAATAAATAAAACACTTATTGAAACTAATAAAAAATTATTTTTATAAGTTAATAATTCAATAAGTGGTATTTATAAAAATTAAGGGAAATATACCAATGGAATAGTAACTTGATCATTGGAATAATAATATACAAATTTGGAATTGTAAACTAGCCAATATAATTGTAGCATCACCTAAGAATGTATAAATAAAATTTACGTATGTGGTGAATGTAAATATAATGTATTTATATCATGAAATAAGTAAATATTTTTTTAAATAATTAATTTAGAATTATTATTTTTTTGAAACGTACATGTTTACATATAATTATATAAATAATATAATTAATTGAAACAAAATTTAATTAAATAATTTAGATTCATAAATGAATATGTTATAGTCTTATGATAGTAATATAATTTTATGAGACCATAAATAAAATTTCAATTTATTATAATATTAGTTTCAATAATATAACTAGTATTTCTCAAATGAATGATGATTTTAATTAAAAATTCAATTTTTAATTTTATTATTTTATTTACAAAATGGATTCATGTTTTTAAATCTATGTGTCAAAAAAATTATTTCAAAATTTTTTATTTTTCTTAAATAGATGGGTTCTTTTGTGAATACTGAAATAATGTAATTTACAGTTTTTAAAAGTTGGTAAATAAGTTTTTGAGTCATGATTGTGTCATGGGTGATGTAAGGGGACATTATATCAAACTCACATTCTCTAGTTACTATACATTTTCACATGAATCAATACTATTTATATTCTTTTTCCAAAATAATAAACCAATGAATAACATATTCAAAACACCCCATATCTCCAACTAAAAATACCACTGCTCGACACATCTTTTCTTTATAACTTATGTGAACTCTCATACTCAACTTCTACATAACCCATTACCCAAGGTCTGTTGTCCAAAAGACCCTTGTAAAATCTCCCTATAATCCATGAGTTATCGACTTGTAGACTATTTTGAGGGTGAAATTAGTTTAAAGACATTACCCCCATATCGGAGTACACATCGTAGTAATAGAAATATACAATAGCGAAAGCATAATTAAAAGAATGCATATGTAAAAACTTGATTATTGATTGAGATATATAGTGTAAGACTAAAAATTTAACCAATAACTTCATAGGTAGTTTATCATAAAAGTATACATGCATGACATGCTAATACAAATGGGAACAAAAGAAGAAAATAGACATAAATGGTACAATACTAAAAATGTGAAACAAAAGAAAGAAGTTACTCCGTAGAATCTCGAGCCAAACCTGGTCCTCTCCCCTTAATCTCTATCTATGAAAAGTGTGAATAACCCAATGATATCTTCTTACATATATATGTACATGCAGGAAAATAGTATGATCGGGTGCTAATGGTAGCCCAAATAGGGTGTAAGATAAATCCTTGTAAGTCACCACCAATCGTTTCTATGTGTAATCCAAGTGGAATTCATATCTAATTAGTGTGAAGAAAATAGAAAGAATTTACGAAATACTGAATTAAATAATTACCCAATTTCTCAAGTTCATAATGGACACTTAATGGGTCTACCTACATCATCTTTGCTTGAATATCTGTGTATGTCACCGAGTATATATATACATATTGTTACAAATGGAATGAGACTGAATTTCCTACCATCAAATTATAACATAATGGATTAGGGATATAGTGCCTAACACCCACATTTTACAGAATCTATCAAGTCTATAATGCATACCTTCCACATTTTATAGAATGGCTCGAGGCTTTAATGCCAACTACACACATTTTACAGAATGGCATGGGGATATATTTCCTACCACCCAAAATTATATAATGTTTTTGGGAATTAATTTTTACCAACCAAATTTTATATAATTCAATAGAATACCAAAGACAAATTCATTCACAATATAAATATAAGGCAAACTATCTTAGAACATTTCTTGTAAAATAATAAATTAAAATGCAATTGCTTCCATGATAAAACAAAAAAAAAGGAGAGTCCATTCCATAACTTAAATAATTATATTTTATACATACCTTTTATAATGATTTATTTTATCTTATAATAGATAAAATTTACAAGTAACCCATTGCAATAGCTTAATAGCGCCATTCTAATTAATATGGCTAAAATCAAAGAAAAATGCCAAATCAAATAGTCGCACAGTCAATTTAGAATTTCCATGATATATAGGTCCAATCACCCATGGGGTGTTTTAGATTTGTCAGAATACACATGGGGAAACGATCAAATAATTTAAAAACGTGTCCAGAATCTATAACCCATAATTGATTTTTTGGTAAAATTGGCGTAAAATGGCCAATTTGGGGGGGGACACCACTTGGGGGCATGTGCTGAGAAATATTGATAAAAAACATAAATGTGAATCAATTAACATTCGTAATAAATCTAGGGTAAGTTAGACATGAATTAATTGTCACATTAATGGATCTTAGTGATGCTCGCCCCATAGAAAAGTTAGATTAAATGATAAATGGCCAAATCGCAATGGGAAAACTATGTAACCACCTACCTTAGGGATATAGATGATGAATCACTGAGTATGAGTCTCATATTTGGTGTAGGTTGGATTTCAAATTATTTTCCATCAAATTCCTTAAAAATAAGGGGAATTAGTCTACTTCTAAATAGAAAAATAGATAGAAGGATTCATGTAATGAAGTGGAGATAACGTGGTTACCCTTACCAAGGATTATCCGACGATTCCGACAGGTTTACGATTAGATACTGGACAGAGGAGAATTATAATATCAAAGGAATATGGTATTTGGAGATATAAAGGAGAATGGAGGGACATATTTGGGAAAATGTTAGATGAAAAGGGAAATCAAACATAAAAGGGTGCACGGAAAATGGTCATTTTTCCCTTAGAACGGGCTCGCACAGTTTCTGCACACAGTTTTCCAAATCGCGCACATACAGTGCACACACCATTGCTTTTCTTGGATCCTCATATGACCTCTATTTTTTTTCATTAACCATTCATTGATCATAAATAAGTGTTTTAGACACCCTCTGGAACCGACCACACAGTTGTGCTCCTTGGTAGCACAATTGCAGATTAACTGTGTGGCCCATTCCGTTTTCTCCATTTCAGAGATCTGGGATCCAGAAACTCCCATGATGATCCAATGACATCCTTAGTAGGATGAAGTGACTTTATTAGGACCATATAATAAATTAACAGAAAAACTGTCAATCTATACATTGGTAAAATTTTAGGGTAATTACAACCACCCATCCATATAGCAACTCATCCTCGAGATGCCCTTCTAAGGGAAAACATGAATTGTTAGTAAGGAGTTCTGACCATTGCAATCATACATCATATTCTGACTCCTGGGTCTCATCCTATACTCATTCATTGTTCTGTATCACCTATACCATAGTAATAGACATCCATCACAGTGTGTCCACGCCCTGATCAATTATACGAACTAGATACTCTATGAAGGAAGCATCCATATTCAGCTCAACCTCATCTGTATGAATGACATGATATTAGTCTAGATAATTACGGTGATGTTGAGATTCTCGTAAGACATCATTCATGGACCTCTATCTTTGAGAAAGTGCCAATTTGTAAGCCACTGGTCCGATCTTCTTCACGGCCTCGATGTGTCCAATGAATCTCTGTGATTTCTTACCATTCATCTTAATACATTTATGCCCCAACCAGGGTGAGAATTCCAAGATAAACCTATCTCCAACCTTCAACTCAAGAGGTCACTGGTGCTTGATGGAAAAAGAATGTTTTCTTGGCTGAGCTATCAACATATGTTTTTGAACCAACTGGACCTACTCAGAAGTCATATACATGAGATGAGGCCAAATGACAGTTGCTTCCCCTACCTCCTACCAACATAGAAGAGAGTGAAACATAATACCATATAGGGATTCATTGGGAGCCCTACAAATGATATCCTAGAAGCCTTTTTATATGAAAAATAAATAATGGGAATGTGTTTCTCTTAGGTACCACAAATTCGAGAACACACCCACATAGAAAATCGTCTAGCACCTGAATAGTACACTATGTCTGCCTATTGGTATGAGGGTGATTGGCCATGCTCAAAAGTAATTGCATACTAAAAGCTATCTGTAACCCCTACCAGAACTGAGATGTGAAATTGGAGTAGCTATCAAAAACAATAGAATGAGGTGCTCCAAGAAGATGTACCACCTATTTGATGTAATTTTGTCTCATATCATTAATTTATAAGGCCTCTCACATAGGTAAAAAAAATGATACCTTCTTTTAACAATCATTGAAAAATCATACAATGTTTCATCCACAAGGTGATCTGGGCATTCTGATTGTGATGTCCATCGAAACATAATCCCATTTTCACTCGAGAAAGGAAAATTTATGATGAAGTCCAACCAGATGTTGGGGTTCTTTCTTCACTTTCTGGTAGGTGGATCATCGTTTAATGAATCCAACTATCCCATGTTTCATGTTGGGACACTAATATTTACATTGTAAATCTTAGTACATTTTAGTGACACCAGGGTTAACTTCCCCTATTGAGGGATGGAAATAACTCCTCAATTACTCCCTGGTGATTCTTGGGACCCAAACAATACCACGAAAAAGAAGAGTGTCATCCCCATCGACCGTCCAACCAAAATATGTGTCTCCATCAGAGACACAACCCTATAGGACGTGACTTCATGATCAAATAGTTGAACTTACCATATTCATTCAAAAATAGTAGATATCATATCTATGGATGATAGGATGTTCTAACCAAGGTCCTTTTGGACCTCAACATGAAACTTACAAAATATTTCCAAAAGCATCCACTAATCACTCAAGAACTTACTATGTCTGAGACTTTCATCTCAGAGTATCAGTTATTTAATTCCAGTTCCCTAGCTTGTAGTAAAGTTTGAAATAATAATATTGCAGGTACTCAACCCACCTATGATACATAAGATCCAGATCCTAGTGTGTGAATATTTGTTTGAGGACATTGTAGAATATGACCACCAAAAAATGATATCCCAATACATAGTTTCTCTAAAAGAATAAGACATGAACAAAAGCAATGAGCCCAATGTCATGCGCCCAGAAATTCTTCTCATTAGGCCTCAAATGACGAGAACTATATATTGTGACCCATTCATCATGCATCAGAATAGCTCAAATCACCATACCTGATGTATCACAATGGACTGTATATTCTCTACCTGGCTCTGGATGAATTATTATTGGTGCTGAATTAAGATTACGCTTCAACTTATGAAAGGATCATTAATAATATTATGACCATTATAACTTCACATCCTTCTTCATCAAGACTATGAGGGGCACTGAAAGGAGTGAGAAATCATGAATGAATCATCTGAAGAATCCAAAAATCTTCATGAAACTATGAATATCAAATAAGTTATTAGGCTGCTCCTTAGAAACCAAAACCCTCACATTCACTGGGTCAACAAAAAATCTTGACTTTGAGATGACATGACCTAGGATGTATATTATATCGATCTAGAAGTGGAAATTAATGAGATAAGAATAGAGATGATGATATTAACATTTATCCAATATTATATCAAGATGGGTTTCATGGTCTTTTATCAAGAGAGGATTCACCAAGACATTTTCATGAATACAACTACAAATGATCCCAGATACATTTGGAATACTGAGATCATAAGAACCATAAATACAACAAGTTCATTTGTACATTCGAATGACATAAATAGGTACTCATAAAGACCATACCATATCCTGAATGTATTGTGTGGTGCGTCTTAAGTCCTGGATTTAACATGATGATAGTATAACCTTTGATATATCTATGAAAAAACCTTTTCTCCTCGAAGATGATCAAAGAGGATGTATATTCTACTAAAGGGATGCAGATTCTTTATAGTCAATTGATTCAACTAATGGTAATCCACATAATGCCTAATGGTTTTATTTTTTCTTGTTGGAAAAGAGGACAGATAAACCCCAAGGAGAAGTGTTGTGGAATATAAAACCTTTCACCTCTATATCCTCCAACTGATTATTGAGATTTTGAATCTCCTTAGGTACCATCTTATAAGGAAGAATGGCCATAGGTGCTTCCTTTTCCACTATCTCAATAGTATACTTTACCCCTCTCATCGAAGATAGATACGAGAAGACTTCTAAAAAACCACTCTGAATTGCTCCACTAATGGAGGGAAACAAAATGATTAAACCCTTGGTCATTATGGTAATGACTAGAGTCATAGGCCATAACACTACCCATACTCTTCTTATTGGGTCCTACTAGTGTCACACCAACATCCCATTCTCCCTTATGTACTTGTGTAACACCCTCAAGGGATGTAAATGTCACTCTATGATGATATTAGCCAATATGGTCTTTGTAGGGAACTAACCAGCCTATACCTAGGATTATATTGAAACCTTTATTATCAATAACATATAGGATTTATTCGAAAAGGTAATTATATGTATCAATAATATAATTCTAACAGAGGCTAATGCCCTCTAAATATATTCTTAAGGGTGTATCTATCATCACTATGCCATGAAAATATTCAAATTTGAGTCATAGACTCTCAGTTATTACCTTAGACCTTAATGAGTTATATATTCATGTATCAAAAAAGAAGAGACTAATGTGGAGGCTACTAGTATTGTACCACCTATAGTAGAATTTTCGGTGCTCTAATCCTATGGCATAGGGTGAATTTCATGTAATTGGCATATACTACGGCCCTTAGTCACTACCCAAATTCCTTGAGGAGGCCCGCTTTACTGGTGTTGAGAATCATATGTCTAATTTACTCTTCCTCAACCAACACCTTGCCTTGACTGACTGGTGGTATTCCTGTTTCTTGACTCTTACGATCATGCAGACACCTATCCAGAAAGACGGGTTGGTATAGATCCTTCCTCACTTAGAACTAGAGGGAGAAATCTACAGAAATGGTGGAGGTGAACCATCCTTCCACAGCCTCTGAATTCAACTGGATCTTTTTTAAACTACATCTTGTAATTCCCTAGATCTCTACACTGATGACAGATAGGAGAACCACCAGTGGAAGGAACATGACCACCACTACTTCTACGAGACTCCCTATAACATCATATTCATGTAGAAGAAGATCCACTAGATGCTTTATACATAGAAACTCCATGAATTTCACAACCACCATCTCCCATATTCCTCTTGGAAATTAGGGAATAGTTGAAAATATCAAAAACAATCCCCATATTAATAATATTGACCACTGACTGGACAACATAACATATCCAATACTCAAATCTCCTATATGCCATATTATCATCAGTGGCTATAGTATGAGTGAAACTCTACAGCTCACAAAAATGGGATGAGTACTACATGACTAACATGGTCCTTTGATGTAGATTCCTGAAATATCTTTCTTGATCAACCCTCAGAGTATGGGGAAGGATTTACTTGTAGAACACAATCAAGAAGTTAACCCCAACCATATATCTAGTCAATCATGCCTGGGTAATGACCTCACACCACCCCTTTGTTGTGTCTCATATCATGTAGAAAACTATATTGAACCACTTCTCTAGAAGAATCTCTATGTTTTTGAAAATATAATGTATCTCCTTGATCCATGACTCCACAACAAAATTCCTACCATTCCCTAAAAAAGATGGAGAATACTGCTGTTGGAGATCACGATTCAACCCTATCATGCTCGTGGAAGGTCGAACTCTTACTTGAATATTCTATATCATATAAAATAATTCCTCTTATAATCGGGTATCAACACCCAATTCGGGTATTGGAGGATGGAACACATGTGGATCGACTAGAAGAAAAACTGGCAGCATAGGGCCCACCAACTCAGGAACATGGTCGCCACCACCCTCATGGTGCATGAATGGATGGCGTCATGGTTAAATAATTCTAAAATTAAAAACAAATGTCTCAAAATAGATTTAATAAATTCAATTAATTTAATTTAAGAGACTAGGATAGATACAAAACCATTCTTATGAACAAACAAACCTCTCTTCTTTCTTCCAAAACCATGATTATATGCTATAATATACCTTAACAGGCCATAAGAATGAATAAGACCACCTACAAACTATTGATTTTTTATGGGACATGTTTTTAAGATAGGCATGTGGAAAAAAAAATTCACAAATTTTAAGTCACATTAAATACTTGATTATAATGATATGTCATTTTCCAGACCACATGGGTCCACAAACATTATGAGTCAAAATATAGAAATCACATGGATTTCAATTTCCTTTTAAATTGTGATTATTCGTGTGATTATATCATTCATCAAATGCTCAACTAATTAGAATGCCATTTTCTAATCTATAAGGGCCCATACACCTTATGAATCATAGAGGGGAACCCACTACTCAAACCATAGAATTGTCCAAATCATAAAATAAGTGTTAGCAGCACTGTATATATATATATATATATATATATATAAAGCCAAAAATATGAAACATTCAATGGTCATTGAAAATTTAAATGTGACCATAAAA
This sequence comes from Viscum album, assembly GCA_963277665.1. Taxonomy (NCBI): domain Eukaryota; kingdom Viridiplantae; phylum Streptophyta; class Magnoliopsida; order Santalales; family Viscaceae; genus Viscum; species Viscum album. Next base: position 524,291,834 of record OY728162.1, on the reverse strand, counting down.
AATGCATGGACTATTAATATTGTTCCTATTGATATTCATATTCATACACAAAACCCTCATCATATCAGGTTGATCAATGAAATCACATTTTTAATATCATCAATATCAATGACACCCAAAGACATGTGAAACACCCAATGTTGAAATGATTCCAATAGGAATAATAGAATCAATAATAGAAATGACTCATGAAAATTGGTCCTTACCCCATATACAGGTACGTGACACTAATGAACATCTTGGGACCAAGTCCCATGCATTCCCAATATCAAATCTATTATCACCAAATATTACAAAAACAAAAGAAACATACTCTGATACCACTTTGTTATGTATCATACCAGTATTCAATGTAACATATTCCCCAAGCCTAGTTTTCCACATGACCCTTCGCACGTATTTCCCTAAGCCAGGAGATTCTGACTAGCTTTGGGGGTTTGATGGTGAAATAAGTGGGGTTACATTACCCCATGATATAGTCCACAACAGTGTCATATAAACATAAAACAGAAGGAGCATAATAAAAATACAGTATAAGTAAATAGTGGAAGACTAAATTATAGATACAATGGGAAACTACAAATGTAATGAAATGCCTCATAGGCAGTGTATGATACAAGTACGAATGCATGGAATACTTGTACAAATGGAAATAAAATTGGAAAATATACATATATAGTATAATACTAAAAAAGTGAAACAAAAGACAAAAGCTTCTTCATAGCACCACAATCCCAAAACTAGTCCCTTAATCCTAAAACAAATCTATTATAAGATTAAACAACTAGAAGAGAGGTGCTTACCTCTATCGGTAACTATAGGAATACAGTCTGCTCAGGTGCCAAAGGGAGCCTAAATAGGGTTTGAGAAAAATCTCAGTAGTCCACCACCAATGGTGTCTACATGTAATACGAATGGCACTCAATAGTAATAATTGTGAATATATTAAAAAAAATTAAATAAATACTAAATTATATTATTACCATCTTGGTCATGTTTCTAATGGACACATGTCGGGTTTTCCTAATTCAGCTCATTGCTGGCATGTCTGAGTATGTCACCTAGTATATATATACATAATGATATAAATGGAATTGGGCTATACTTAATACCTCCCACATTTAACAGAATGGATCAGGGCTATAATGCCTACTGCCCAAAATTTATAGAATAGATTCAGGCTATAAAACCATTCACCTGTAATTATAGTATGGCTTGGGGCTATAATACATATCACCCACATTTTACAGAATGGATCTAGGCCATATTGTCTACCGCCCATATTTACAGAATTGATTGAGGTAATAATTAATACCGCCCACAATTTACATAATGAACAAGCATACTAAATATGAATTCCTTCACATTAAAAAATGAAAGGGAAACCATCTTACAACATTTCACATTAAACAAGAAATTACTATGTCATACCTTTAATGAATGAACACAACAAATGAAATTAAATGTCATCCTTTAATCCATTATATTTGATCCATATAATTTATGAGGTATTAGTATATCTTATCCTACCCTAAATTTACAAGTCACACCTTCCATTTTCTGAATAGTGTAATTCTATTTACAAAGGCTCAAATCAAAGAAAAATGCCAAGTCAAATAATCACATTGTCAATTTAGAAATTCAGAGACATACAGGTCTAAACACCGATGGTTTGTTTTATATTGGTCAGAATAAATGTGGTACAAGGAAAAAAAATTTAAAACCATTCATGAAGCCATAACCCATGATTAATATTTTGGTAAAGTTGGCCTAAAATGGCCAATTTGGGGAGGACACCCCTTGTTGTCTATTCTGAGAAAGGGTGATAATAAAACCCGTAAATGTGAATAAATTAACATTTTCCCTAACATTAGGGTAAATTAAACGTGAATGAATCCACATATTAAAGGATCTCGATAACATTCAGCCCTCAGTACAACAACATTTAATGATTAACATATAAATGTCAAAGGGAAAACTATGTGACCACCTAAATTTTGGTCATAGATGACTACTCATTGAGTATCAAAATTATATTCATAGTTAGTAAGATTAGATCTTAATTTAATTATAGTTCATAGAAAATATGGAGAATACTCCTTTTAAATAGGTCAATAGACGACAAGATTCAATGAAGGAAGATAGGAACAAGAGTTCATCCTCATAGAGGCCTATCCAATGCTTCAGATGAATTGACAATTAGACACCGGATAGAGGAGCAATAGTTGTTCGAAGGAGGAGGGTACCTTGGGTGATCATAGAGAATACAGGGCATGTTGTGCTCTAATGGGAAGAGAAAATAGAAAAGGAACATGACATGGATGAGGCAAAATGGTCAGTTTTATTTTAAAATTGGATCACATGGTTTACGCACATGGTTTTCCCGAACATTCAAAAACCATGTGCACTAGACTTCTTATATGGGAACCTCTCCTGGACTTTGTGCACAAGTTCTATAACCATGTACGTACTATGAATAAGGGTTCTAGAGACCCTATAAAATTGGATACATGGTCGTGCATCTGGGTCACATGGTTTTAGAAAAATAATGCAACCTAGTATATTTTCTCTATTTCAGAGCTCCGGGCTCTGGAAACTCCCTAAACACTCCTATGACCCCTTTATCTCAATTATGTGAAATTATTATGACTATAAAAGTCATTAAAATGGAAACTAATATTTGTACCTTTGTCAAAAAGTTGGTTCGTTGCACCTTAAAAGCTTTGGATCATTATTATATTCTTCCTAATTAATCTCTAAACCCTCTTCCCCACATTATGGTCTTGTTGGTCTCACTGAAAGTCTATTTTAAATCACATTTTGAAGGTTCCCAAGGAGATGGCACAGAATAGGTAAAACCCTCTACATGAATCCATTAATTTTCTATCATTTCATATCCTTTACCCACCTCCACTATCCAAAGTAACATGATAACTACAATTGAAAACATACAATGTAATTTCTAAATTTTTAGTGTGATATCCATATTTTAATCTCATATCATCTCTTTTTAATCATTAAAACCAAAACCTCATCTGTGATGTGTCGATTCACCACCTTCGTGAATTTTTTTTAATTTTCTATTACTGTATCCAATGCTGGTAAGAAAACAATTTTTATGGCTAAAACTACTTATAATAGTTTCTTAGAACATATTTATGTTTCTAAACTATTATATATACCTATTGTTAAATAATTGAACAAAATATAGTTTGTGATAACCAAAAAATCATCAGAATAATCTAATGTTAGTATTGCAAATTTTCTCTAATGAATTATTTTCATATCTAAAAAAATGATATACTAGGACATTTAAAATTAAGGAGGTTGATCAATACCATAAAATTCCATTCTGGATTTTGAATTCATTTTACAAGAACACCCATAATTAAACACCATTGAACCAATCATAAAATCTATAAATGAATACACTCTTACTGATAATATTAAATATTATAACTCAAAAAAATATCACAAGTGAAATTAATAAAAATCTAATAAATAAAATACAGATTTAATTTGTTCTGAATTAATTAATTAATTGATATAGTTTCATTATCCTAGAAATTAAGTACATGTGCATATCATTTTCAAACATAATGAATGGGATACTATCTGAACCTTTAATTTTCATTCAGGTTATGATTTATCCATCATTTCCATAATTTAATTCTTAATTATTAATTTTTATTCCTCCTATATTCTATTTTTTTCTAAAATATGTACCTACATCAATTATTCATTCATTTAAAGGTAAATACATGTTTTATAAGGTTCCCATAATAAATACCCTTATAAGATTTCCTGATTAAATGATACTTATCCAATTAAAAACTATTTTTGAGTATCATCAATATTATAATTTAAGACAACATTATTTTTTTAAAAAAACTCATTTTTTCAGGAAAATAATATTATTTTTTTCATTTTTGGTTATGCACAAAAAATTATTCCTTTTTGGTCTGTAAATAATCTTTTATATTTACACTTAAACCACATAAATATGCCTCATTTCTAAAGAATATGATACAATCTATTTAAATATTTTCACTTTATCTTTACATAATTTGTCTTGATATATTCCCATTTCCCTTTTTAATGCCCATGTATTATTTAAATCCATTAATTCATGGACAAAATATTGATATTACCTTTTGTTATGCATTATGAAATTATTATGATACCCATTTCTCCCCCTAGGTAACTAATATAATTCTTTATTATGTTTGATTATATATGTGTCAAACATAATAATGAACATGTTATGATAGTTACACCTAGATATTTCTTTAATTAGTTTGGTATTATTTTAGTCTCATGATACGTCATATTGGGATAGGGAGTTAACCAGATTCCATTACGAACCGTTTTCCACCATGTCATATAGTATTTTTAGTTAGCCTAAACCCATGTTTATGTAATGTTCTATGAATATTACATATTTATATTATTCCATGATTATATGATCTGATGATTTACATGTTCTAATTTCATATTTCATTCATGTTCCATGCCTTTTTATGTCATCATGTTATTCATTTTTATGTCATCATGTTATGCTTTCTATCAAATGTGATATGCTTTATTCATGTTTTTATTACCGTACAACTATTTTAATATTATCCCTTTCTTCATATACTCCCTATGTTATCATATGCAGGTTCCAGATCTCAATATAATTTAAGAGTTTATATTGGAGATTAAATAAAATATGTTCTTATTTAGGTTTCATGTATTCAAACTATGTTCCAAATCTCTCAAATACACTATACTTTATGACCATTGGTTTATATTAGATGGTTAATTATGATTAAAACCATGAAGTAAATTTTTTAAAATTATAGGGTTTCTATAATTTGTATTAAAGGATTTTCGAGTTATTGTTTTGGATAAGGTTTATAAAAAACCTATGGATAATTATATCTGCATGGATATCCTAGGTTAAATCATGGATAATCACATGTTACGATATATATTCTATTTATAAGTTTATCCTTATATGTTAAATGTTTTCTTGTTATATACTTATCACATATGTATTTTATCCCGCATTATTTTTAATTATTTTTTATTTTTTAATGGAAAAAAATAGGAGAACACTTGACAATAATTGATATGATCTTGGATGTGCCTATTTTACTAATGATGTTCTATATATGATGGGAATAAGTTCTCAAAATATCATGGCAGTACTAGAAAAAATGTCTCATTGTATTAATAATAACATTAGTGATGTGTAAATACCTCATTATCATAAAGAAAATAAACGTTGGTTTAAAATACATTATGTAACAATGCAATCCTATGTTTACTCAATCATATGATAGCCTTATCATAGAAAAATGGATTAAATCCATTTCAAATATATTATCTATCTTTCACTAATTATAATAACATAAATTCATACTGGTGGTCTATCATTTTGATTAGGAAGATGACCATTGGTAGAAATTTATCAAAAAATGTGTAAGGATGAAATTGACTGTATGGATTGGGATGCATTCAAGAAAATATATTTAATAAAATATTTTTTCAGAACACTTCTGAAGTTGGAATGGCAGTTCCCCATTTTGAAAAAAAATAAAAATGAAATCATTAGAAGTCTTGAGTGATACTTTGATGAATACCAAATGAAATTTTGATCTCCTTTTTAAAGGATTAACATTGAGTATAAAAAATCCATAGTGATTTGATACATTGAATGATATAATGAGATTATTCATTATTTAATTAATGTTGAAATGGTTATCGGGAGGCTCTATGTGGTCTCATGTGTATGGATATAAAAACATAAAAATGGAGTTTAATATGTGAGGATCAACAGATAAATCCCATGGGGGAACCAAAACCCAAAATACCACATTTCAAATGTCTGGGAAGAAGAATCATGGAAACAGTCTATGGGGAACCAAAAGATGCATAAAATTTTGAATATATAGAAATCTAGTTAATAATATGTGAAGGGATATGAATAATTCAAAAAAGGTTGAGGAATATTGGATGTTTCCTATAGACACAGTAACTATAGTTTAGTTTTTCAACATTGTGGAACATATGAATTATTCCATGTATTTCTATAATCCAAGGTTTGTCAGAGTAAATCAATGACAACAACCTACAAGGAAACAAGTAAGGGAATACGGTATCGCCACTACTAGGATGAAAGCTAAAAATGATGAGGTGATAATTATATTGTTTATTTATTCATCATTAGTGAATGTAAAATTTGATTCTGGAACTATATATTATTTAATATCTTAAAAGTTTAGTAGAACTATTCAAACACCACATTAAAATTTTAAGGTTATGTTATCAGTTTGAAAAATATACAGGATTTATTTAACCCAAAATATATGAATTGTCCCTAATAAATTATTACTCTCTAATCCTCCCATCAGATCGTTTTATACATCATTTGGTGGACTCCAATGCTATATTTGGCATGTATTGACAATGATTATATAAATCCAATGACAACTATTGGGAAAATGAGATCACATTACACATCCTGAGGAATCCTCTAATTCTGTATAAGTGTAAGGATGAGGATGAATCTCCTTCAATATCATAATCACATTGGTGGGAATGTTTTAATTTTATAAAAATTAAATCATGCTAAAATTATTGGAAAAAAATATTAGAATCATTCTTAATGAAATTCCCTGGTTTTAGGGGGTACACTGATTAGATCCCTAAAACATTTCATGGTCTTCTTCCTGATTGAAAGGATTAGGTATCAATTGAAATTATTATTGGGTGTCTTACTATTTCAAATACACCTTATATAATTCTGAAAATTGAGATAGAATACATGGAGATAAAGTTACAAGATAATCTAGATAAGGGATTCATATGCCCAATTGCATCATCATTGGATGCACTAGTACCCTTTGTCATGAATAAAGATGGATAGGTGTTTCTCTTCATTGATTAACACGAGATCAAAAAAATCATGATAAAGATCAAGTATCACCTTCCATGGATAGATGAATTTTTTTGATAAACTATGTGGGGTCAATTATTACTCTATGGTGGACCTTCGGTCAAAATACCACCAACTAATGGTGGAGAAAAAAATATATTCCCAAGATTTCATTTCAAACATTGTATATAAACTGTATGTTCACATTGAATCCATTCATACTCACTTATGCTCTATTAATTTTCATGGACATGATGAAAAGTGTCTTTAGATATTACCTTGATTTTTTTGTATTCATTATCGCATATATTATGAAATACCCATAAGAAAGAAGGATCATGAGGTGTATTTTAATACTATGGTAAAGAATATAGGATTGGCGAAATTTTATGAAATTTATATAAAATGTGAGTTATGTATCGTGGTATTATCATTCATGTGTCATGTTTTCACATGTAGTGGAATGTTTTTGGTCCCTTCCAAGAAAATTGTAATCGAAGAGCGGCCCAACCCAAAATATGTAACATAGATCAATAATTTAATAAGTCTATAAGGGTATTAACAATAATTTATGAATATATTATCATAATTTTCATGCCAATTAATGTTCATGACTCTAAAATAAGTAATTTTTTTAGAACAGTGATTGTGATCAATGATTGAAAGAGTCAACATAAAGGTTTATCATTTCACTAATACTAGACATCTGAAAATCAGGGTGATCTTAGTGGTAAAATTTTATGCACAAATTATGGGATTAGTCAATGTAGCAATAAAAATTAGAATGTTATATCATACACCTCAATGCAGTTAAAAATTAAGGAGAAAAACTATCTCATGCATGATCATGATTTAGTGGATGTGATCATCACATTAAGAGTCTATTTCCATTTTCACTATATCGAGAAGTGTGAGATATATATTGATCATAATATCCTCAACTATATATTCGCATTGATGGATATTATAATTATTCAAAAATTATTCTTATATATTTTGAATTATTTTAAAAGCTCAATCCACTACCATCATGGTAAGGAATATAATGCGGTAGTTGATCTAAGAATAATGGTTCCCTCAACATTATCTATAATGATATTTGAGAGAGATCAAATCTTTTTATATTTTCTAAAGATAAAAATTGTAATAATTATGGAAGTAACATAATCAATATTTTTTTGAATTATTGATTAAAAACCCTCATGGAGAAAAAAATGTATTCTCAATGAAATGATGTGAAAATTAAAAAAATGGATGAAGTTATCAACAAATGAAAATCCTCAGAGTTCTGATTTAATGACCAAGGAATATTAATATTTGCGTCATGAATATGTGGACCATATAATCCAAATATAAATATATAGATTCTAAATGATTCATGTAGATATACTCACCAAGGGAGCATGAAGATATATTAATATCTACCAGAGAACTATTGGTGGGACAATATGAAGATGGATATCATTAAATATACATCAATGTCACTGGTATTTCTGAAATTGATGGTTTAGAGGAGAAATTATAATAGAATGATTCAACCATTACAAATACTAATATGGAAATGGTAAAAAATCAACATGGATATTATCAATAGAGTTACAAAAACATCAAGAGGAGAAAATGGTATATGGGTTGTTGTGGATTTTCATAAAAATTAAACTAAAATTTTCTAAATTTTGAAGGGATTATCAATCAAAAAACATGGAAAGGTATACATAAAAGATGTTTTTCGGTTCCATAGATTACCAAAATCTATTGTATCTTACTGAGATTTAACTTATACCTCGATGTCTTAGAAAATTATCTAACATTCTCTAAACCTTGAACTTAACCTCAGTAAGATCAATCATCCTTAAACTGATGGTCAATCTGAGTGGAATCTCTAGACACTAGAATAAAAGTAGAGAGAATGTTATAGGGAATTAAAAGGATAATGGGAACACAATTTTAATATGGTCAAGTTATCATAGACCAACAATTTAAACTAAAACATAAAAATGGATCCATATGAATCCCTCTATGTGAACATACGAAGATCACTGAGATGCTAGGATGAAGTCAGTGAATGGATGCTTCTAGGAAATTAAATTCTCAATAAAATGGTTGAAAAAATGAAAACCATTTAGTAGGATATATGTGATTTCCATTATTTAAAGAATATCTATTAAGACAATCATTAATGGGATATATAGCTTATGATTTTCAAAATGTTATTTCTCAACATATATCCATAGAAGAGGATCAGGAGACTTGGGATGAAAGGGAAGCTAATTACCATGTACATTTCCCCTTTCAGATTCTTAATCGTGTTGGTGTTTTGTACTATCATCTACTTATCCCTCCTACCATTACTCCAATTACATTTTATATTATACATATCTCTCTTGATAATTTTCATACTATACCCCTCACATGTACTAAATCGAAAGGTGGTACAGATGTATAACAAACTCTCATATAAAAAATAATTATATGAAGATCAAAAGACCTAGGGATAATATTATATGAAAAAAAGGGGACTCACTTGTTCATATTAAAATTCAATAACCACAAGAATATAGAAAAGACATGAGGACTAGAGGAAGTAGTTATGGAGAAGTACCCTAACCAATTTTTACCATTGTTTGGAAAAATAAAATTTCTAGAGAGAAATTTTGTAACGAGAAGAACATTTATGAATAAAATTCTATTTTTTTTTAATATCTTATGGATATTGAAAAGAAATGAATTGTTTTTTATTATAATAGGGTTTAAATGAATGTTAAGTATCATTACTATTGATAATATATCCGTTTGAACAATGATTACACAACCAATTTAAATATATGGTTTTTACAAATACTTTAAAAAAAAAAGGAGGTCATGACATCATATAGTATACATGGTCCACACAAATGCCATCTGTTAGATATAGGAATGGATTTAGTGTCAATGTTCTTTTCTCTTGACAAATCTTCTGCTGTGGTCCAATAACTTATGCATGATTGAACCAATCTATGGGAAAATCTCAAACACATCGATATCACGACGTAGTCCATGTTCACCGAATAACCCCAAGAAAGCACCACCATCACATACCTTACTCTTAGAGGCATATGATGGTGTAATATATGGATATGCAACAATACCCTAGAATTAGGATATTTTTATAGAATCCTTAATATAGATTAATATTTTATTATTTCTTTGTAAAGGATTTTAACACCAACATAATATTTATTTGGTTAATATTAAAATTCAATTAGGAAATTCATTTTTATGAATTCATGTACTTTTTAATTAAATAATATTTCAACAAAATATTGTTATTAAATTAAATTTATTAAATATTAATGATAGTATATTTTTTTGTGAAGTTAATATTATATTTTAATTATGGTTTGAAAACAATGTTTTTCAAAACCCGTCAAATTTTAGTGAATGTCTGTTTTTTATTTTAAAAATTAAAAAATCAAATATTTAGAAAATTATCCAAATAAAAAAAATATTTCTTTTGGAATGAGTATGTTAAAATTATCCAATGGTTAATTTTTCATACTTTTTAGATTCAGTCAACGTTTTCTGAAAACATTTATGACCGTATAAATAAAATTTGTGTTTGATGACATCATAATAACCCCCACATAATTACAAATAATGGTTATTATCAGACTAATATATTTTTTTCCATATTATAATAATGTGATTTTATATTTATTTTTCTTATTTTATTTGTTCAATCCTCTAATTTTTTTTACTATATTATATGATTTTATGTTTATTTCCTTGAGGGTGTGACTGACCACCACACAAGAAAAGATAATATTTTAATATTATAGGCCATTGGAATAATAAAATAATTTTTTCCAATCAGCTTTGGAAAAATCCATAGGAAAAAAATAATGCTATGGGTTTTGGTTTTCAATATTTAATTATATATATTCCTAATCCTATGTTTGTGAAATAATAATGAATTCTCCTCTCATTTCCAAAATAAACCGACTCATGATCCCACTTCTTTTCACTCAAAATCCTTTTAGAATGTCTCTAATCTACCTTAACTTCTGTAGAATCATACCATGGTTCACCAAGCTTGTAATAATCCCCTCCTCAAACTATTGAAGTCACACACTAATGTAATGGATCCTCACATTCCTTCTATTATAATTTTTATCCAATTTTATTTCTATTGGTAAACACATTTATTTTCAATTAAAAATATAGGGGTATGTTTTTTCACCTCCCCTTACTGCAATTGTTATATTTTTTTGATGGGAAACCACTTTCTCTCCATTAATCTCCCCCACATACAGTTGTTACCATGCTGAAATTTATTAAGAGTTACCCCATTTCTCTTTTTCTTTCTAGTTTTGTTATTATTTATGCCTTCTATTTAAAAATTACATTTTATGGGACATATAGTTATAAAACACCCTTACTATACATTTCATGTATATATTACGGTAGGCCCCTTTCTCTCTCATCAACCATTTTTATGAATGTTTATGTTATGACATTAGGCTACTGTAATTGAACTGCAAAATTTAATGCTTAAATAAACATGTAGTGAATACCATTAACATTTATCTATCAAGGGTATTCACCTTTATATACATACACTTATTGACTTTATTCTTTCATGTATATATTCCATAATCCTTTATCATGGAATTAATGATGTTGTTGAATGAATCCATGTTATTTGATCTACGTGGCACACATAAGCATGAGATTGAAATGTCTATGAATGGTGCACCCGGATAACACTCCAATACAAATGGTAATGATTATTATAATGATATTCCATGTGGAATGATGGTTTACTCATGATAATTCATGTGAAATGAGGTTTTACACATTTTAATCCATGTACAATGAGCTTTGGATCATGTTAATATCATGTTGTATGTTATTACCACATTTCCTTGTTATTATAATCATGCTATATCATTCCTTTATAAACATGTTTCTCTTTATCTCCATTGAAATGTCTATTTACTAAAATTTAATTTCCTCTTAATTTTATTCATTTTTACTTCATTACAGGGCCTTATAGCTAACCCCTTTCTTATGTATGTCCTCTAGTTATCCCATAAATTGTTATATATGAAAGAATGAGTTGGTCATGTCAATGATGTATGAAATAAAGATGTTGTGTTTCATATTTTTTGTTTTTATTTAATGTCCCTAATTTCCCAAAACACAATACCTTTCAATTCCTGTAGTTTTCTTGACTGTTTGTTGTTTTAAAAAATTCTTTTTAGTGTATTATAAAAAGAAGGGTTGTTAAGTTGGTATTAAAGGATAGGTTTAGTTATTTTTGGGATTTGGGTTATAAAATTATAGTGAAACTCATAGGGGTATTACTGAGTATATGAAAATAGTCCCCAAATATTAGTGAGTATAGAGTAAGTGGTTTATCAAGTAAATATAGCCTTGTCTGTATATGGACAATTAGATGTGGCTTTGGAATAGATGTATATTGGTGTAAAACTAGAAAACATTACCTTGATCTAGAATTGAATGGGAAATGGTACATGAAAAAAGGCCTTATTGCATTCTTGGTTCGACACTCCTAGGGGATATGTTTTGGTAAATTAATAAATATAGAAGAAACCATTATTAATGAATTAAAAAAATCCCCAAGGAATACATGTTCGTAAATATATCATGGATAACATAGATAAAAACATAGAAATTCATAAGTTAACTAAATAAGTTTAATTTATAAGTTATCCCTTTTTCATTGGATTCCCATTTATGTGTTTAATAGTTTAAAATATTTACCCATAATTTTCATTTTATTCTAGACAATGGCTAGTAATAAGATGACTCGGGCTAACAACTGACGTGATGATCAGTGTGATGACTATTATGAGATTCCCAATCCATTGGGAGGGGGAATCAAAAACATTGTCATGATACCCTCTGAGTTAACTCATGTTTTTAATAGATCCATGGTTTAAGAGGAACGTCTAGCCCCCAGTCCCTGATGAAATAACATGACTCAATTTAGAGCATCATGAGACAAAGGCATCCAACATTGAATGGATTATTTGTTCCCTTAATCATCAAACAATGGATCAACTCCATTGAGAAGATCTTATCCATCTTTCAATGTTAATAAAAAGTGAACTTTCTTATAGTTGATTATCATATGGAGGGTGAAGCAGATAAATGGTGGACATTGATAAAAATACATAGTTTGAGTAAGATATTGAGGTGTTGGAATGGATGGATTTCAGAAAAAAATAGATAAATATATTCCTCACACCATCCGAAAATAGATTAAAAATGACATCTATTAACTCAAGAAAAAAAAAACGATGATTCCATCAGATCATAAGAGGAAAAAATAAAACTGTTTGCACAATATTCCTTTGTCTTTGTCATTACCCATGAATTAAATGTTGACTGATTTTTTGGTGGTCTAAAACCTAGCCAAATGAAATCCCTAGTGATTCGTGACTTAGATAGCTATGAGGAATTTTTCTGATGTCCCTTAAATGTAAAAATGGAGATATTTGAATCTTAGTGATATCATGGGTATAATAAGAACAAAGTAGACTTTAATTATGGTGTAATTATGGATAAATTTATCCATGCTATGAAATTTTAGAACTAACATGCTAAAGTTTTAAAGAAAATCACCGTTTGAATTTCGTGATGGGGATGAGAAAATGGATTAGCTGAAAAGAGAGGGGATCCTGGCCAAAAATTACCCATAAGAAAAAGCCACTACTATGATAGAGGAGTGAAAATTTCATTGTGACCCTCAAAGAATTATTCATTTCTCAAAATGAAAAGAACCGGTGAACGTTGCGGACTACTACCATAATCCAAGGGTTTTCAAAGGTATCTAATAACCACCAAGGGAGAAAGGGAATTCTTATCCCATCACTACCATCAAATAAAATCTCGATAGAAAAGTGAAGACATGTAATCTAGTTATTCACTCAAGAATAGAATACAGACTTTTGGATTCAGATTCAACACATTCTTTTATATCCAAAAAGTTTAGTAGAACAATACAAGCATCACGATAGAGAAATTAAGTATATATGTGGTGATAATGAAAATGGTTCATTTATTTATCCTAATAATAGTAATCCTCACTTGTAACAATTTGTGTTTTGAACCTCCCAGAAACCCTCATTATACTCCCTCTAGTGGAATTTGATTTAATTTTTTGTAGGAATTGGTTATCCTTATATTGAGAGAAATAAATTTCTGTGAGAGGAATATAACTCTATATATGGACAATTGATCCCTGATTATATACAAGTGCAAGGAGGAGGAGGAATCTTCTTTAGCACCATCATCACTTGCGGTGATGTAACATCCCTATGAGTACACATATATTTCTCATATGATTGAGTATAAGGAAGTAAACATCCTCAAAGGCATGAATTTTGTGAGGGAATTCACCAATGTGTTTACCATGGAATTGCATGGTCTTCCTCCTAAACAGATGTTCAATTCATTATTGATCTTATACATGTGAAATTTACAATATCCAAGACTCAGTATAGAATTGTTTTTGTATAGTTTGAGATGATAAACAAAAAACTATAAAATAATATATAATAAGTGTTTTTGTGCCCAATATATTCATAATGGGGTGCATGAGTCCTCTTCATCCAGACCAAGGATGGGTCAATAAATCATTGCATTGATTATCATGATCTCAAAAAAGTCATGATAAAATACATGTATCATTTTCCAAAAATTAATGACTTGTTCGATTAGATATGTTAATCAATGAAATTATCAAAGATGGGTCTATAGTCAGGATATTACTAAGTAATGTTGAAGGAGGATATCCCCAAGATTACATTTTGTATAAGTTATAGGCACTATGAATTCATAGTAATACCATTAAGACTCATTAATGCTTAAAAAATATTCAAGGACATGATGAATAGAGTCTTCATAGATTACCTTGAAAAATATGTGGTAGTCTTAAAAGACGATATTCAAATATACTCTAATCCCAAGGAGGATCATGTGAAGCATCTAAGCACTATATCAGAGTCCTTTCGAGAGGATATGATATATTAAAAGTACAACGAGTGTGAGTTATGGTTGAAGGAAGACTCATTCATGGGGAATATCATCACAAACAATGTGATATCTATAGATCTCTCCATGAAAATGCAAGTAATGGATGTACGAGGATAACATCTATGACAGATATCGGTAGGTTCCTTGGGATAGTGGGATATTATCGATTTTTTTAAAAGGTTGGGGTCAAAGCCTCATTTATTATTAAAGTAATGCGAATACCTCTTTAACTGGTTAGAGGGAGACCCATTACATATCCCAAAGGACCTGTGGAAATTTATCCCATTACATGGCCTGTATTCCCATAGATTTGTCCCAAGGCCCATTCTATGAATAATACTTCTACAGTACCCGTACTGCTACAGAACAGCACAGTACCCACCGCTGCTACAGTACCCTGCTGCCGCTATAGTTCCCACTGTTTCTACACTACCACCGTTGCTACAGTACTACTACAATATTGCTATAGTACTTCTACAGTACCTGCACCCAATGGGTTTTGAACCCCCATTTCTCATATAGAATTAAGGGGTTCTTACCACTAATCCAAAGCCCATCTACAAATTTGGATAATATCGATCATTTTTTAGAAATTTCTCATTATTTTAAAACCCTCTTAACAAGATAACTCATAATGGAGTAATGTTTTCATGGAATGATAAGAGTGAAGAGATCTTCAAAAAGTTAAAAAAGAGGCTTATCACTGCACTCGTTCTCACACTACCCAAAAGCAGAGAGCTTTTCATGGTATTCGGTGTGTCTTTGAAGAAGGTCATGGGTTGTGTGTTGACTCAAAATGACCGTCATTGCCTATGATTCAAGATAATTTAATGTTCATGAGAAGAACAATCCATCAAATGAGCTGGTGTTGGATGTAGTGATATTCTCTTTGATAATTTGGTGATATTACCTCTTTGCGGAAAATTATGAAATATATACGGATCACAAAAACCTCAATTATATATTCACATAAGAATAGTTTAATATGTACTAATGATTATGGGTATAGTCGATCAAAGACTATTACTACTCAATTCACTAATATCTAGGGAAAGTGAATTAAGTGGCAGAAACTCTACGTATAAAGGATCCAATAAAACATTAATTATTGAGATTTAAAAGGGATCCCATCTTTTAAGATTCGATGAAGATGGACATGGGAATCATAAATTAGGGAAAATAATAAATCCTTTCATTAATTATTTATCTACTATCTCATTTAGAGATGATTAAAGAAGATTAATAGGATTCTGTAGTATTTCAGAAGTAATTGGAAACTATCAAAAAATGGAAATCCTTGGAGTTCAATGTTAATGAAGAATGCATATTGAGATTTGGATCAATACTATGTTTTCCATCAAATATAGAGTTAAAGAAAATAAATTTTGGATGATTCACATAGTTATAATTTCTACATTAACCAAGGCATCACAGTGATGTATCGAGATCTCTGAGACAATTATTTAATGGAAAAAATGAATAAAGAAATCGACGAGTATAAATAAAATTGTATGGTAAGTGAGTAAGTGATGGATAATATGAAAGAGTTTATGGGGATGATTCAACCATTACCCATACCAACATGGAAATGGGAAAACATAAACTTGGACTTTGTCACCAAAATTCTGAATACATCTATAGGGAACAATGCTAATTGCACTGTTGTGGATCATATTAGGAAGACTACTCATTTCATTTAAATTCAAGTGGATTTCTCTTTTGATCAACTAGAATGAATATACATCATAGATGTGGTATGACTATATAGTGTACCACTATCGATTATTTCTAATCAGGATCAAAGATTCTTCTATATGTTCTCCAAGTGTCTCTAATATGCTGTGAATACCGAGCTTAACTTCACTAGGGATTATCATTCCTTAACTTATATCTAATCTGAGCAGACTATCCAAAAAATTGAGGAAATGATAATATCATTCTAAATGGACTTCAAATGAGGGTGGGATCAACATATTCCTTTAGTAGTGTTCTATTGCAACAACAGTTTCCACTCAAGCATCCAAATAGCTTCTTATAAATCCCTTTATGGGAAGAAGTAAATAACTCAAGAATATTTGGATGATTTTGGTGAGAGTAATATTCTACATAAAAATAGTTGAAGAAATGGTAGAGAAGATTAGAATATCTAGAAACACATTAAAGTTGCTCAGAGTCGACAAAAGAGTAATGTTGATAGTCATCAACGAGACCAACTTTTTTCTATGGGAGACATGTTATTCTTATGTATATCACCAGGTATGAGAGTTATGATAATTGGAATGTAGGTAAATATTATTCCAAAGTACATTGGCCCTTTTGAGATCCTTTAATGCTTCTGAGAAGTGGCCTATTGAATATCACTCTCATTGACCCTGTCTTAATTACGTGATTTATTCCATCTTTCACTCTTGAAGAAGTAAATACCAGACCCATCACATGTTCTCAATCCCAAGTTATTACCATTATATAACGACCTTTCCCCTCAGTTGTATGTAGTGAATATCTTAGATCGTAGAGAAAAATTTGTGGAAATTAGACGATTCCCCTCATCAAGGTGTTCTGGGGAAACTATAAGTTTGATAAAGCAACATGGGAACCAAAGTAATTGAGGAGGAAGAGTTTCCCTCATAATTTTTAGTGTGGTAAAAGTAAATTTATATGGTGAAAATTTTAAAGGTGTAATTTTGTAATGACAATAAAATTTATAAATAAAATTACCTTTAATTTAATGTATGGGTGATATAGTAAACACACGCACTCTTTTTTTATATTATAGGGTTTAAATGAATATTAATTATCATTACCATTGATAATATTTCCCTTTAATAGTGATCACACAACTAATATAAATATAAGGTTTTAATAAATCCTTTCGATATAGAAAAAGGAGGTGTTTGCCTCATCTGGTAATCTCGGGTCCTACAAAGCACACCTGTCAGAGCATAAAAATGAGGTAGTGTCGTTAGGCATCGCTCTTAAAGAATCCCAAGACATGGTCCAATAACTTAAGCATGAGAGAATCCATTTACAAGAGAAGCACATGAAAATTGATATCGCGGCCCAGACCATGTTCTCCCAATGACCCCAAGAAAGCCCCTCCATCGCACACCATACTCTTAGGACGTATGCTGGTGTAATAAATGGATATATAAAAAGACCCTATAATTATTATTATGTGTGTAATTTTTTAATATAATAATGAATGTACTTTAATTTTATTATTGTTACTTTGTAAATTATTTTGAATGCAGTAAAATTATTATTTTTTATTAACAATCAAATTTAATTAGAAAATCCATTGTGATGAATAAATGTGTTTATTAATTAAATAATAATTTAACAATATATTAATATTAAATTAATTTTATTAAATATAAATTATTATATAATTTTTATGAAGTCAATTGTAATTTTTATCATGGTTTGAAAACTGTGTTTGTCAAAACCCATTAATTTTCTATAAATATCGTTTTTTATTTTAAAAATAAAATTCACATATTTTAAAAATAATTCAAATCAAATTAATATTAATTTTGGAATTAGGTGGTCAATATTATCCAATGGGTAGTTTTTCATAATTTTCTAAGACAATAAAATATTTGTGTAAAAATTAAATACTGTATAAATAAAATATGTGTATTATGACATAATAATGGACCTAAATTGATGTAACACATTCTTTATTTGTTATTCTTGGTCCAATATATGTTTCTAATTGAAATAATATGAATTTAAATTTATTTGAATTATTTTTTAATTCTTTAGTGAATCCTCTAATATGTATAATATATTTTATGATTTTAAATTCATTTCCATGGGGGTGTGACTCATCTCCACCAAGGAAAGGATAATATTTTAATATGTTAGTCCCTTGGAATTGTAAAATAATTTTCTCCACTCATATTAGGGGAAAAATGGTCAAAAACAATGTGATTGTTTATGGTTTTAAATATTTAATTATATTTTTTCCAACAACAATGTTTGTGAAATATTAAAGAATTCCCCTCTAATTTCATATATAAACCCACCAAATATCCACATTATATTCACTAAAAATCCATAGGTAACGTTCTGACTCTGAAAACCCCTCTCTATAACCCTCCCATGCTTCCCCAAGCTCTCATGAAGCCCCTCTTCATTCATTTGAAGTAACACACTAAAGTAAGGGATCATCACTTTTTGTCCTTTATCATTTTCATCAAAGTTTTTATATATTTTTACACCCATTTATTTTCAAGTTAAATAATGGGGATTTTTTTAACCTCCCCATATTTCCATTATATTGTTTTTATGATTGGATACATCTTTCTCCCTCATTAATTCCTCCCACGTACACCTGTGACCATGCCGAAAATTTGTAATAGTTATTTCATTTATCATATTTATTCAAGTTTATTTATTATTTAGTTCTTTATACTTCTGAATTACTTGGTTTGGGACATTTATTTATATTCCCCCTTTACTTAATATTTTAGTTATGTTTGCTTAGATGCTCCTTTATCTCCCATCAACCATTTTTATGAATTTTTATGTAACGTTGTTGGGATGCCGAAATTGCACCATGAATTTTGATGCCAAAATCATCATGTAGTGAAGACCCTTACCATTTATCTATCAAGGGTATTCACCTTTATGAACATATAAATACTTATTATATACTTTATCTTATGTATTCTGCATTCTTTTATTATGTAATTAATGAAAACATTGAATGAATCAATGTTATATGATCTATGTGGCACACATAAGCATGCGATTGAAATGTTTATGAAGGGTGACCTTTGATAAAAACTATAATGCAATGTGTAATGATTAGTATCATGATAATCCATGTGAAATGATGGTTTACTCATTCTAATTAATGTTAAATGATGGTTTTTTCATGCTAATCCATGTGCAATGAGACTTTTATGATGCTAAAATCATGTTGTATATTGTTTTGACATTTCCATGTTATGATAATCATGCTAAATAATTCTGTTATGTTCATGTTTCTCTTATGATCCATTGATATACCAATTCCCTTACATGTATTTTATTTTTCATGTTATTTATTATTTCCTCCCTTACTGGTCTTTATTGGTCACCGCAATCTAATGTATGTCCACATGTTAATCCTTATAGTGTTATGTAAGATGGAAAAAGTTGGTCATGTCACAGATGTTTGAAATAAAGATAGTGTATTTCATGTTTTATGTTTTTATTTAACATTCTTAATTTTCCAAGACACTAAACCCCTCAATCCTTATAGTTCCCTTATGTTCATGTTTATATAATAAATCATGTTTATGATTGAAATAAATAGAAGTGTTGTTATAAATTTCATAATGGTGAGTGAATTTAACGACCCTGAATTTTATCAATGGAAATTTCCTTATTATAGTTATGTAATATATTATTAAAATCATACAAATATTATAGACCCTAATAAAATGTTATTTATAAAAATTAATAATGAAATAAGCTGTATTTATAGAAATTAATGAACCTATACCAATGGAATAATATTTTGAACCTTGGAATTGTAATGTGACCATTACAAAAATTAATATGAACTATGAAGGTATAAATAAAAAATATGTATCTGATTAATGAAAATATACTATATTTATATCACATAATAATTAAATAAATGATTTTGAATTTTTAAATTAGGTATTGGTATTTTTATTAAACACAAATGTTAATTTTCTATTTTATAAGAAATATGATGAATTAGAAGAAAATATATATTCATAAAATAGATTTATAACATAATATTATATTGTCTTATGATTATAATATAAATTTATGAGACCTTAATGTATTTTTTTTGATGTGTCATAAAATATGTTATAATATTAAAATCATAATTTTTTGAACTAATGATGATTTGAATTAATTATTAAATTTCTCATAATTAGAATATATTTTTCATAAAATAGAATCCATTTTGGATGTCTACATAAATAAAAATGGACAAGATGCAAATTTTGTGTTTTTCAAAAATATTGTGATTTTTGGTTAATAGTAAAATATACTAATTTATGGTATTTAACATTATAAGTAAATAAATTTACTTATGATTAATTTTTTAGTAATGGATGATGTAATTGGAAATTAACTAAAAATCAAATGCTTTAGTTACTTTAATTATTCACAATAATCAACATTATTTAATTTATTAATCCAAAAATAAAAAATAATTATTAAAATAATCAAAAATATCCCCTCATCCAATTATATACAGCACCCCTCACCACCTCTTCTCCTCACATATTCTAGGATTTGGTGCTTGTTTATATTATTTCCAATTACTTTACAAAACCTATTCCTTTTTTTAGACTTTATGTTCTCACCAAAAGTCCATTTCCAAGTTCCTTAAGGTTGTTGTCAAGGAGACAACACTAAAGTTGTTAATCTCACAATTTTTCTAGTTTAATTTACATTTTTTACAAATACTACCATAACATACGCTAAAAAAATTGACATGATATCTCCAATATCATAAATATAATTTAATATTAGTATGATAATGTGATCTCCAATATCTAATCGATTCTATTATATTATTTATCTTAAAAATGAAAACATCCCCTGTAGTGTATTTATTCACCACCTTCGTGGATAAAGATTTTTGTGTTTTTTATTATTGCCTTAATTTATGTTCAAAATTATTTTTATTAATAAAAAATATTGTAATTTTTTTATAAAATCATCTTTTTTAAATCTAATATATATACATAATATGAAATAATAAAACAAAACAACTTTGTGATAATAAAAAATTCAGCAAAATAAAATAACCATCATCATTAAAATTATATGTAATGTATCATTATCATATGAAAAAATGATATATGAGACAATTTAAATTTATAGTGTTTCATGAATAACATGTAATTAAACTTCTAAAGTTTTTATTTAGATTTACGACAACTCATTTAATTAAACTCAATCTAAAAATCATAAAATCATTAAATAAATGCTTGAAGAATGAAAAAATTTAAACATAAATCATATAAAATATCAGAACATTATGTTACTAAAATAATAATAAATGAAATAGATATATATTTGGTTCTTTATAAATTAATTAGTTGATATAATATCATTATCCATGGTAGGAAGTAGATGTAGAAAACAAATTCTAATGTAATGTAAGGGATTCTATCCAAACATTCAATTTTCTTCACGTACTCTATATCCCTATTTAACCAAACAAAATTAATAATTATTCTTATGTAATATTAGTAAATTTTGTCTCTATGTTCCAAACATATTTACGTAGCTCAATTATTCTTTCTTCTATGTTCAATTACATGTTTTATAAGGATCCCATCTCAATTATATTTGATAAGAAAACAATATTAAAGGGAACATCCCAATTTATTACCCATTTTAAAGAACCATACATAACATATGTTAAGACAATATTATTTTTATAAACATAATCAATTTATCATAAAGACATTTCATTTTTAATTTCTGATTTTATAAGAACATTATTTTTTCTCTTTAAAGACTATTTTATATTTTTCCTTAAAATACACCAAAGTGGCTCATTATTAATGTTTCATAATTACTCCATTTAAATGTTTTCACTTAATTTGGAGATCTTTTATCATGATATATACATATTTTCCCTTATTAATGTCCGTTTATGATTTTAATCCATTCCATTATTAAATATATTATGATATTCCATTTTGTTTATCCTTCTATGATGATTATGTTACTGATTTCATTCTATGGACATGCCTTATGTTTTTTCATTATGGTTGATTCTTATTGTGGCAATAATATGCATGAAAATGTTATAATGGTTTATCCTAGATATAGTTCCAATTCAATGGGTAATAATTTAGACTCATGGGATGTTATTTTGGGACATGGAGTAAACATGATTCCATTAAGGTTAATTTTTCACCATGTGATATATTATTAGAGGATATCCTTGATTCAAGGGTTTTCAGGTTGTATGATTTTTCCACATTACTATGATTACATGAATATATGAATCCAAGATCTACATGTCATGATTCTATATATTTTTTTCATGAACCATGAATTTTTATTTCAACATGTTATTCCTTCTAGCCCATGTGTTATGATTTATTACAATTTTTATTCTATTACTGGTAATTTTAGATCCTCCAATTGTTCATGTATTCTCAGGTTATCCAATGCCAAATCCACATATAAAATTATGTTAAGAGATAAATATGGAGATTAATGAAAATATGTTTTAATTTATGTATCATGATTTCTATTTATGTTCCTAACCACACAAAGACATTAGATGTTTCCATCATTGGTTTGAATTTAATGGTTAATTATGATTAGAATCATGTAATAATCTGTTTAAAAGGAAATTGTTTCTATATTTTACCAAAATAAATACTCCCTTGAATGTCAAAACTCCTTTGTAAATTAACTATGTATAGTGAATGGTGTGCTCTTAGATTCTTAAAATATCTCATTCTTCATGTGTGTTATAGAAGAGAACCTTATTGATTTTTTAATCCTTTTCATTACATTTCAATCATGGTTGGTATAATTATCATTTTGTTCCTTATTTTAAATCTATAAATCCTCATTTTAATATTTTTAATATTCATAATGAATAATGGATTAAAAAACACATATTAATGATAAGATCTATCACAGTCCATTATTATTTCATGGAATATAATATGAAAATATACATATATCAGTTTTATTTTGATACACATCATAGATATTCTTTAATGGTCCTTTAATTAAAAGCTAAAACCACTTTGATTGTTTTCCAACGGTGGTAATTTATTGATCATTCATAATTTCTAAAAAAACTAGAACCATATTCTATGAAAAATAATAATATAATTATTGGAGAATAAAACAGAAACCTTTTAGGATTGGTATTTATATCCCAAATTGTTACATAATGATAATTCCTTCACATCCTTAATTCAATAATTACTATGGATAAATCCATATAATAAGATGTAAAATTTCTCTTATTTACATTTAATTATATGGAGGTATAATTTACCATTATATAATTTTTATATGAACACATCATATCCCATTATTCAATTCATTATTGAAAAAAACCCCTTTTTTATTTTATATAAAATTTGGAACATGTGAATTGAAAAAACGTCACTTAAGTTACATGAATCATTATTCACATTCATTAGCCTAAAAAACAAAACTCCCTCATAATTTAACCAGGTGATTGAAATACATATCCAGGAGATAGAATTAATAGTGATTTAACAATATGAAGATAATCAATGAAAAATATATTTCTCATTCACAATATGTGTTATGGGGAAATGATCAATTACTTATTTCTTTTATGAATCTATTTATATACTCTCACATTAGGTTTGATGTTCCATATTTGTTCTTCTATATCCAACAAATCAATGAGGAATGTTTAATTATTTATCTCCTTCTATAGGGACATTAGTAATATCCTCATGTGAAATCATGCTCTTCTATTAAAATTGAATATATATTCATATCATCTATAAATACTACCAATAACTAATAAAGTTAATAAAAAAATACACAATTCATAAAATCTGAGAAAATGATGTGGGAATTAATAAGATCAAATTGAATAATTACAAATTAATAATTTCTGTAACTCTAATGAAAATCTATCATTGGTATTTCTTCCCATTTGAACATTAACTGATATAATCCATATCAATTATTAATCAAATCAAATTATATTTCACCTTTTAATTGGTAAGAAACTAACACATTACATGGGATACTTTTTATTGGTAAGGATATTATGAGTATCTTGATAATGAATGTAGAGTTGCATTGATCAATATTTATTTATAATAGAAATTATATATTCATCATAAAGGATACACAATTGGCGGATGCAATTGATTATAAGTATTCTCAGGTAATTATTTCTTCAAATATTGAAACACAATTAGTGTTATACTATATAGTGTGTTTGAAATAGATGTATCATTTTTTATTAGTTGAAGAGAAAACCAATCTTTTTGATTTAGATACGTTTTGAGAAACTATTCCTAAAAAAATAATAAAAACATTCATAGAATAGGAATGTTTTCAATGATTTGTTTATCACCAAAAATTTAGTATATGAACCCCCATTGAATAAGAATCAAGACCCACGAATTTTTTGTAATATTCATTTGAAATTTAATTTTTTAATATCTCTAATAGATAATAAATTTTCAGTTAGGAATATAAAATTTTAATTCCCATATTAAACAATATATAAGGTATTTTTAAATAAATCCAATCCATTTCGAAAATAACATCAAATTCTAGTATATGGTGAATAATATGATTTGTAGGAAGTACATTACCATAAGTTAAATGAGAGAAACATCATAGACATGAGAATGAAAAAACATTCCATTATGAATTTTTACATCTAATTACACATATAGTCATTAATATGGTAATGTGATACACTTATAAAACC
This sequence comes from Viscum album, assembly GCA_963277665.1. Classification (NCBI taxonomy): domain Eukaryota; kingdom Viridiplantae; phylum Streptophyta; class Magnoliopsida; order Santalales; family Viscaceae; genus Viscum; species Viscum album. The sequence goes on along the minus strand of OY728162.1, from coordinate 524,266,422 downwards.
CTTATAATATAAAATAGGTTATTGAATCATAATCAAATAATATTTTGGATACTATATATATGATTATATGTGTACATTTTACCAATTCATTTTCATACACCATAATGGAAATATTAATATAATGATATGTAATATTGTCTCTAGGATTAAAAGTTTTCTAACACTTATCATCATCATTAAAACCTATTTTCATGAACTAATTACATCAATTCCTATAATCCATTGATTGTATACACTGGAGTGTGTTTGGTTCATTCATTTGAGATTTTTCTCCATTAATATTTCTAGATAAGTTCATCTCACTACAAACACATTTTATTTCACAATTACCTTCCATTCCACATCTAATTAATCTAATACTTACCTTATGATAATTTCCACCATATTCTTGTAAACAATTCTTTCATAACATAAGAACTAAATTCAACATTTTATGGTCTTAGATTTAAATATACTACAAATTATATCTTAATTTTCATATCAAAATGATGATATTTGTGGGTGACTTAATTCTTTATCACTTCCTTCATATGACATCGAACTACTTATTCATTTCTATTGATACTATTTCATGATAATTCCCTTTAGAGGAATTGTTTTTATCCACCTATGAACTAATTAATATTACATTATATTTCAATGATAGGAATAAAATATTTCATGTTTAAAATTTTGTTTATATATATAAATTGATTCACCATAATTTGTCTTTATCTCAATGAATTCCTTCTCAAATATTTTATTAACAATATGTGAATATTTTCTCCATGAAAAATAATATCCTAAAGACATTCATCTTTATGTATTCAATTAATTATTAATTTCCTAAAATTATCTATATGATTCCACCCTTAATCCATTTCATTGTACAAATTATAAATAGATAAAATAAAAATATCACATTCTGAGAAATAGATAATACAAAATACCATTTTAGTGGTTTTTTTCTATGGCATATAAATTAGTGTATCAAAACAAAAAAAGAATAAGGATGTTTCCTTATGACGATAATAATACTATATTTTTCCTACATTTAACATTTGTAATCTCAACAATATTCATGGATTATGATTGGTTCATAAACATGAAAATAATATTTTCCCTTATAGCTACCACGTCATTTTGTTTCATAGGGGAAATCATTGAAAATTTTGTCACATTCAATGTTATCATGGTTTGAAACACCATGTTAATATTTTCAGGTACTCCACAACAATATTTTTTATCATTGTTTGTCTGGATCTCATTTATGGGTGCTACTGGGGTAAATTTTGAAATTTTTTGAACATTATGTTTTCTGGATAATGGCACATTGTATTTCCATACAAAAAACCCACACAAGGAAAAACATGAAAACCCAGAAATTGGTTATTTTCATTGTGGGTGCACAGTTGGGAAAAAATTTAACCCACCTAGTAGAAATTGTGAATCCCCTAAGGGTTGAACAGTTATGGTTCATGGTTTTACAAACACTATAGACCATCCCAGATAACCATGTGTGTGGGTTTTTCTTATTCAAAAAAAGGTAAACAAATTACATTAACCTATTTTTACTTCCCTATCAGTGCTAACTACCAATATCATGATTTCCATGGTTGAGAAGACTCTCTCGTACACTTTTTGGTTCTTACAATAACCTTTATAAGAAGATACAACATTGGTGAATCACATTAGATCTCTTTTAGGTATGTGAATATTGTCCTCATAGTCTCTCTCAATCTCTTCAACTCTCCTACTTAGGGTTTTTTATATCAACTAGTTGTGGATCGATCAAAACTCCTTTTCTTTCGACCATTAATATAGTATTTATTTATTGATCTCAGTTTCCAATATCCATTGTTGGTTCTCCTTATTGTGAGAATTGTTATTTTTTATCTACATGTCAATGTTTGAGGTTTTTTCTATGTTTGGAATATTAGATAACCCTTTATTTTAATTATTGAAATTTAATTCCTTTCAATTGTTTTATGAAAATCCATTTGATATGAATTTTTATTAAAATTAAAATGGACTAAATTTTTTAGAAAACCATCTAATTCCAATGAATTAGGGTGTGATAGGACTAACTGAAAATTAATGTTTTTATTATCAAAACACTTTTAAGGAGAAGGTGAGAAACCATAAATTTTAGCATTACCAGCATATAGAAAAAATTTCAAATGGGTAAATTTTATTCTGACATATTATGAAATAATTTTACCATTTTTTATTGTTGTTGAGCACATGAAATCCTAGGTATTCAGTTAGTTATTTGGGGAAAATGCTTTGCTGGGATTACCCTAGAAATATATTACTGCTTTATAACTATAACATAATAATTTTTTATGATCTTCCTCCCATCGGGAAATTGTTTAGTCATCATTTTCCATTTTCAAAGGGACATATGTTCAAATTATCATTATCACTGTATGAGTGTTTGAGGATCCCATTACCTGGAATTATTATACCTATTAGAAGATGACCATGTTTCTTATTTTTTTAATTTAGATATATATTATATTTACGTAAAATTGATTTTAAAATGAATATTGGTATATATACAATATTTTATATAAATTGTTTAGTTATTCCAATGGTTGAAATGTTTCCATCAATTGAAAAGAAAATCATGTTTTTTTCAATATGAACTTGTAATACCATGAATGATTTATTTGAAATTGGAAGTATGTATTTTTTATTTCTTATTTGAATGTGATATAGAAAACATGGTGAGACCCTACTAGGATTTAATCCCACACCCTATCTATTTTCATCATGATTTTTTAGAATACCTCATCATAAGTTTGACTAGGGGGAAAACATTACATGGTTATGGATGTTACTAATGATCTTCTGGTCTCAGAGTGTTTATTTTTTGGGAATGGGGTGTTTAATATGATGTTTCTACTATAATTTGTAGAATCATTCAATCTTAAAATAATGTTCATTCTGAAAATATATTTTTTTAGGAGAATTTTTTCAAATGCAAGAAGAATTAAATTTCCCTCTCTTATATAAAAACATATCTCATTTCCCCCCAAAATAGATTTTTTTAGTTTTTAATGGAATTTAACATCATGTAACAATCTCCTAGTAGGTTTTTATTTTAAAAATACTGACATATATCAATTTCATGGATTTTTTATTGGAAAAGATTTACACCTTTATCATTTGGATGAACGGTGGTTTGACCAACCCTTGGAGATTGGGAATGCCCTTCAAGATATGTTAGGGTCATGTTGGGTGTTAGGTTATGAGGATATAAAATACGTATTATGGAAAATATACATTAAAGTTGATTTTTGGTTATATTTAATTGATGTTATAATGAAGTTTGTGTAACAGTTTTGGGAAATCGGAGGTATTTATGAGTTAGTGACTAGTCTGATCCCAACTTGATAGGCCTTCAGTCACCATGAGTGGTTTAGGAGATATGTCAAGAGAATTATTTCAATTCATTTCCCTGATTTTGATTTGTATATACTAATATCCAAAAATTATTTATATATTTGATGGGAATAATTTCCATTGTTTCTCTTGTCTGAGTTTTCTTCTGATTAACATTGTCATATACTCATTAATGGTTGATAATGTTATGTAGCATCATGAATCTGAAAATAAATTTGATTCAGATCAAAGATGTGAACAAGAATCTAGTTTAGTTTATCATACATGCTATCCACGATCTGGGATAGGAACGAGAACCCATTATTATTTAAGAGACTATTGTGGAACATAAGTGGGATGAGTATCCAAATCATTCCCAAGAGTTAATATTCTATAATAAACCAGTGTTCCATGGATGGAATGATATTAAAGTGGTGGATGATTTTTTGATAAGGATTGATATTTTGTTTTAGTTCTTAGATATGCATGGTTCAATTAAGTTGAAATGTTTCACTATTAATATGGAAGGACCTAGAAAGAGATAGTGATACTAGATTGAGAATCATAAGAAGTATGGGGTCATAGAGTTGACAAAATCCAATGTTCATTTCACCAACCATTTCTATATAGGGTCTTTGGTGTTGGCTAATGATATAGTGTTTTTTAAAAATGGAGAATCTGGATATGATTATGACTGAATATGTAAATTGCTTCACTGATATTTTATAGTTTTCACTTGAGAGTGTATCAAATAATAAGATGATTAATTTTCTATTCGAGATGTAAATTTGATCTAATATTATCTTTTTGGAATTATTTTTAATTTTCTCTTCATATAATGATTTTATAGATAGATTGTTAATGGTAAAGCTTGATCTGACAGGTATGTTAGTTTTTGTTGGACTTCCTTTTTCAACAAGTTGAATATTTAGGAGTTCCATAAATGGATAGATGATACATTATGATTCTCATATAGGTTCCTGATATAAAGATTTTTCTTAACCACATAGAGTGCATGGAATAATCCATTTAATTTTCAATCATTATATAATTACATGGATCATAAATTTTGTTTCCATTAATGAACCCAAGATATTCTATAATAACAATCATTTAGGTCACATGAAGAAGATATTGTGTAGATATTATACTCCACATAGTGGCATGAGATCATAATGTCCTAAAATTTATGCGGCTTAATAATATTAGTCATGAATAATGGTGTTCAATTCATATGAATCCAAAAAAAGCCTCTCCACACGTAATAAGCATGTCCATAAGAAGCAAACATGGTTCCAATGACTGTGAGAGTTACCAACCATTAACTTAATATTTATTAACATCTCTATTTGATATTGGTGCATCTCATTCCTTTATTTCATCCCATATTGTGAGTATAAAATATCTTTACATGATTCTTTTTTGTTATCATAACAATATCCTCATCTTTAGTAACATCTCTATTTGTGTTTTCTCATTATCTGTTATAATGCTTTTTTTTTATTTTTTTTTATTGACATGAAACCTATTGACATATTATTTAAGATGAATTTTATAATTTCTAACAAATCCTAAATTAATTTCTATATTTACCAGGTATCATTTAATGTTCATGATGGGGTATTTTTCTTGACCCATCCCTCAGGGCCCATGTTGTGACTACCCCAAGCCCACCTTCCATTGGCCAGGGGCTGTCAACTAGCATCGAAAGCCATATTCCCTAAAAATGGGAATGTGTTGCCTTTATAACCTGTAAACTCACACAACGAAGCACAAATAAGGATACAATCACAAAGTAAAACTATATAGTAAATAAGGTGTGTATAGAAAGTAAAAGGGTCCAGAATATAAGCCCAACTGTAAAGTACATGTAAATTGAAAAGTACAAGTAAAACTAAAAACATCTCCTGTGAACACCTGCCAAGGATACTACCTGATGGGTAGGTACAACTCTCAAACAGTTGATTCTACGGTACTCCTTGTCTAAACTCCACCTCTGAGATACCTCCAGTCCTGGTACCCTCATCCTCAGTTAGCACTTGCCGTCATCCACACCAAACACAATAAGGTGCGGGTGCAGCCCATGTAGGGGTGAGTATAACGATACTCAGTCGGGACCTAGAGACCTCGTAGGTCTCCTAGAGTTCCACAAAGGAAATACCACAAAGAATGATCCCAACTCTACTTAGGTATATACCCATACATATACCTCTATTATAAAGCTATAATGATCTCATACATGTTGGAAGTATACCACCAAGGTGACACCATGAAGGTAAATTATCACAGAGCATAAGCTCAATCACAAGCACAAAGTAAAGACAACTCACACTAGGATTTATTCTAGGGGTAGTAACAATTAGCATTTCGAACACCTCGACTGCTAGGGAAATCATCCTCTATCAAGTATAGTGGGCCTACCGCATCCCACATAGGTGCTTCCCACTAACCTTGGAATCCTTATGTACTCCTCCGGTCGATTGTCATGGGTCTGCCGCATCACACAGAGGCGCTCCCCACCATGGGTCTACCGTGTCACATAGAGGCGCTCCCCCTCACGGTCTATGGAGGAAATCATCTTATCTAGTACCATGGGTCTCACGGGTCACACAAAGGTTATCCCCACCATTGGTCTGTCGCGTCACACAAAGGCACTCCCCCTGGGACAGTCGAGTCACTCTAAGTCAAAACGGTGAGTAGTCATCAAGTCTTAGCCATTCATAGGGTTCTGTACATATCGCACATGGGAGATCCTCTTCCCAAGACATATTTTATACATAAAATTCCCCAATTTCTTGTGAAAAAGTATCTAAAAGTTTTTCCATGTTATAAAGGACCCAACTCAATAGAAGGTGTGTCAATCAGACACACGATCTGTAAGTTATTAGCCTTTCCGCTCTGAGGGCCCAGTTGGATTCGGGGTCCGAACCAACCCTTACATAATCCAACCTTATCTAAAACTCATTTTATGTATTCCAAAAGGATAATATCGATCCAAGGATTCCGGTGCCGCAGACGGTTCATCAAGGAGACTCTTGATTCTCAGGTTATGGCCAAAAAGGCGAAACTGGGTCCGGCTGGGCCCGGGTTCGGTCCGACCTAGTCAGACTGACCTGGCCTGACCCATCCCCCGAGGCCTATTTTCTTGGACCTTGCGTTTTTCACAACCCATCCAACATGGCACATTCTGTGACTACCCCAATCCCGCCTTCCATAGGCCGGTGGCTGGCGACTAACACCAAAAGGTGTATTCCCTAAAAATCGTGATGTCATTGCATTTTTACCCTGTAAACTCACACAACTAAACACAATGTTGGATACAAGATCATAGTAAACTATAATGTAATTAAGGTTTTTACATAATGTAAATGGGTACATAATACAAGGCCAACTGAAAAGAACAAGTAAAACTGGAATGTACAAGTAAACTGAAAAGTACAAGTATAACTAAAAACAAATCATGTGAACACCCGCCAAGGATCCTGCCGATAGGGTAGGTACATCGATCGAACAGTCATCTTTGCGGTATGCCTCGTCTAGTTTCCACCACCGAGCTACATCTAGTCCAAGTACTCTGGTCATCATTCAGCATTGTCTGTCATATTCACCAAGCACAACAAGGTGCGGGCATAGCTCGTGCAGGGGTGAGTATAACGATACTCAGTAGGGACCCCGAGTCCCTTGAAGTTCTCAAAAAACCCAAAAATGATAAACAAAAAAGCATGAAAACAACTGAAAACCCTACTTAGATATATTCCCATACATATACTAATGTTTTCGAGTATACCCATCTCAATTAGTAGGAAACATAGGGCCCAAATCAAAGCCCAAAGCTCAACTGTTCCATGAAGGAAGGAATACAACGAAGGTGAGTACCATAAAGGTAGCACCACATAGGTAACACCACACAAAAAAATATCACAAAGGAATCATCACAAAAAAGTTTACCACAAATATAAGGAATCATCTCACACCAGGTATAACATAGGTATGGTAGTAATGATGATTAGATGTAACTAATGAATCATCTTTCTTTGTTCGGAGGCAGACTCACATGAGATCCTAAATCATTAGACCCACGTAGGATCCTAGTACAACAGACCCACGTAGGATCCTAGAGTAGTCCCATGTGGATTTATAGAGAGGATACATGTGGGAATCTAAAACATAGACCCACGTAGAATCCCAAAGAACATACCCACATTGGATCCCTTTCTCATGTTACAACCAACCACAGGGTTCCCGCACTAAGCTTGCTTGATTCCGGGAGGGTCCGCTCCTCAAGACACAGGTCGATACTCTAACTGTCACAATGTCCCATGAAAATTTATCCCAAAGAACATCCACATAATAGGGGTCTCAATGAAATAGATGGCGTGTCCATTGGACACCCGGTCTGTATGTTATTGGCCTTTAAGTCCCGAGGGCCTAGTTGGATTCATGTTCGATACAACTATACCATACCACAAATTTATCCAAAACTCAAGTGGGGTATACCAAACGGAACACCTCGATCCAAGGTTTATGGCTCCGTAGACGGTTCGTCAAACATACACATGTAGGTCATGTTATAGCTGAAAGATAAAAAGGGGTCGATGCTGGTCCGGGTCCGGTCTGACCCGGCTTGGGCCGGCCTGGCATATTTCAGTCCGACCCGGACCGACAAGGCTTGGGCCGACTGGACCCAGTTCAGGTCGACCTGGCCCCACATAGGTTCGTCCCTAGGTCCGGTCAGCCCAACGGGTGGCCCATATTCGGCGACCCTATGGCGGGGTCCTCCCTAGCCGCCACCCAAGGGGATGTGCCCCCTAGATACCCCGAACGGCTAGGTCGTTTGGGTTGGGTATCCGACCATCCCATGCCCCATGAAACTGTCATCTGGCACGCAGGACCTCGGGTCCCACTCAGCTCCCCAGCTGGCCAGACAACGAGCCCTCCTTCGAAGTGTGGTCACGCACCCTGCCACCCCCTGCGGCCGGCAGCGAGTCGACCACCCTCCTTCACCACCGCGAACTCGTGTCACGACTCATGCACCAGCCGCCGCCCTTGCTCCGCCATAGCCTAAGAGCCGCAACACTTCTTCGGAGGTACAGTTGCGCCGCTGACATCATCGTAGGTAGCCAAAGCGCCAACCGCCGCTCTCGGGCCCCATCAGTGCCGGTCACTGACATGTGTTACCGGTGATGTACCTCAGGTCACTAGGCACACCCCAGTTGCCCGTTCATTATTTTGAAGACTCCCACACTTGAGTCGGAATGTTCCCATCGATTCAATACCATCATAAACAACAATATGTATGGAGAGTTCAGGCCGTGTTCATTTGGACTGCACTCTCCACGTTAGAATGGTAGCAAGAGGCATAATTGTTCATAAATCAAGAATATTTAGAAGAATAGGGTAATATGTATTCAAAACAACATTCACTAGCTCGATTTCTTATTGACATCAGTGGGGATAGGAAAGGACGGACGTCAGTTCATCGTCATTGAAGACACTCTTCATTGGGGATCATTCAACAGAGTTCTTCATTAGAGAAATTGTTCTTCATTGGAGAGATTGTTTCAACACAATTCTCCCATGCTATCCTTTGAAAAAAAATCCTCCAACCAAGATTTGAAATTCCAAATTAATAAGTTTATGTTTATTAATTAATATAATTGAGTTAGCACATCAATATGTGGGGAAACCAAGAGTTACCTCCCATTAAAGGGGGAGTTCAAGGGTTGGTTGGTCTCCACCATTGAATTCAAATTGGGAGTTCTCATGCTCGGGTGGTCCCCACCACCAAAAATCAAATTGGGTGGATTAAATTCCATATATAAAATAAAGGTACTATATTTTATTTTCACCCATGAAATGAACAAAAACTAACTTCCTCCCTTGACTTACTATGGTTAAGGTGAAGGTCTCCTTAAGTGAATATCAGCACTACGAGCTCAACGGTGTCCTCATATTTCAATTACAAGCAACAGTTCAAAAGATACAAACACCCACTCAAATGTTTACTGAACTTACCCGAAAAAAAAGTTCTGAAATTCATTTAGGGCACTCCAGGCCTCAGAATCACGCACCATCAATATTCACAGGCTCACAATATTTCCATAAAATTTTAAAAACATTTACATGGAAAAAATGGGTCATTATATTCTCCACACCTCATGGCTTTGCGTCCCTGAAATCAACATCACAAAATCATGGAAAACAAGTGGGGCTGCTAAACATGAATCTGAGCCTCCCACTCCCATGTGCACTCTTGGAGGTTCCTATGTTGCCAACGTACATGCACCAAAGTTATCGATCACCCATGAATGAATATCTCCTATCGATCCTCAATCTGTACTAGAAACCCCGAAAACATAACCCCAATGTCGTTTTCATGCTCGCCGTAGTCAATGATGAGTGAAGTGTCATGCAGGTATCTCCTCAGTTGGGATACATGGAAAATTACATACACCCAGTGCAACTGAGGTGGAAGAGCTAATCGGTAGGCCACCTTGCCAACTCTGCTGAGGACATGAAAGGGTCCGATGAACCTCAGATATAACTTCCATTTCTGTCCAAATCCATGAAAATATCATCAGGGTGAGACCCGTAGAAAGATGTGGTCACCATCCATGAACTCCAGTGGTCTCTGTCTCATATCGACATAAGCCTTCTACCTTCTCTGTGCAGTCATCATCTCCTCCTGGATGATCTGCACCCTCTTCATGGTAGCTCGTACCATCTCTGGTCCCATGAGCATTGAATCCACTGAGTGAGTCCAACACAAAGGTGATCTACAAGGTCGGTCATATAGATTGTGGAATGGTTCCATCCTAACGGTGGAGTGATAGTTGTTATTGTATGCAAACTACACCAAGGGAAAGTGATCCTTCCAACTACGACCGAAGTCGAGGACTCAAGCACACAATATTTACTTGAGGGTCTGAATGTTCCACTCAGTATAGTTATCCTTCTGAGGATGGAAGGTGGTTCTCAAATGAACATGCATCCAAAAAGCCTCATGAAACCCCTTCCATAGATAGGAAGTGATACGAGAATCATGATCAGAGAAAATTATTGAGGGTACACCATGTAGCCACACAATCTCTTGCACATAAGGGAGTCCCAAGAACTCTACTAAACCCTAATTTTTGATTAGTATGAATCTTTTCGACATGGTGAGTTGGTCGATGATCACCCATATAGAATCATGAACACTGGATGTATGTGGAATTCATTTCACAAATTCCATTAATATTCCATCCCACATCCACTCTGGGCCCTATAAAGGCTGAACTAAGCCTGCTGGTATGTGATGATCCGCCATCACTTGCTGACAAGTGAGGCACTGAGTAACAAAATCTGCTATTGTATTCTCCATTCCCTACCACCAGTGTGGTCATCGAATGTCCCGATACATATTCACCACTCCAGGATGTACCTCTAGATGGGATGTGTGGTACTCTATCAACAATTCATCCCGAAGTGACATTAGTTGCAAGGTATGTCCTATGAAAATGATGACGTGCTCCCCACCTTTAGAAAATCCATTAGGTGCCTGTCCGGTGGATATTTAAGAACATTGTGCATCACAGTTAGTGTCCCCATGTTGTGCCTCCCTTTCTTGTAGAAGGAGTGGAGGAGTGAATTTATGATACTCAAGAAAATTTGATCCATCTCAATTCATAAAGGTTATCTACAAAGCGGCCTGCTACTCGGTCACATCATCTAGCAGTTGTATACCAGATCTCCTGCTGAGGGAATATGCTACAACATTCCCCTTCCTTGATGTATAGACTATATCGAAGTCATAGTTTGAGAGGAACTCAAGAAAACATCATTTTCTCAGGTTCTGGTTCTTCTGGGAGAAGATATACCTGAGACTCTGGTGACCAGACTATGCCGTAAAACGCTCACCCATCAGATTGTGTTGCTACATCATCAAAGCAAAGACCACTACTGCTAACTCAAGATCATGGGTAGCGTAGTTCCTCGCATTTTCTCTCAGCTGTCGAGAACCATATGTGATAACATCTCACTCCTGCATAGGGACACAATGGAGCCTGGTCCCTGATGCGTTGCAGTAGACAACGTACCCAACGCCCGTCTCTAGAAGCCTCGATATGGGGGCACTGGTCGGCCTCTTCCTCAGCTCTGAAAAATTCTGCTGTCATCTCTCTAACAACATGAAGGGTTTACACTACTTCGTCAACACTGATAAAGGTGCTGCGACTTTGGAGAAATTTTTCACAAATCTACGGTAATACCCGGCAAACCCAAGACACTTCGTACCTCCGTCACACTTCTGGGTGGCTCCCAAGCATGTATCACCTCAATCTTCACTGGATCCACCACAACTCCAGCCACTAATATAAAATTTCCTTGAAATTGAACCTTTTGGATTCATAACTGGAACTTCATGAGCTTACCATAAAGATGGTGATCTTGGAGTGTTCTCAGAACTACCTACAAATGATAGGCATGCTCCTCCTTAGTAATCGAGTAGATAAAAATTTCATCGATGAAGACTACTACAAAGCGATTGAGGTATGGCTGAAATATCCTGTTCATGATTCCCTTGTACCCTGCTAGAGCATCAGTCATGCTGAATGACATGAAAAAAACTCTTAATGGTCGTACTGAAATCTGAAAACCATCTTCTGCACATCCTCATCTTGCACTCTAATCTTGTGATAACCTGACCTGAGGTCTATCGTGAAGAACCACCGTGCTACCTTTAGATGATCATAGAGGTTACCAATCCTCAGAAGTGGGTACTTGTTCTTTATGGTCTCCTTGTCCTGGCACCGATAGTCAATTCAAAGTATCAAGATCCCATCCACCTTCTTGGAGAACAATATTGGGGCTGCCCAAGGAGAAACACGGGGCAGATGAACCCCTTCCCCTGTAAGTCCCCCAGTTGTACCCCCAACTCACGATGATCAGTGTGAGCCATCCGATACGATGGTGTAGATATCGGTGTCATCTTGGGGTACATGTAAATGTAAAATTACACCTCTCTATAAAGCAGTAGACCTGAAACATCATCAGGGAAGACATCCTCATATTGGTCCACCACTAAAGGACTACTCAGACACTCCACATCAACTACTCCGAGGGTAAGGCTATCCAACTGATGAGTGATCGGCTGCACTCTGCTTTGAGTAAGTCCATACTATGATGAAAATGCTCCCTTATCATCTATGAAGGTAAACCTAGTCCCATAATCACGGATACACCACACTTTTCTCCTAATACAATCGATATGGTCATATACTATTAACAAAAAATCCATACACAATATGATGTCATAAGGCCTCAACGCTACTACTAGAAGATCCTAGTTCAAGCTCTTGCCTCCTAGAGTAAGATCACACTACTAGCAAAAGTTTGTAATCATCGAATCCTCTCCCATAAGAGTTTCTATCCTTAAGGATTGAGGCAATGGATCCACCGAAATCTCTGAGCTCCGAACGAGGGTAGTAGAAATAATGAATGTCTAGCACATGTGTCTATAAGTACCCCAACTAAGGTGGAGTAGACACATATCATACCATGTATCATATCTGGAGCGCTGAGGTCGTAGGCCTTAGCTACCTAGAGCTGAGCTCACCCCTGTCTACCAGCTCCCCGTGATCGGGGTGGACCACCTTTTGGGGGTGGCACTAACACCTCAAATCGTCACCCACTGCCAGCTGCACGGCCAGCTCCACTGCCACGCCTGCCTACTCCTTGCGAACCACCTCGGTCGAACCTCTATCTCTTTTTGGACGGTCCTTCAATCATCTTCTGATCATCCATATGGAGGGTCGACCAGTCACGAGCAATGTGACCCTGCCCACAACATTTGTAACACTACCTGCTCCTCTCAAGACTGGCTCTTTCTTAGGTGCCGAACACAACGAACCCTGAATCCTATAGTCATCCACCTATAGGTCTGGTCCTCTTAGTTATTTGTGACATCTATCTGCTGCAGGCTGCAGAAGACTCCCCTACATGACATCTAGTAGAGGGGCTCACTAATAGTAATTCCTCCTCAAGAAAACACTCCACAAATAGGGCTCGATTTAACACCCCCACCCGCATCAGGATGTTGAGAGAAAACATCGAAGCCCTGATCTCCTGCCTGAATCTCTACTCAAAGGGGTGGGCCCTGAAGAATGGTTCCCACACCATATCAGTGGAGTGGAGCGAGAAGGCGGTGAACCTTGATGAGTAGAAAGAAACAGTCATGTTGACATGTTGTAGATGAAGAATCTATTGTATGAGAAATGTGAAAAGTGTTTCTAGGATAAACTCTGCCAGAAACAGGCTCTCAAAGTCTGCCCAGAGAAGTGTCACCTCATCACGAACCTTAAGTATCAAGATCTTTCAACTTCCTTCTACTGCCTATAGAAGATGGGCAGCAAGGATCACAATGAGATTAGCTAGTGTCCCTACCAGTTGGAGGACTCTCACCAAATCCTCCAGCAAATAATCATCCACTTATTGGTCTATCTCACCCCTGAACCTGGGTGGCCTTTGGCACCGAAAGTCGTTCAACGTGCTCAGGTGGCATGCACTCTCTGCAGATGGGGCTACTGGCATCGGTGGACCAACAGTTAATGGTGCCGCTGGTGCCTCTGTTGGTGCCTTTACTATTAAAGGACCCGACACCAAGGCCTGATTGCTCGGTTGGCTGTCATCACATACTCTTCCTAGAACCCTAGTTGGCTGTCTATGTGGAGGCATCCTAAAAAGAAATAGGTGTGCCATGATGAATAAGTTATACCTATTGAGATGACTCAAATTGTTCATAAAGAAAACTTGTAACACCCCGAGCTTTAACGATACGCTTCTCATTCAATAATGTAATAGCTTGCATTGTACGCAACATCGAGTTCTAACACACTGAAACTACTCAAAGTAGCCGTTATGAATAGTAATAACCACATTTTAAATTTATAGAAATTTTATATTTCAAAATGGACTTCATTTTTGTATTCCTAACATTGAAATTAGCCTATGTTGAATTTTTTGTAATTTTCTGAGAACATCAAAATTTTTATGAATAGTGAAAAATACTTAAAAACAACTTTTTTAATAAAAATAATTTATATTGATAAATTATACTATTTAGTGGTTTTAAAGTATAATTAGAATATATTTTTACCATTTTATCCAATGTTGGTCATTAGAATTAATTTAACATTGAAATTGGACATAAACAATTGCCAATCTTTTGATATAAATTGTTTCTTAAAAACACGCTATTTGTTGTGACAACGGGAATTAATTATAAAATTATTTAATGCAACTTATATGTTTGGAATTTTGTAAAATAGACATCATTTTTGAATTTGGAATATCAATTATATCTTAGGGTAAAATTTTGGCATTGTTCTGAAAAACTTCAATTTTTGATGAATAGTGAAACCACTAAGTGGTAGTTAAATAACTGATTTTTCGTTTAAATGAAATATTACCACTTCTGTAATTTGATTTTCAAAAATCCGACATACATGGTTGTCATTAATAAGTAAAATGTGGTTCAATGATATTAAAATAATTTTTTGGTGAATAGTAACTTTTAAGTTCTTAATCGCGATTAGAGGTAATTAGTATAGTTTATGATAAAAACAATGTTTTAATAATATGATATGAGCATGAAACTTGTTCTACTACTATTGGATGAGTCATGGCCGACCAAGACAACCCATGGGTCAACTTGGGGACCCCATGGAGCCACTTTGGTTGGAAAATGACATTAATATATATTTATTTAATGTTAAAATTAAATTGACACAAACATGAGTTGTTTTACTAAAACAGATTTTAAGTGGGGTTACACAAGTCCAAATTTTGACTATAAATATTCATTATAAATCTAAAAAGATTTCCTACATCATATTATTTTTGATATAATTTTTAGACATTAAATAAATTAAATTAATTATGACATCATGATGATGCATCGATGACCTCATTATTTAACGATTTAAATAAAATGGAAAGATAATGTAAAATCCAAAGCGTACACTTGTCAAAAACCTATTGGATGAGTAGATTTCGAACCCTTATCATATTATCCTCGAATTATATATGTGTGGGACCTCTAAAATCCGAAACTCATTTTAGAATAAAGTGACTTTTCTTTACTTTCCAAGAGTGCCCCTCCTCTCCACTTATAAAAGGCCCCCACCTCTACCACCTCATTCAAACTTTCAAGCCATTTGGATCGGCCAACCTCTGCCCAAATACTCTCCAAACTTCCCCCTATTACTACTAGAAGCCTCACTTTGGGCAGAACTCTTCTCAAGGAATCCTTTGGCTCAAATCAAAAAGAGTTACCCGATTTTGAGGTAATGTCTTCTCTAATGTTGTTTTGTTTTATTTTTCTTCTCCAACCCCCTAAACTCTTTTTATTCATTTCTTTTGTATCAAAACCAGTATCCTCAATATACTAGGATGTTGTTATAAGAATTATTCTAGCTACACTTACACACACCTACATCTAATGGTTAAAGAACATACTGTTTCTGTGGATGGCAAATTTCTGCCTCACGAAACGATGATTGTTCAACACTCATATAACACCTTCAAAGGTGGCCATTAAGATGTCACTATTTTTATATATGATACATAATGTGTGTTTGTTTTACTTATGCTTCTTTATTTCTCATTTATGGAATACTTTATGATTTCCATTATGGGTAAAACGCGATAATTTCATTTTAGGAAGTGCGGACTACCGCCCCCTCAAAGTGATTTGAATCGTTAATGCCATATGTGGGATGTATAAAGGATGGAGTAAATGGTATTATACACTATGTTATACTGGAATTATATTATACATTTATATCATTATGATTTCCTTCCATTAAATATGAAATTGAAATGAAAGTAACGTTCATTCGTACGTACGACTTACCGTCTCCATGAATGGTGCATTTCATTTCTTACCTCTAAATGTTACGTAATATTATAAATGAATTTATATACTGGATATATAAGATATATATGACATCTATATCATGAATATAATTCTGGAGATAATGGATATTCTAACACATAAACAACTTGTAATTATAAGAAGTTTATTATTGACTCAAGTACCAAAGATCGACAAAACGACCGTTATTAACTTAAATAATTACATAATGTTCATATCGTTGTAATAAGTGATATAATAAGGATAATGAAATTGAAAATGGTTCTTAATAATGTATATATTAACTCTAGTTTATTATATAGGAGGTTAACCTACCCCAACCAAGGAAAAGTACAAGGTAAGGGAACTTCTTAACCCAACTTCCATTCTTTGGGTTAATCTCCTACTTTCAAATTATGTCATGATATTATTATGTCTTATTTTGTATTTGTACTTTCTTTATGTGTACCTATAGTTAATACACATAATATATCTATTTTATTTTAAAAATGATCTTTGTAAGGACTTCATCTCAATCTCCTTTCATTGAGGCATATTTGGTTTTATACACAAATTTCTTTTATACGGTGTATAAAACCCTTTGACTTTTACGTTTATTCAAAAGGTTTTATTTTATAATTATGTGATTTTTAAATGATTTCAAAAAGAGAGAGATATTTCTCTCAAATATATGAAAATCCAATGCAAATGTATACGTATTTAACGCATGCTTAAAAATGTTTTCAGAAAACCCGACTCTCGAGTGTGGTAGATAGGAAGGGATTGGGCGTGGACCCATCATGGCCTGCAATTAGTCGAGCAGTCTCAGAATTAGTTATTTTGTTTTCAGAAGCTTGCATAGTGTTTTTAGAAAAACACTGGAGTATATTTGAGCAATTTTAAAAGTAATTATCTTCTAAAAAAATTGCATCGGTAGGTCTCATGAGACAACTAGACGTGGAATTGGCCGAGGCCCTTTCCCCATTTGATTTGTGATTTTGGCTGAGGCCTTAATCATTTTAGACGTCTTGGCCGAGGCCTTGACAAAATGTTTCAGAATGTTTGTCATTATGCATTCCATCATTATGAAAGTGGTTATTGATATTGCATGTGATTATTCAACCAGTAGAAAATCCATGTGAAGAAGTAAATGGCATTATCTCATTTTACTTTTGCCATATTATGTTGATGTTCATGTTTAAAAGGCTTTTGTTTTAGTTATACATTGCCTTAAATGTTTATGTTTATTTATGAAATCTTCCGCAATATTGTTATCCTTACTGAGCATCTGAGCTCACCCCTTTCAATGTTTTAATATTTTCCAGGATGTGAAGAAGTATTTTATGAATCCTGCAGGGATAGTCAGAAGAGGATATGAGTGTGGAATATGAAGGCTTTGTTATTAGTTTTTCACTTTATGATGTAATGTAACATTTATGAATGTATCTAGTGTTTCCAAGGCTACTAAACTAATCGGTCTTTCGATACTTGATCTTTTGTGATCATGCCAATGTTATGATGTAATGCACCGACTCTGGGTAGCTGGGGTAGGGGCGTTACAAAACTTTTCAAAACCCACACACAATCCGTTTTTTTGTGCAGTGGGTTAAAAATCAGAAGTTAGGGTCCTAGTGTGTGGATACGTCGGTCGTGTTGAGTCAATAAGGTTTTCCTTATGAATTTTCCATTCCTTCTTGTTTTGAAAATCACAAACACCTTATCTTTAAGGAAAATCGCTTTTATAAGGAAAAATGCTTTCTTAAGGAAAATCGCTTTTATAAGGAAAAATGCTTTCTTAAGGAAAATCGCTTTTAAAATGAAAAATGCCTTCTTAAGGAAAATCTCTTTTATAAGGAAAAATGATTTCTTAAGGAAAATTGCTTTTATAAGTAAAATTGCTTTCTTAAGGAAAATCGCTTTTATAAGAAAAATTATCCTTATCATATTTTCATCCATATTTTTCTTAAGTATGAGATTCAGATTCATTTTCTCGGAGTCATTAAAACTTTGATATAAAGCATTCTGTTTTAAGATTCGGTTCTGGATAAGAACTATAAGGAAGTTTCATTCTGAATTACGGATATGAATTCTGACTAAGTTCTATTCCAGTTTCAGGTTACGAATTCTGAAGAAGAATTCTCATTACGAATTCTAATGAAGAAATCCCATTCCGAATTCTCATTACGAATTCTAAAGATGAATTCTCATTACGAATTCTAATGAATAAATCCCATTCCGAATTCTCATTACGAATTTTGAAGAAGAATTCTCATTATGAATTCTAATGAAGAAATCCCATTCCGAATTCTCATTACGAATTCTGATGACGAATTCTCATTACGAATTTTGATGATGAATTCTCATTACGATTTCTGATGACGAATTCCTATTCCGAATTCTCATTCCGAATTCACCTATTAAACAGAATCTGATTATCATTGTTTTATGCACTCTAAATTTATTCACTCCGAACCTTCACTCCGATGTTTCTATTCCGAACTTTTATGTTAGAGTTTAAAACGATGTCGTACTTTCTATTACACTTACTTTGTCATAAGACGATGTCGTCCATTTTGTTATAAACTAACCTTTGTCCAAGTGACACATGTACAGGTCCCTCCAATCTTTAAGGAAAATATGACCGTTGGAGAGGAGCCGACCTTACCTATAAATAGGAGCTCATTTGAAAAAGCTGACAACGGATGGATAAACAATTTGGATTTTGTGCATACATGCTGTTGAAGTGATTTCTAGAGAGAGAGACTCTTATTAACTCTCAAAGCTTCGTGCGACTCCGATTGTTGGTGATTAAATTCGAGGGCTTCCGGGGATAGGAAGAAAGAGGTGCCGACTACCTTAAAGATCGAGGGCTTCCTTGCTGAGGAAGACAGAGGTTGCCGACTACCTTAAAGTTCGAGGGCTTCCTTGCTGAGGAGGACAGAGGTTGCCAACTACCTTGAAGTTGAGGGCTTGGGGGGATATCAAGACAGAGACTCCGATCTTCGTATCGAGGGCTTACTCTGGTGTGGGTAAGACAGACTTGCTTGAAAGTATAAATCAAGGGACCTTTATCCAAGGTTGTTGGATACCCTTCTCTTTGGGTTAAAAGACTTATATCTTGTTACTAATAGTTTTAATACTTGTTTTTATTCCGCTGCAATTTGTATTTTAAGGAAAGTGTAACTTTCTTATACTTCCTTACTTACTCTGATTCATTTAGATTCTATACGCTTTAAGGTAGAATCTCATATTGTAACTTTTGTTAAGTTTCAATTTCCGGAACCATATTTCCAGAACCTACTTTTGGAATATCTTTCCAAGTTAAGTTCGGTGTTAGATGTGTTGTGAATTTACTTAGTTTAACTTTTTTAAACTTAGCCCTTTCCTTTTCTTAAGGAAACTTTAGTTATTCATAACTAACATTAAAGGTTCCAAAGGAATTTTTAAAGTATACAATTCACCCCCCTCTTGTATATTGAGCATCTCATATTATATTTCGATCCTACAATTGGTATCAGAGGTTGGAAACCTCTTACTCTATACCATTCTTACATTTGGTATCAGAGCTCGGTTACTGAAATACTTGTACTCACATACAAGTTTTTCTTTCTCACTTTATCCTTCCGAACTTTGTCATTCCGATTTATTCATTCCGGATTTTCTCATTCCGAACATTTTGATTACGAATCTTTTGCTACTAACAAGTTTGTGTGCAAAGTTATTTTTAGTATGGCAGGAATTAATGTTGGATCTATTGACAATCTGAATCCTACAAGACCACCTATCTTTGATGGTAATGATTATGAATACTGGATAGATCGTATGAAATCTTTTGTTATCAATACTGGTGTAGATAATTTTGTCATGCTTACTGGTGACTATAAAATTCCTGACAAGGAAGTCAGAACCTTTACTAACCAGGAAAAGCAAGAATATCAACTCAAATATAAGGTACGCAATACTTTACTATGTTCAATGACTAGAAATATATATAGCCAAATTTCTTCTTGTGAAGCAGCTAACTGTATATGGAAGAAGTTACAGGTTACACACTTTGGGACTTCTAAAGTGATTGAGACTAGAAGAGCTATGCTTAGAGCTGAATATCACGGATTTAATTTTCCTTACTGAAGTTTTCGTAATCATATTTTACTTGCTGGCAGTTTCTTTTATTATTTTTTCGGATTATAGTTTTCTTAAATCTTTGTTTTAATAAAACCTCAAAAAGATCGGATTCAAGATTTCAACTGTTAGATTTGATCTCAGATCATTCTAAACCGTTAGATCAACCGAGGAAGTTGAACCGTCATCCCATTGCCTATATAAAGGGGGCCCTATTTTCTAGTCCCACATCGATTTCAAGCTTTTGCGTGCTGAAGCTCTGACTCTCTGATTTAAGGCCATTCCGAAATTCAGTCTTCTCAATTCCGAACTTCTCAGAGACTTCAGATCCGAATGTCTGCAGAGTTAGCTTCTCAAGAAATGTCTTCAACCAAGCCTATTTCTCAGCGGTTAGTCTACAGAGAAAGGTTAGTCCATCCGACTTTCTTCAGCAACTACGATTCTATTATTTCAATGAATATCAAGTTGAATGGCTGGGAAGATGTTGCGGTATCAAAAACCGGCAACCAAGATGAAGTCTACTCTGATTTGCTTGTTGAGTTTTATGAGTCAGTTGCTTTGTTCGTGGAAGATAATAGAGAGAAGTTTTCTTTCAAATCGTATGGCAAGACATATAAGCTTTCTTACACCAAGGCTGCAAGATTGGTAGGGTTATCTTATTAAGGTGAAGCTGAATTTATTTTGCACGTATTGCCAGACTCTATGGGTAGTCTCAACAAGGAAAAGTCCTTAGAAACTCTCGGATTGGATGATGACAAGGCTCCAAAGATTGCAAGCCTATCTACAAACTTCCGGATGCTGGAGTTATGGGTACAAGGGCTTATCGTACCGAGAAAAGGAGATAAGGATAGCCTGAAGAAGAGTGAGATATATATCTTAGATTTCCTGATAAATCTAAGAAAGTTCAACTTGATGAAGCATATTCTTCTTAATATTGAAAATCTGAAGAAGGGAAATCTCAGAGCACAGATCGTGATGTACCCAGCAATATTATCAAAGCTCATAGTTCGGTGCCTTGAGTCCTTCAAGGTAGCTTGTAGTTCCAAACCAAGGGTGTGTAAGATCATGCTAGTTAGCGATGCCACTCTTAAGAGAATGAATGTAGCTTTCGACAAGAAGTCTGGAATGTTTATTGATCTACCTCCTCAAGATGAAGTGGCTCCGAATGTTGCTGATCCGGAATCATCTAAGCCGGTAAGGAAGAGAAATCTGAAAGAAGTTGTAGTCGAAGCCGAGGAACCCAAGTCTAAGGAAGTCCACTCCGCACCTCCTAAGTCAAAGAAGAAGAAGACCTATCCTGATGAGGTTTTTACAAAGTGGAAAGCTGACAAAGAGAAGAGGAAAGAAGGGGATCCGCAGTTCGGATTGGATCCTGCGGAGGCTAAAGCTTTGAAAGAGAAAACGGCTGATGAGCTTGAGAAACAAGCAAAGGAGAAGAAGCTGAAGAAGAAAATGTCAGAAGCCGAGGCTGTGCAAGCGTTGTTGAAGTTCAACGAAATGGTTTCAGCAACAATTCCAGTTCCGAGATCTTTCTCTCTGGAATCTCTACCTGAGACTCCAGGAAGAAATCTTGCTGCTCCGGAAGAGGCTGTTGCTACGAATACTGAGGAAGAAGAGAAAGTGGAACAAGTTGAAGAGGCTGCTGAAGGAAGTGGTGAGACAGGAGATGTGCTAAAACAAGTAGATGAATATAAGGGAACTCCTTCGGAACACCTGTCGCTCCGAACATCTGAAGCTCAATCCTCGAAACTTGTTACTCCGACTATGGAAGAAAAAAAGGTCAAGAAGAAGTTTCTTGTCTGAGAGAAGAACATCTTTTACTTGATGCTTCTCAGAAGGAAAATGTAGAAGTTTCTGATGAGGAAGATAATATTGTTCAAATCTCTGATAGTGAGAAGAAATCTCCCGAATAGGTTTCAATTCCGGAAAAAGATAAGGGGAAAAAAATTCTTGCTGATACCCCGAGTTCAGAAAAGAGGATGAGGAAGGAAGCTGGTAGTTCTTCGAAAAGGAAGTTGAAGCTTATTGAGGAAGAAAACTCTCCGGGAAAGTTTTCAGATTCGGAGTCATCTTCATTGGGGCATGATTTTGTTGTCCAGTCTTTGAAAAAGTTGGTGGGAACTATTCCGACCTTCTCTAGCATTGATTCACGATGCCAGATGCTCCAACATGCGTTGAATCAGAAAACAGACTCTGTATCCATGGTTATGGATAAGTGTGTTGAGATTGAAGCCCAGTTCAAAAATTTCTTTATTGGTTACAAATCTCATAAAAGATCTTGCAAGAGGATGACAAGCTGGTCTAAGAAAACTGTGGAAGAGATGAGGCTTTTCGATGAGTTTCAGGATAACGTTAAGGATGCATTTGAAACCGAGGACAAGAAGTTTCATGAGCTGACTGCATCATTCAAAGAAAAGTTGACAGAGGAAAAGAAATTTCGGATCCAAGTAGTCAGGGATCTGAATGGGAAGTTGAATTCTGTTTCTCAGAATTGGAAATATGAAACGGATTATCGGATCGAGTTTGAAGAAAGGATGAAGGCTCAGGAAGAGAAGATGAAAGCTCAGGAAGAAAAGTTGAAGGCTCAGGAAGAAAATATTGAAGCTCAGTCCGCAAGAATAGTCATCTTAGAGAAGCAAGCAGAAGAAGATCACAAAGACTTGAAGAAGATCAAGACGATTCTTAAGGGGCTCATGTCGAAGGAGAAAGATCCGAAATGACCAATCCGATCTTTTTGTTGTAATTATTTTGTTGCTGACATTTCAAATCTAATGAGAATTGTGCTTGTTGTTTCGTTTGTTATTATTACTAATATCTTAGGTACTTTGTTATTTTTTTTTCCATTCCCTCCAATTCTTTTTGAAAATTACAAAGGGGGAGAAGGAACAGATCCTTAAGAAAAAGAGGAACTCTAATAAGAGTTTGTTTAAGGGGGAGAAAGGAAAAATACCCAAGGAAAAAGAACTCTAATAAGAGTTTGTTTAAGGGGGGGTTTTTCTTAAAGAAGACCTTCTTATGAAACATCACTCCGGAAATATGAATACGATCCTTAGAGTTTCAAAGCCTAAGGGGGAGTTAGTCGTATTCATCTATATTCTTAAACCAAGGGAGATAAGCTTTAATATGTTTTTTTCTTCTTAGAATAGCTTTTTTCGTAAGGATGTTTGTGCTTTCCAAAAAGGGGGAGATTGTTGAGTCAATAAGGTTTTCCTTATGACTTTTCCATTCCTTGTTTTGAAAATCACAAACACCTTATCTTTAAGGAAAATCGCTTTTATAAGGAAAAATGCTTTCTTAAGTAAAATCGCTTTTATAAGGAAAAATGATTTCTTAAGGAAAATCACTTTTATAAGGAAAAATGCTTTCTTAAGGAAAATCGCTTTTATAAGGAAAAATTCTTTCTTAAGGAAAATTGCTTTTATAAGGAAAATTGCTTTCTTAAGGAAAATCGCTTTTATAAGAAAAATTATCCTTATCATATTTCCATCCATATTTTTCTTAAGTATGAGATTCAGATTCATTTTCTCGGAGTCATTAAAACTTTGATATAAAGCATTCTGTTTTAGGATTCGGTTCTGGATAAGAACTATAAGGAAGTTTCATTCCGAATTCCGGATATGAATTCTGACTAAGTTCTATTCCAGTTTCAGGTTACGAATTCTGAAGAAGAATTCTCATTACGAATTCTAATGAAGAAATCCCATTCCGAATTCTCATTACGAATTCTAAAGAAGAATTCTCATTACGAATTCTAATGAAGAAATCCCATTCCGAATTCTCCTTACGAATTCTGAAGAAGAATTCTCATTATGAATTCTAATGAAGAAATCCCATTCCGAATTCTCATTACGAATTCTGATGACGAATTCTCATTACGAATTCTGATGATGAATTCTCATTACGATTTCTGATGACGAATTCCTATTCCGAA
The DNA here is from genome assembly GCA_963277665.1 of Viscum album. Taxonomy (NCBI): domain Eukaryota; kingdom Viridiplantae; phylum Streptophyta; class Magnoliopsida; order Santalales; family Viscaceae; genus Viscum; species Viscum album. Next base: position 524,242,111 of record OY728162.1, on the reverse strand, counting down.
TTCTCATTCCGAATTCACCTATTAAACAGAATCTGATTATCATTGTTTTATGAACTCTAAATTTATTAACTCTGAACCTTCACTCCGAAGTTTCTATTCCGAACTTTTATGTTAGAGTTTAAAACGATGTCGTACTTTCTGTTACACTTACTTTGTTATAAAATGATTTCGTCCATTTTGTTATAAACTAACCGTTGTCTATGTGACACGTGTACAGGTCCCTCCGATCTTTAAGGAAAATATGACCGTTGGAGAGGAGCCGACCTTACCTATAAATAGGAGCTCATTTGAAAAAGCTGACAACGGATGGATGAACAATTTGGATTTTGTGCATACATGCTGTTGAAGTGATTTCTAGAGAGAGAGACTCTTATTAACTCTCAAAGCATCGAGTGACTCGGAATGTTGGTGATTACATTCGAGGGCTTCCGGGGATAGGAAGACAGAGGTGCCGACTACCTTAAAGATCGAGGGCTTCCTTGCTGAGGAAGACAGAGGTTGCCGAGTACCTTAAAGTTCGAGGGCTTCCTTGCTGAGGAGGACAGAGGTTGCCAACTACCTTGAAGTTGAGGGCTTGCGGGGATAGCAAGACAGAGACTCCGATCTTCGTATCGAGGGCTTACTCTGGTGTGGGTAAGACAGACTTGCTTGAAAGTATAAATCAAGGGACCTTTATCCAAGGTTGTTGGATACCCTTCTCTTTGGGTTAAAAGACTTATATCTTGTTACTAGTAGTTTTACTACTTGTTTTTATTCCGCTGCAATTTGTATTTTAAGGAAATTATAACTTTCTTATACTTCCTTACTTACTCTGATTCATTTAGATTCTATACGCTTTAAGGTACAATCTCATATTGTAACTTTTGTTAAGTTTCAATTTCCGGAACCATATTTCCGGAACCTACTTTTGGAATCTCTTTCCAAGTTAAGTTCGGTGTTAGAGGTGTTGTGAATTTACTTAGTTTAACTTTGTTAAACTTAGCCCTTTACTTTTCTTAAGGAAACTTTAGTTATTCATAACTAACTTTAAAGGTTCCAAAGCTATTTTTAAAGTATACAATTCACCCCCCCTCTTGTATATTGAGCATCTCATATTATATTTCGATCCTACATGTCGCTGCACAAACACTAGATTCCCTAAACTAATAACCACACTCATAACACTTAACACTATTTCCATTAAATTATAAGAGTCCAATGTTCTACGATATAATTAACTCCTCTGATACCAATTTGTCATATGCCATCCCCCGGGGCCTGTGTCGTGACTATCCCAAGCCTTCCTTCTATAGGCCAGGGGCTGACGACTAGCACCTAAAAGCGTATTCTCTAAAAACAAGGAAGGCATTGCATTTTTTATCCTATAAACTCACACATCTAAGAACACCATAGGATTCAAGCAGAAATTAACCTATAATGTAATCAAGGTGTGCACAAAAAGTAATGTGGGCTAGAATACATGCCCACCTGAAAAGAACAAGTTTAACAGGAATGTACAAGTAAATTGAAAAGTACAAGTATAAATGAAAACAGCTCCTATGAAGACCCGCTAAGGGTCCTACTAGTAGGGTAGGTACAAATCTCAAACAATTGTCTCTATGGTACACCTCTTCTAGTGTCCACCTCCAAGCTACCTCTAGTCCTGGTACTCTCTTCCTCAGTAAGCACTGTATGTCATCAACACCAAACACAAAAAAGTACAAGAATATCACGTGCTGGGGTGAGTATAACGATACTCAATAGGTACCCCAAGACCCTCGAAGATCTCACAAAATTCAAAAAGGATAAACCAAAATTCACAAAAACAACTAAAAACTCTACTTAGGTATATTCCCATTCATATACCTAAGCTGTCGAGTATACCCATCTTAATCCAGAGGGACACACATGGCCCAAATCAAAGCCCAAATTTCAACTATTTCATGGAGAAAGGAATACCATGATGGTGAGTACCACAAAGGTAGTACCACATAAGTAACACCAGATAGAATAATACGAAAAAGGCATCATCACACAGAAGTGTACCATAAATATAAGGACTCAGATGACACCAGGTATAACAATGGTATGAATCTAATTATGATTACATGTAACTATTGTATCATCGTACTCTATTGAGTGGATGACCCACGTAGGATCTTAAATCATCATACCCATGTAGGATCCTAGTTCAACACACCCATGTTGGATCCTAGAATAGTCCCCCATGGTTTCCTATAGCAGATCCATGTGGAAAACTGAAACACATACCCACGTAGGATCCCAAAAAACAAACCCACATTAGATCCCTTTCTCATGTAACAACCATCTACAGGGTTCCCGCATTAAGCTCGCTTTATTCTGGGAGGGTATTCTCCTCAAGCCACAATTCGATACTCCAACTACCACTAAGTCCCACAAAAATGTATCCCAATGGATCGCCATGTAATAGGGGTCTCAACACAACAGACAGTACGTCAATCTGATGCCTGATCTGTAAGTTGTTGGCCTTTATGTCCCAAGTTCCCGGTTGGATTCATATTAGATCCAAACTGGTTGTACCCCATCCTTATCCAAAACTAAAGTGGGGTATACCAAAATGTTCATCTAGATCCAAGGTTTATGGATCTGTAGACAGTTATTCAAACGAACTCTCGTAGGTCATGTTATAATCGAAATAGTGAAAAGTGATCGAAGCTGGTCCGGGTCCAGTCCGACCCAGTCGGACCACCCCGGCCCGACCCAGGTCTGACACGGGGTCTGACCTGGCCCACTGTCACAACCCGGCCCATTGGGTGGCCTTACGGTGGGGTATACCATAGTCGCCACCCAAGGGGAGGTTCCCGTTGGTACCCCGAACGACTATACAGTTCGGATTGGGTAGCTGAACGGCCAGCGCCACGTGGCACCAGAGCTAGAACACTGGACCCCGGGTCCTGCTCGGCTCCCCGGTAGACTGTACAGCCTACCCTCTTCTACAGTATGGTCTTGTGCCATGCCGCTAATGGTGGACGACAGTGATACGACAACCCTCCTTCACTGTCACAGCTCCTACACGCCCGGTGGCGCAGTCGCACGCTGCCGTCCCCTTCGCGCGGCTGACCGTGCATCGACCGCCACCCTTGCTCCACTGCGGCCCTTTTCCCAGTGGTGCGGTCATGACGCTGATGTCATCGTAGCAAGTCAGAGTGTAGTTCTCTGGTTCCGAGCCTCACCGGTGACGGTCATCGCCACAGGTTACCAACGACGTTCCCCCAGCATCGAACGCACCCCATTGGCCTGTTCATCATTTCGAAGACTCCCAAAATTGACATCGAACGTCGCCATCCCTTCAAGAGAATCATAAACCACAAAGAATTCGGAGAGGTCTGTCCAGAATCATTTGGCACGCACCCTCTACGTTAGATCGGTAGAAAGCAGCATAATTGTTCTTAAATCAAGAAGATTGAAAAGAACTCGGTAAGGGGTATTCAAAACAACATTCCCTACCTCGATTACTCGTTGAAATCAGTGGGGAGAGGAAAGGATAAACATCGGTTCGTCGATGTTGAAGACATTCCTTGTTGGGGATTCTTCAACGGAGTTCTTCTTTGGAGAAAGCGTTCTTCGTTGGAGATATTGTTTCTCTACAATTCTCCCAAGCACTCCTTTGAAAACAAATCCCCCAACCAAGAGGCAGAATTCCAAATTAATAAGATTATGTGTATTTTTTAAACTAATTGAGTTGGCACATCAATGTGATGGGATACCAATAGTTTCCTTCCATTAAGGGGGGGGGGGGTTCAAGGGTTGGGTGTTCTCCACCATTGAATTTAAATTGGGTGTTCTCAAGATCGGGTGGTCCCCACCACCAAAAATCAAATTGGTAGGATTAAATTCAATAATTAAAATAAAGATACTTTATTTTATTTTCTCCCACGAAAAGAAACAAAACTAAAATACTTACTCTAACTACTATGGTCATGGTGAAGTTCTCCTTAAGAGAATACTAGTGTTGCAAGATCACCGGTGTCCTCATATTTCAATTCTAAGCACCGGTTCAAAAGTCTCAAAAACCCACTCGCCCGTTTACTAAATGTACCAGAAAATTTTTTATAATTTATTCCGGGCACTCGAGACATCAGAATCACGTGACGTAAATATTAACAGACTCACAATATTCCCATATAATTTAAAAAAATTACATAGAAAATCTGGGTCCTTACATTCTCCCCACCTCAGGGTTTTCCATCTCAGAAAGCCACATCACAAAAACTAGTAAACCAAGAGGGGGTACTGAGCACAAATCTAAGAATCCTTCTCCCATGTGCTCTCCAGTAGGTTCACGTGTTTCCAATTTACATGCACCAAATGTATCGATTTTCCACTAAGGACACTCTCTTATCGATCCTCAATATCTACTGGAACCTCTGAAAACATCACCCCATCCTCTATGTCATTCTTACCCTAGTCAATGATGTGTGAAGGTTCATGCACATATCTCCTTAGCTGGGATTCATAGAAAACATCATGCACCCGGTGCAACAGAGGTGGAAGAGTTTAGCAGTAAGCCACCTCACCAAATCTACTGGGGACCTGAAAGGGTTCGATGAACCTCGGAGATAACTTACTGCACTGGCCAAATCACCACACACCTCGTCGCGGTGAGACTCGTAGAAAGATGTGGTCACCATCCTCGAACATCAGAGGTATTTTTCTCTTGTTGGAATAATAATTTTTCCTACTCTGTGTAGTCTTCATCCGCTCTTAGATGATCAACACCTTCTCTATGGTAAGACATACCATCTTTGGTCTCACGAGTGCAGACTACCCTTGGTCAGTCCAACACAAAGGGGATCTGAAATGTCGGTCGTATAGAGCCACGAATGGTGCCATCCCAATGGTGGATTGATAACTTTTTTTGTATGAAAACTTCACAAAGGTAAGGTTATCCTCCAAGCTATGACCTATGTCTAGGATGCAAGCATACACCAAGTCCTTGAGGGTATGAATGGTTCACTCAGTCTGGCCAACCGCCTGAGGATGGAAGGTGGTTCTCAAACGAAGATGCATACCGAAAGCCTACTAAAACCCCTTAGAAAGCTGGGAAGTGAAACATGCATCAAAATAGGAGACATTCTTCGAGTGTACTCCATCTATCTGCATAATCTCTGGCACATAGAGGCGTTTCAAGCTTTCTACTGAACCCTGCTCTCCGATTGGTAACATGTTGTCCGACTTGGTGAGTGGGTCGACGACCACCCAGATAGAATCATAACCCCTAGATGTATGTGGAATTACTATTAGGAAGTATATGGATATTCAGTCCCACTTCCACTTTGGGACCTCTAAAGGTTGAACTAAGCATGCTAGTACCTAATGCTCCGCCTTCTCTTATTGACATGTGAAGCACAGAGTGAAAAAATATATTACTACTTTCTTTATTCCTGGACACCATTACTGTCATCGAAGATCTTGGTACATATTTTCCACTCCTAGATGTACCGCAAGATGGGATGTGTGGAAATCCCTCAACACTTTCTTCTGAAGCGACATTGGTACCATGGTACATCCTATGAAAAGGATGATGTTCTCCACACCGTCAGAAAATTTATCAGGTGCATGTATTGTGTAAATATGATCACGTAGTGCCTCATAGTCAGTGTCCCCATGTTTCACCTCCCTTAATCTCTAATGGAGTGGGGGAGTGACTATAATCGGATGAAGAAATGATGCTCCATCTCGATCCCCAAAGGATATCTGAAAAGCGGCCAGCTGCTCTTTCACCTCACCTAGTAGTTGTATACCCGATCTCCTACTGAGTGCATTTGCTACAATGTTCCCCTTCTGGAGATTAAAGACTATCTCGAAGTCATAGTCCTGGAGAAACATAGGCCAACATCATTGTCTCTTGTTGAGGTCCTTCTAGGAGAAGATATATCTGAAAATATGGTCATCCGAGTAGATCGTAAAACACTCTCCCATCAAATAGTGTCGCCACATCTTCAAAGTGAAGACCACTGCATCAAAAATAAGGTCATGGGTACAATAGTTTTTATCATGCTCTATCAACTGTCTATATCCATATTTGATAACTGCTCGCTCCTGCATTAGGACATTTATGTCGTATCCCTAATGCGTCTCAGTAGACTACGTACCCAACTCCCTCCTTCGGAAGCCTCAAGATGGGGGTACTGGTCAGCCTCTACCTCAGATCCTAAAAACTCCGTTGGAATCTCTCCAACCATACAAATTGTTGCCCCTTCTTCGTCAATTCTGATAAAGGTGTTGCAACACTGGATATATATGGCCCAAATCTCTGGTAGTATCTGGCCAAATGCAGGAAACTTCATACCTTTTCCACACACCTCGGTGGCTCCCAAGAATGTACTGACTCAATCATCACTGGATCCACTGCAACTATAGCCTCTGAGATGACAAGTCCGAGGAAGTGAACCTCTTGAATCCATTACTAGCACTTCAAGATCTTACCATAAATATAGTTCTCTCGGAGTGTGTCTAGAACTACCTGCAAATGATAGGCATGCTCCTCCTCAGTATCTGAGTATATTAGAATGTCGTTGATGAAGACTACTATAAAGTGATCAAGGTATGGTAGAAATATCATGTTCATGAGTCCCATGAACACTGCTGGATCCTTTTTCATGCCGAATGTCATGGCCAAAAACTCATAATGGCCATACCGAAATCTGAGAGATGTATTCCGCACATCCTCATCTCGCACTCTGAGATGGTGATAACCTGACCTAAGGTCTGCCTTCAAGATCCATTGTGCCCCTTTAGCTGGTCAAAGAGGTCATCAATCCTCAGAAGTGGGTACTTGTTCTTCACGGTCACCTGGTTCTAGCACCGATAGTCAATACAAAGTCTCAAACTCCCCTCTTCCTTCATAGAGAACAAAATCGGGGCTTCCCAAGGAGAAACACTGGGACAGATGAACCCCTTCCCCTATAAGTCCTCCAGCTATACCCTCCAGTCACAAAGATCTATGGGAGACATCTGATATGTTGGTGTAGATATCAGTGCCCTCTATGGGTACATGTCAATGTAAAATTCCACCTATATATGAGGAGGTAGACCCGGAACATCATCAGGGAAGACATTCATGTACTGGTCCACCACTACATGATATCACAAACTATCCACATCAACCACTTTGAGGGTTAGGAAGGCCAACCGATTAGTGATCAATAGAACTTTCATCCGAGTAAGTACATCTTGTGCTGCAAAGGCTCCCTTATCACCGGTGAAGGTAAACATAGTCCCATCCTCGCGGATACAATGCAATTTTCTCCTAATGCAATGGATCTGGCCATGGACTGTTGAAAACCAATCCACACCCAAGATGACGTCATAAGTCCATGACGCCATTACTAGAAGATCACAACTCAATATCTCACCTCCTAGAGTAAGCTCACACTGCCGGCACCAATGTGTAATTGTCAAATCCTCTCATTTAGGAGTCTCTAGCCATAAGGATCGAGCCAACGGCTCCATCGGATTCTCTGAGCTCCGAACACGGGCAATGGAAATAAAATAATTACGGGAACCTGTGTCTATATGTACCGCAACTAAGGAGGATTAGACATATATTGTTCCTCATGTCAAGTTCAGAGCACCATGGTCACATGCCTCATATTCCTAGAGCTGAGATTTCCCCTGTACACCTACTCCCTGTGGTCAGGGTGGACCACCGGGTGTTGGTGGTGCTAACACCTCAAATTGTGACCCACTTCCAGATGTGCATCCAACTCCATTTCCACATCTACCTGCTCACTATGGACCTCCTTACTCGAACCTCTGTCTTTGCCTGGGTGGTCCTTAAACCCTCTTCTGATCATCCGTATAGTGGGTCGGGCAGTCATGAGCCATGTGACCCTGCCCACCACATGCGTAACACTAATTGGTCCTCACATGACTGGCTCTGTCTCGGGTCCCAGCAAAACCGACTCTGAATCTTGTTGTCTTCCACCTATTGGTCTGGTCCTCTTGGATCTCTATGACATATTTCTACTTCAAACTATAGAAGACTCTTCTATGTGATGCCCGGTGGCAGGTCTCACTGGTGGTGACTGCTTAACTAGAAGACTCTCAAATAATAGGGCTCTCTCTAACACCCCCGCCTATGTCGAGATGCTGAGATAAATCATCGAAGCCCTGATCTCCCGCCTGAGTTGCTACTCAATGGTCTGGGCCCTGAATAGTGAGTTCCACACCATATAAGTGGAGTAGCATGAGAGATCGGTGAAAATCACTGAGTACAGAGCCATAGTCATGATGTCGTACTACAGATGATGAAGCTTCTGTATGCGTACTACGTGAAGGGTCGCTGGAAAAAACTCTGCCTGAAACAGGCTCTCAAAGTCTTCCCAGAAAAGTGTCACCTCTTCTGGAACCTAAACCATCAACATCCACCATCTACCTACTGTTTCCTGTAGAATAATGGTGGCAAGAATCACCATGATATCAGCCGATGTCCCTACCAATTGAAAGAATCTCACCACAACATCCATCTATTCTTCTACTGCCTATGGGTCTGTCTCACCCCTGATTCTGGGTGGCCTCTGGCGCTGGAACACCTGAAACACACTCAAGTGGAATGCACTCTCCTCTGGTGGGGTTGGATGCATCGGGGAACCAATGGGTAATGGTACTTCAGGGGCCTCCATTTGTGCCTCTATTGATAAAGGGCCATGCACCAAGGCCTCATCGCCTGGTGGGCTGTCATCAATTACACTTCCTGGAACCCTAGCTGGCTGTCTGCGTGGAGGCATCTGGAAAAGAAATAGGTGGGCCATGTTCAATAAGTTATACATGATTAGATGAGTCAGAGAGTTAACAAAGGAAACTTTTCAAAAAACACACGTAACTAGTGTTTTCATGCAGTGAGTTAGAAATTAGAAGTCATGGTCCTAGTGAATTGATATATCGATTTCCAAACCAACACTGGATTCCCTAAACTGATAACCACACTCATAACTAATGTCGTTAAAATATTAGAGTCCAATTTTCTATTGTAGAACCTCAATATGATACCAATTAGTCATGACCCGTCCCCCGAGGCCCATGCTATGACAATCCCAAGCCTTCCTTCCATAGGCTAGGGGCTGGTGAGTACCACCGAAAGGCGTATTCCCTAAAAACTAGAAAGGAATTTCTTTTTTAATCCTGTAAACTCACAAAACTAAGCACAAAGTAGGATACAAGCACAATGTAACCTATACTGTAAACAATCTATGTACAAAAAGTAAAGGGGGCCAGAATACAAGCCCAACAGAAAAGAACATGTAAAACTAGAATGTACAAGTAAACTGAAAATTAAAAGTATAACTAAAAACAACTCCAGTGAACCCCCGCCAACGATCCTACCTATAGGGTAGGTACATTTCTCAAACATTATTCATTGTGGTACACCTCATCTTGTGTCCACCTCCGAACTACCTCCAGTCCTAGTACTCTCTTCCTGAGTCAGCACTGTCTGTCGTCTGCACAAAACACAACATGGTGCGAGAATAGCTCGTGCAGGGGTGAGTATAGTTATACTCAGTAGGGACCTAGAGAACCTCAAATGTCTCACAAAATCCACAAAGGATAAACCACAAATCATGAAAGCAACTAAAAACCCTACTAATGTATATGACCAACATATACCTATTTTGTTGAGTATACCAATATCAATCATGAGGAAAAACAAGGCCAAACTCAAAGCCCAAATCTCAAATATTCCAAAAAGGAAGGAATACCACAATGAAGAGTACCACAAAGTTAGTACCAAAAAGGTAACACCACACAGAAAAATACCATAAATGGATCATCACACAGAAGTGTACTGCAAAGATAAGGACTCATCTCCCACCAGGTATAACTTAGGTTCTGTAGTAATGATGATTAGATGTAACTATTGTATCATCTTACTCTGTTGATAGGCAGACCCACGTAAAAACCTTAATCATCAAACCCACTAAGGATCCTAGAAAAGGATACCCACATAGGATCCTATATTACTCCCACGTGGATATCTAGAGTATATCCATGTGGGATACTGAAACCTAAACCCACATAGGATCCCAAAGCACATGCCCACATAGGATTCATTTCTCAAGATAAATCCACCCACTGGGTTCCCGCATTATGCTCGCTTGATTCCAAGAGGGTCTGCTCCTCAAGAAACACGTCGATACTCCAACTACCAAGAAGTACCATGAAAAATAATCCCAAAGGAACACCACGTAATAGGGTTCTCAATGAAACCGATGGTTCTTCAATCTGACACCCAGTCTGTAAGTTATTGGCCTTTATGTCCCGAGGGCTCGGTTGGATTCCTATTCAATCCAACCCAGACATACCCATACATTATCCAAAACTCAAGTGGCATTTAACAAAAGGACCATCTTGGTACAAGGTTTCTGGTTCCATAGATGGTTCGATAAACGGATGCCAGTAGGTCATGTTATAGCTGAATGAGTGAAAAGGGGTCGATGTTGGTCCAGGTCCGGTCCACCCCGGTCAGACCCGGGTTTTGCCCTAGGTCCAGCCCGGACCGCCTGGAAGGTCCACGGTGGGGTCTGACCTCACCACCACCCAAGGGGAAGAGCCCCTGGGTTCCCTGAATGGCTGGGCCATTTGGGTTGGGTAGTAGGCCGCCTGGTGCCATGTGGCACCGACAGATAGCACGCGAGACCCCATCTCCTGCTCGGCTTCTTGGATGGTCGGACCACCAGCACTACTCCGTGGCACGGTCACGCACTGTGCCTCCACCGGTGGCCAACAGCGAGACATCCACCCTCCTTCGCCCTCATGGTCTCGTGTCGTGGCTATTTCACTCCCAAAAGCGTGGTCACACGCTGCCGCCCCCTTCGTGCAGCTAGCCGTGCTCCAGCCACTACACTTGCCCTGTCGCGGCCGATGGGCAGCGGCCCTGCGCGGTCGCACCACCGACATCGTCACGGCTGGCAGGAGTTCTGACCACGGCTCCAAAGCTCCACCAGAAAGGGTGTTCGCACCACAAACCGCACCGCGAGGCTGCACCGCGAGGCCACACCACGACACGCACCGTGGCCCACACTGTGAGGCCGCACCGCGGGCCGCACCTTGGGCCGCACCGTGAGGTGACACCGGGGGCCGCACCGCTAGGCCGCACCACTACCCGCACCCCGAGGCATCATAGTGTGCCACACCATTGGCCGCACCGTGAGCCACACCACAGGCCGCACCCTGAGCCACCCAGTCAGCCGCTCTAATGGGTCGCGCACTTCACGGGATGGTCCAGGACGCCCCTACATGGGTCGGGCCAGACCACGGCCCAATGTGTCGGGATCACTGAGGCCCAGGACATCCGGGAAGGTATATCCCTAAAACCGAGAAGGATTTTCCTTCAAACCTGTAAACTCACACAAACCAAGCACACAACAAGATACAAGAACAAAGTAAACCATATAGTAACCATGGTGTGTATAGTATGTAAAAGGGGCCAAAATACAAAATCAACAAGGAAGTACAAGTAAAACTAAAAAAAATCTCCTTTGAACACCCACCAAGGATTGTACCTAAAGGTTAGGTATAGCTCAGGAATGGTAATCTCTATCGTATGTCTCTTCTAATGGTCTACCTCTGAGCATCCTACATTCCTAACACCCTCAGCCTCAATCATTGTTGTCTGTCGTCTACACAATATCCAGCAAGGTGCGTGTGTTTCCCATGCATGGGTGAGTATAAAAATACTCATTAGGGACCTCGAGGCCCCTGAAGGTCTCCCAGAATCCCCAACGGATAAAACACAAATAAAGACCTCAATCTCAAAGCACGAATCAGTAGTCATCAACACTACATAGGTATAAGCCCATACATATTGCTATATTATCAATACATACTCATCCCACATGTGAGGGAAGTATACCAAAAAGTTAAAACCATGAAGGTAGAAGTACCATTGAGGAAACACCACGAAGGTGGAAGTACCACAGAGTTAACCCATGAAGGTGGAATTACCACACATGTAACACAATGGAGATTGATGTACCACATAATTAACACCATGAAGGTATATACCACAAGGTAATGCCACAGAGAAGAATACCACCATGGAATCACCACACAAAAGTGTACCACAAAGGAAAAGACTAATCTCACACTAGATATGACTTAAGTACAAAAGTATAGATGATTATTGTTATTGCTATATCATCTTACTTCATTGTGAGAATCTGTTCTCGACCCACACATGATTGAATATGGCCCACATAGGATCTAAATATGACCCACATATGATTTGGAGATGTCCCACACAAGATCTGAAGATGACTCACACAGGATATGGGGATGCTGACCCACACAGGATCCAAATATGACCCACATAGGATCTAAAGTCTCCTCATGTACAGTCAGCCATAGGGTTCCTGCACAAAGCATGTGTGATTCAGAGAGGTTTCGCTCCTCAAGACATTGGTCAATACTTCATATACCAAGATGTCCCATTAATAAGTATCATGAAGGTTCGTGCGCCGCTTTTGCATCCATGGCCGGTCTGGTGTCAGCCACCCTCTGGGTGCGCCACCCGCTCGGGTGCGCCGCCTGTTCGAGCCACATACAGTCGGGGGCCGGACGCCCTCTGGTGCGCCACCTGCTCGAACCGCGGTTGCTCGTGTATTGGATACCCTCTAGTGCGCCACTGTGTCTTGACATCCGCAACCACCTCCCCTTCCGGTGGAGCAGACGCATGCCACCATGCCTGCACGTGGCCGATCGGGTGCCGTCCAACCTTCTCCAGAACCACGGCCGATGGACCACATGCTTCTTCGGCGGCACGGTCGTGCCTCCCCTGCCATCATGACCGTCTGGAGTGCCGACCACCACCTTGTTCCCTGTCGGCGTCAGTCGCCGACATCGTGGTGCTAGCAGGCTTCCGTTCATCTCAATGTTCGCCTGTGAAGAACAAGTCAAATGACAAAGATTGTCGAGGGATCAGATCGGGCTTGTTTGGCCCACACCCTCCATGTTAGACCGATAGCATGCAGATTGAGAAGAATTTTTCAACGTAAATTAATAATGAAAAATATTCAAAAAATTTACCACATTCATTCGTTAGAGTTGGCGTTAAGAGGAAGATGAAGAAGTCATTGTTCGTCGCCCACACAACATGCTCCCAACCCGATATCGAGAATCGTCCTCATTCTTGATCGAGAGAGTTGTGCTTTCTTTTTTTGAGCTTCGAATTTTCCTCCACCAAGAGTTATCCCACAAAAGCTTTTTCCAATGATTTCCTCACGAGAGGTGAGGAGCCAACTTTAATTGAGTTATGTTAATTATTTCAATTAATGTTCTAACAATAATTAGGGGAATTTTAATAGTTTACTCACATTAAAATAAGAGTTCGGTTGGTCCAAAACACGGACATTCAAAATGGATGTTTCAAGAAAGAAAAATAAAAAGTTATTTCTTTTATTTCTCTTCTTCCACGAAAATCCAAAAAACTATCTCCCACCCTTGACCTACTGTGGTCGAGGTGAAGGTCTTATTGAGAGAATATCAGTGCTGTGAGTTCAACACTGTCCTTGGATGTCAATTTCGAGCACTTGTTCAAAATATGCAAAGCGCCGCTCACACGTTTACTAAAGGTACCTAAAAATTGTTCATAAATTCATTCAGGGTAGATCATGCCTCCGAATCACGAGACATCAATTTTCACGAACACATAATAATTCCATATAATTAACAAAATTGCATGGAAAAATCTGGGTCTTTACATTCTCCCCACGTCAGGGCTTTGCATTCTCGAAAGACACAACACAAACTAAAGAAACACGTGGGTGGTACTGAGCATGAATCTGATCCTCTCACTCCCATTTGATGTCCTAGAGGTTCTCATTCTACCAATGTACGCACCCCAGAGGTATTGATCACCCATGAAATAATCTCTCTTGTCGATCCTCAATCTCCACTAGAACATTCATAAATGTCGCTCCATCATCGATATCTAGATCTACCCAAACAATGATGTGCGAGGGATCATGCACGTACCTTCTCAGCTAGGATACATGAAAAAGGTCATGCACCTAGTGAAACTGAGGGGGAATAGATAGACATTAACCCAGCTCGCTAACTCTGCTGAGGACCTGAAAGGGTCTGATTAACCTTTGAGATAACTTGTCGCCCTATCCGAATATTTACAGGCCTCGTCATGGTGAGACCCATAAAAAGAAACAGTCACCATCCTCAAACTCTAGAGGTCTTCGTCTCCTATCATCATTCGACTTCTACCTACTCTGTGTAGTCTTTATCTGCTCCTGGATGATCTGCACCTTCTCTGTGGTATCCCATACCATCTCTTGTCCCATGAGTGCTGACTCCACTGGGCCAGTTCACCACATTGGTGATATGAAATGTCGCACATACAATGTCTCAAATGGTGTCATACCGATGGCGGAGTGATAGCTATTGTTGAATGTGAACTCCACCAAATGAAAGTGATCCTCCATGCTATTGCTAAACTCTAGGACGCAAGCACATATCATGTTCTCAAGGGTCTAAATGGTCAGCTCTATCTAACCATCCGTCTGAGGCCGAAAGGCAGTGCTTAATCGAAGCTGAGTCATGAAGGTCTCCTGCAACAGCTTATATAGCCGGGAAGTAAAACGTGCATCACGAAAAAAAATCATCAAAGTCACTCCATGAAGTCATACAATATCCTTCACGTGGAGGCATACCAAGCCCTCTAATAAACCCAACTCTTAATAGGTAGGAATTGGGCCAACTTGATGAGTTGGTCAACAATCACCCAAATAGAATCATGTCCCTTGGACATGCATAAAAGTATTGTCACAAAGTCCATGGAGATTCTATCCCACTTCCACTCAGGAACCCATAGTGGCTGAACTAAGCCCGCTAGAACCTGATGCTATGCCTTCACTTTCTGACAAATGAGGCACTATGAGAAAAACTATGACACTGATTTCTTTATTCCAGGCCACCAGTGCAAATGTCGGAGGTCCTGGAACATTGTCGGAACTTCTGTATGTACCACTTTAGGGGACGTATGGAAATCTCACAACAATTCCACTCATTGCACCACATGTACCATAATACGGCCTCTGAAGAGGATGACATGCTCCCCTCCTTCATAAAATCCATCACGTGCTTGTCATGTAGATATCTGAGAACGGTGTGCCTCACAGTCAGTGTCCTGAAGTTGTGTCTCCCTAACTCGCTGATGATTTGTGGGAGCGACTATGAGAGACTAAAAATAATCTGCTCCATCTCGATCCACATAGTATATCTGCAAAGCAGCTAAATGCTTTGTGGCCTCAATCAAAAACTGTATACCAGATCTCCTGTTGAGTGCATCTGCTACTACGTTCCCCTTACCAGGAGTATAGAAAATATAAAAATCATTATCCTGGAGAAACTTAATCCAACACCACTATCTCAGGTTTAGGTCTTTCTGAGAAAAGATATACCTGAGACTCTTGTGATCATAGTAGATTGTAAAATTTTTTCCCATCAAGTAATGTCACCAAATCTTCAAGGTGAAGATCACTGATTCTAATTCCAGGTCATGGGTAGCGTAGATCCTCTCATGTTATCCTAGATTCCATGAGCCATATGTGATCACTACTTTCTCCTGCATCCGGATACATCCAAGTCTGCTCTCTAATGTGTTGTAGTAGACTATGTACTTAACGCCCTCCTCTGGTAAACTCAAAATGGGGCACTCGACTCTCTCTTCCTCAGCTTCTTGAAACTCCGCTCACATTTATCTGACCACACGAAGGGTTGACCCTTCTTCTTCAATGCTGATAATGGTGCCACAACTTATGAAAAGTCTTGCAAAAAACTCTACTTGTAACCATCCAAACATAGAAAACTCTTCACCTCTGTCACACTCCTGGGTGGCTCCCAAGAAAGAAGAGCCTCAATCATTACTGGATCCACTGGTACTCCAGCCTCTGAGAAGACGTGTCCCAGGAAGTGAATCTATCAGATCCAGGACTGGCACTTCTAGAGCTTAACATAAAGCTGGTGCTCTCGGAGTATGTCGAAAACTATCTGCATATGATAGTCATGCTCTTACTCTATAACTGAGTTTATCAAGATGTCATCGATTAAGACCTCCAAAAAGCGATCGAGGTATGGCTGGGAGATCTTGTTATGACCCGGCCGCCCGCAGGTGGTTAGCGGTGGCGTTGCGCCGCTGGAAAGAAGAATGGTTGGCCATTATAGCTGGCCGAGGTGCACCGTGTAGGGATGTCGAGTGGTCCTGTGTTCTATCTAGGACACACCATGGTGCTGCATTGTGCGCTTCCCTGTGAGGCCACATCACGTGCTGCCCAGAGAGGCCGCACTGTGGGCCCCACCAAGTGCTGCCCATCGGGCCGCGTTAATGGGTCGCGCCCTTCACGGTTTGGGCCAGATCCTCACCCTATGGGCCGGGCCCGTCAAGGCCCAGGATGGGTCGGTCCGACTGGGTCAGACCAGACCCGGGCTCTTTCAGAGCCCTTGTTTGCCTTTATGGTCATAACTTGAGAACCGGACATCCATTTGTCGAACTGTCTGTGGCACCGACATCCTTGGATTGAGACGGTCGTTTTGAAATACTCCACTTCATTTTTGGATAAGGTTAGACTATGGCCGGGGTGGATTGGACCCCAAATCCAACAGGACCCTTGGACTGAAAATGCTAATAACTTACAGACCGAGCATCCAACCGATACGCTGTATGTTGCTTTCAGCCCCTATTGATGTGATAGATATTTGGGTTAATTTTTCATGGAACATTGGGGCTGTTGATGTATGACCTATGGCATGGTGGTTGGGGTGGTCCTTCCAAGCGCGATACGTACGGAACCCTGCGACTGGCTGAGAATTGACGACTACTGTCTGTTTTGAATCCGAGTGACTTGACTGGCCCAGTGGAGAGAGCCTTTGTGTGACCCGGCATACCCACGATGCAGAGCTCCTTTGTGCGACGCGGTAGACCCACGATACTCTACAGGAGGAGTACAAAAACATGCCACGTGGGGGAGCACCTCTGTGTGACGCGGTAGAACGACAGTGGGGAGAGCCTATGTGTGATGCGGTAGACCCACGATAGTCGACAGAAGAAGTACCTCATCAGTCCATCGTTAGTGGGAAGCACCTTTATGTGTCGTGGAAGGCCCATTGTACTCGATAGAGGTGGATTTCTCCAGCAGCTATGGTGTTCGGAATGTTACTTGTTACTACCCCTAGAATCATTCCTGTATGTGAAACCCTTAATACAAGGATCATGAACATTTTCTCGTATAATTTTTCGAGATTGGAACAAATCCTAAATTGCTCGTGGAAGAAGGTGAGGGCCATCACCCGGCCGGCCGTGATGCGGGAACGACGGCGCGCATCTGCGATGAAAATTTATGAGGAGGCCCTGGCCCGTTGGCCACGATAGGGAGGATGGTAGCTGGAAAATGTCCAGCCACAAGGCGGATCAGTTGCATGCATCCGCACCACCGGTGGAGCTGGAGGCCGCGGCCGCTAGGCCATGATGGAGGCAGATTGTGGCCGACACCTGGTCATTCGAAGGTGGACATCAATATCGCCCCGTATTTGGATGGAAGACCTTCTGACAATTCTGGAAAGACAAGGTGTGTCGTTCGGGAGCTCTGAGCGGTCCCGTATGCCAGCTAGGCCGCACCACGCGCAGCACCGCATGACGCACTGCAGGCCACACCGTGAGGATTCACGACGTGCCGCACTACGGGCCACCAAATGGGACATGAGAATAGGTTTTTTCCATTACGAGTCAGGATAGACCACGTCCCAGTGGTCCCAGACCACCAAGGCCAAGTTCGGGTTAGTCCGACCGGGTCAGACCAGACCCAGTCCTTTTCAGACACCTTCTTCGCCTATATGGTCGTAACTTGGGAACCGAGCATCCGTTTGATGAACTATCTATAGTTTCCGGATCCTTGGATTAAGACGGTCCTTTTGATATTATCCAATTGAGTTTTGGATATGTTTGTATTACGGTTGGGTTGGATCAGACCCCAATCCAACCAGGCCCTCGGAGCGGAAACACTAATAACATACACACAGGGTGTCCGATCGACGCGTCGTTTGTTTAATTGGGCCCCAATTGAAATGATGGACTTTTTGGATAAAATTTAGTGGAACTTCATGGTGTTTTAGGTATGACCAATGGCTTGGGGGTTGGTCCTCCCAAGTGCGATATGTACGAAACCGTGTGACTGGTTGATATTTGATGACTACTGACCATTTCGACACGGAGTGACTCAACTGGCCTAGTGGGGAGATCCATTGTGGGTTGCGGAAGACCCACGGTGGGGAGTGCCTTTGTGTGACATGGAAAACCCACGATTCTCAATGGGAGGAGTACCTCAGTAGGGCACGACGGGGAGCGCCTCTGTGTGACGCGACAGAACCACTGTGGGGAGCGCCTCTGTGTCACCCAGTAGAACCATGGTAATCGATAGGAGAAGTACCTCACCAGTCCAATGTTAATGGAAAGGTCCTTTGTGTGACACGGAAGGCCCACTATACTCGATAGAGGATGATTTCTCTAGCAACTGAGGTGTTCAGAATGTTACATGTTATAACCAAAATTATAAATCCTGGTGTGAGCTATCTTTACATTGTGCTTGTGATTGAGGTTATGCTATGTGGTACTCTACATACGTGGTACATTACCTTCATGGTGTTACCCTATGGTTTTTCATTATGGAATTCTGGGAGACCTTTGGTGACATGGGGTCCCAACTGAGTATCATAATACTCAAACCTGCACAGGCTTCACCCACACCTTGTTCTGTCTTGTGTAGACAACGTACAACATTGGTTGAGGATGAGGGAGCCAGGACTAGATAGTACTCAGAGGAGGAAAATTCAGTGGGACGTGACGCAGAGAAGACAAGAGGACATAGAGTGCTGAGGAGCCGATCTTTACTTCTTCATGGAACTTTTTGGCAGTTGAGGTATGACTGGTGGCTTGAAGAGCAGATCCTGTCGGAATCAAGAAAATTTAGTGTGAGAATCTCATGTTTAGCTGTAACGTGAAGATAGAACACCGATATTGTGTGGGTTAGGATCTAAAAATAAAGATATTTTATTTTATTTTCTCCTATGAAAAAACACAAAAACTAACTTCCTCCCTTGACCTACTGTGGTTGAGGTGAATGTTTACATAAGTGAATACCGACACTATGAGCTCAACAATGTCCTCATATTTCAATTCCCAGCATCGGTTCAAAAGTTAAAAAAATCCACTTGCATGTTTATTGAACGTACCCTAAAAAATGTTCAAAAATTCATTTGAGGCACTCTTGGCCTCAAAATCACATGCCGTCAATTTTTTCAGATTCACAATATTCCTATATAATTAATTTTTTTTTGAAAATCTTGGTCATCAAATTCTCCCCACATCAAGTCATTGGATCCCCAAAAACCATATCACAAAAACTAGGAAAACAAGTGGGGGTACTAAGAACGAATCTGAGCTTCCCGCTCCCATGTTCTCTCTTGGAGGTTCCTTTTCTACCAATGTCCACACACCAAAGGTATCAATCACCCACAAATTACTATCTCATGTTGATCCTCAACATCCACTCCAACCTCTGAAAACTTCTCCTCATCGTCAATGTCAAGCTCACCCTGGACAATGATGTGTGAAGGGTCATGAACACATCTCCTCAGCTGGTATACATGGAAAATGTCATGCACCCGGTGCAACTGAGGTGGAAGAGATAAGCAGTAAGCCACCTCAACAACTCTGATGAGGACCTGAAAGGGTCCAATGAACCTTAGAGATAACTTTCATCCCCAACCAAATATCCATAAACCTTATTGGGGTGAGACCTATAGAATGATGTGGTCACCATCGTTGAACTATAGATGTCTTCGTCTCCTATTGTCTTTAGACTTTTGGCTGCTCGGTGCAGTTTTAATCTGCTACTGGATGATTTTCACCTTCTTCATATTATCCCGTACCATCTCTGGTCCCATGAGTGCTAACTCCCCTAGGTTGGTCCAACACAAAGGCAATCTGCAAGGTTGGCCGTATAGAGCCTCGAATGGTGCCATTACAATGGTGGAGTGATAGATATTTTTGTATGAAATCTTCAACAAGGGAATGTGATCCTCTCATCTACGATCGAAGTTGAGGATGCAAGCACGCAACATGTCTTCGAGAGTCTGAATTGTTATATCAGTCTTTCCATCCTTCTGAGGATGGAAGGCAGTGCTTAAACTAAGATGCATCCCAAAAGCCTCTTCCAAACCCTTCCATAACCGGGAAGTGAAACATGTATTAGGATCAGAGACAATAATCAAGGTTAATCCATATAACGGCACAATCTCTATCACATAAAGGCATCTCAAGCTCTCTTCTGAACCCTACTCTATGATCGGTAGGAAGTGGGATAACATGGTGATTTAATCGATGATCACCCGGATAGAATCATGACACCTGAATGTACGTGGAATTACTATCATGAATTCCATGGATATTCATCCCACATCCACTCTGGGACCTATAATGGCCGAACTAAGCCTGGTGGTACCTAGTGCTCTACCTTCAATTGATCACAAGTGAGGCACCGAGTGACAAACTCTGCTACTTCATTCATCATTACCAGCCACCAGTGTTGTCGTCAGAGGTCCTAGTACATCATCAACACTCTTGGATGTACCACTATAGGGGATGTGTGAAACACTCTCAACACTTACTCTGAAAGTGACACTAGTACCATGGTATGTCCTCTGAGAAGGTTGATGTGCTCCCCACCATCTGGAGTTCCATCAGGTGCATGTCCTGTGAATATCTGAGAATATTGTGTCTCACAGTCAGTTTCCCCATGTTGTGCCTCTATGACTCACTGAAGGAGTGGGGGAGTGACTATAAGAGACCGAAGAAAATCTACTCCATCTCGATCCAAAAAGGACATCTACAAAGCGGACAGATGCTTTGTCGCCTCACCTAGCCAATGTATACCATATCTCATGCTAAGTTCATATTCTACAAAGATCCCCTTCCCATGAGTATAGTTTATCATGAAGTCATAGTCCAAGAGGAACTATGACCAACAACGCTATCTCAGGATCAGGTCATTCTGGGTGAAGATATACCTAAGACTAAGGTGATCAGAGTAGACCGTAAAACGCTTGCCCATAAGATAGTGTCCCCACATCTTAAAGCATATACCACTGCTTCTAACTCAATGTCATGGGTAGCATAGTTCTGATAATTTTGTCTTAGCTGTCGATAACCATATGAGGAAAATTCTCACTCCTATATCATGATACATACGGGCCCAGTCCCTATTGCATTGTTGTAGACTATGTACCCCACACCATCCTCCATATGCCTCGTGGTGGGGGAACTGGTCAGCCTCTTCCTCTGCTCCGGAAAACTCTGATGGAATTTCTCCAACTACACGAAGGGTTTCCCCTTCTTCATCAACACTGATAAAGGTGCTGCAGCTCTGGAGAAATATGGCACAAATCTCCAGTAGTATCTGGCTAAACCTAGGAAACTGTGTACCTCTATCACACTCCTAGGTGACTCCCAAGCAAGTACAGACTCATTCTTTGTTGGTTCCTCTACAACTACGGCCTCCAAGATTACATTTCCTAGAAAGTGAACCTATCAGATCTAGAACTGGCACTTAGAGAGCTTACCATAAAGATTGTGCTCTCAAAGTGTGTTCAGAACTACCTGCAAATGATAGGCATGGTCCTCCTCAGTAACTGAGCGGATAAGAATGTTTCTTATGAATACTACAAAAAGGAGATCAAGGTATGGCCGAAATATCCTATTCATGAGTCCCATGAACACTTCTAGAGTGTTGGTCATGCCGAATGACAAGACCGAAAAATCATAATGGCCGTACCGATATCTGAAAGTTGTCTTCTGCACATCGTCGTCTCACACTCTAAGCTGGGGATATCATATCCTGAGGTCTATCTTTGTGAACGACCATGCTCCCTTCAGCTGATCAAAGAGGTCATTAGTCCTCAGAAGTGGGTACATGTTCTTCACGGTCACCTAGTTTAGGCATCGATAGTCAATACAATGTTGCAAGCTCACATATGCCTTCTTGGTGAACAACATTGTGGCTTCCCAAGGATACACACTAGTCTGGATGAACCCCTTCCTCTATAATTCCTCCAACTATACCTGCAGCTCACGAAGCTCCATGGGAGCTATCCGATATGCTTGTACAGATATCAGTGTCTTCCCGGGGTATAAGTCAATCTAAAAGTCCACCTATCTACGAACAGATAGACATGTAACATCATCAGGGAAGACTTACGTGTACTGGTACACCACTACATGTTATCTCTGACACTCCACATCAACCGCTCTGAGGGTAAGGCTAGCCAATTGATGAGTGATCAGGTTCACGCTCCACCGGGTAAGTCCTTCATGTACTATAAAGGCTCTGTTATCATCGATGAAGGTAAACCTAGTCCCATACTCACAGATACCCCACACTTATCTCTTAATGCAGTCGATCTGGGAATGGACTGTAGAAAACCAATCCATACCCAAGATGATGTCGTAAGGCCTCTACGCCGCTACTAGAAGGTCCCAGCTGATGATCTCACCTCCAAGAGTAAGCTCACACTGCCGGAACCAGTGTGTAATAATCGAATCCTCTCTCGTAAGAGTCTCTATCCATAAGTATCGGGCCAATGAATTCACCTGAATCACTGAGATATGATAGAGGGTAGTGGAAATAAAATAATGACTGGAACATATGTCTACAAGTACCGCAGTTAATTTTGTTTAGACATAGATCGTAACTCATATCATTTCTTGAGGGCCGTGGTCATAGGCCTCAGTTTCCTAGAGTTGAGCTCGACCCTGTACACATGCTCCCTATGGTCATGGTGGACCACCTAGTGGTGGTGTTGGTAACACCTCGAATCATCTCCCACCGGCAGCTGCACGACCATCTCCACTTCCGTGCCCATTTTCTCCCTACCGACCTCTGTGGTCGATCCTCTGTCTCTGCCTGGGCGGTCCTTCGACCGTATCATGGTCATCCATTCAGTGGGTCGAGTATTCATGAGCCATGTGACCCTACCCACTACAAGTGTAACACTACATGTTCCTCACATGACTAGATCTGTCTCGGGTGCCCCGCAAAATTGACCCTGAATCCTGCGGTGGTCGACCAGTAGGTCAGATCCTCTTGGATTTTTGTGACATCCGTTTACTTTCATCGGCAAAAGACTCCACTACGTGACGCCTGGTGGTGTGTTTCATTATTGGTGGCTGATCAGAAAGAAAACTCTCTAATAATAGGGCTCTCTCTTACACCCCATCTTGCGTCGGGATGCTGAGAGAAATCATCGAAGCCCTGATTTCTCACCCGAGTCCCTGCTCAATGGTCTAGGTCTAGAATAATGGGTCCCACACCATATCAATAGAGAAGCACGAGTGGTCAGTGAACCATGCTGAGTACTGAGCCACATTAATGCTACCCTACTGCATATTAAGAAGCTCCTATATGCGCACTACACGAAGGGTCACTGGGAAAAACTCTTCCAAAAACATGATCCCAAAGTCTACCCAGAGAACTGTCACCTCATTGTGAACCTCAAGCATCAAGATCCAACATCTGCCTACTGCTTCCTTTAGAAGACTGGTGGCAAGGATCACCATGAGATCAAACAGTGTCCCTACCAGTCAGAAGACTCTCACCACAACCTCTAGCCAATCCTCAACCACCTTTGGGTTCATATCACCCCTGAACCTGGGTGGCCTCTGGCGCTGGAACTCTTGCAATTCTCTAAATCGGTGCACACTCTCTGCTACTGGGGCTGGCAGTATCAGTGGACCAACATGAAATGGTATCACTACTGCCTCTATTGGCACATCTACTGATAAAGGTCCCTACAACGAGGCCTCGTTGCTCAGTGGGATGACATCACATACTCTTCCAGGAACCCTTGCTAGCTGTCCACATGGAGGCATCCTGAAAAGAAATAGGTGCTCAATAATCAATAAGTTATACATGGTGTCCTCACTCAATGGTTTCACAAAGAAAATTTTTCAAAACACACATGCATTCATTGTTTTCTTGTTGTGAGTCCAAAATCAGAAGTCAGGGTTCTGGTGTATGGATATTTCGGTCACCGCACCAACAATGAATTACCTAAACTAATAACCCCACTCATAACACTTTAAATTATTGTGGTTAAAAGGTCAAAATATAATGTTCTATTGTAGAACTAACTCCTTTGATACCAATTTTTCATGAACCGTCTCCCAAGGCCCATACAGTGACTATCCCAAGCCCGCATTCCATAGGACAGGGGCTGACGACTAGCACCAAAAGGCGTATTCCCTAAAAACTGGGAAGGCATTGCCTTTTGACCTGAAAACTCACACAACTAAGAACAAAGTCTGATACAAGAAAAAAGTAGACTATAATGTGAAAAAGGTGAGTACAGAAAGTAAATGGGTCCAGAATACATGCCTAGGTAAAAATAACAAGTAAAACTGGAAATTACAAGTAAACTGAAAAGTACAAGTATAACGGAAAACAAATATTGCGAACAACCACCATGGATCCTACATGTAGGTTAGTTACAACTCTAAAACTTTATTCTCTACGGTACACCTCATCTAGTGTCCACCTCCGATATACCTTCAGTCTTGGTACTCTCATCCTTAGTCATCATTGTCTATCTTCTGCACCAAGCACAATCGGGTGCAGACATACCCAGGCAGGGGTGAGTTTAATAATACTCAGTAGGGACCCCAAGTCCCTCAAACGTCTCAAAAAATCTACAAAGGATAAACCAAAGAGCATGAAAACAACTGAAAACCCTAATTATGTTTATTACTATACATATACCTATGTTTTCCAGTATACCCATCTCAATCTTGAGGAATCACATGGCCCAACTCAAATCCCAAAGATCTACTATTCCACAAAAAATTGAATACCATGAAGGTGAGATCCACAATGGTATTACCACATAGGTAACACCACACATAAAAATACCACAATTAAATCATTGAATATAAGTTTACCACAATGATAAGGACTCATCTAACACCAGGTATAAATTAGGAATGGTAGTAATGATGATTAGATGTTACTTCTGTATCTTCTTACACCGTTGAAAGGTAGACCCATGTAGGATCCGAAATCATCAGACCCATGTAGGTTCATATTAAAAAATACCCACTTAGGATCCTAGAGTATCCCTACGTAGATTCCTAGAGTTGATCCATGTGGGACGGTGAATAATAGACTCACATAGGATTCCATAGCACAGACCCACTTAAGATCCCTTTCTCGTGACACAACTAGCCATAGGGTTCCCGCACTAAGCTTGGTTGATTCCGGGAGGATCCACTCCTCTATCCACATTTAAATACCTCAACTAAATTATTCCCCATTAAAAAGTATCCCAAATGAACTCCATGTAATAGAGTTCTCAACGGAATAGATGGTGCGTAAATCGGACACCAGGTTGTATGTTATTGGCCATTATGTCCTGAGGGCCTGGTTGGATTCGTGTTTGATCCATCACAGCTGTACCCCAACATTATCCAAAACTCATGTGGGGCATACCAAAAGGACTGTATTGACCCAAGGATTCTGGCACCACATTGGTTTGTCAAATAGATGTCGGTAGGTCAGGTTATAGAGGAATGAGTGAAAAGTGGTCGAAGCTGGTTCGGTTCCGGTTCGGGTCGACCCGACTCAAACTGGGTCCGACCTGGCCTGCTAGATCTAGCCTGGCCCGCAGGTGCAGCTCAGGATGGGAAGCCTATGCTAGGTAGCCCGAGGTGGGTGGCACACGACTTTCCTACAATAGGGTGGCCCCACGGTTGGGTCCGCACTATCCATCACCCATGGGGTGGTGCCCCCTAGGTACCTCGAACGGATAGGCCGTTCCGGTTGGGTAGCCGACTGGCCAGTGCCACGTGGCATATGCAGCAGTCACGCAGGACCCCGAGTCCCACTCAGCTCCATGGTTGGTCGGATTCCCAACCCTCCTCCGTGGTGTGGTTTCACATCGTGCTTCCACCAGCGTTCGGTAGCGAGCCGACTGCCCTCTTTCGCCATTGTGGCCTCGTGTTGTGTCTCCTGCACACCTAGTGGCATGGCCGCATGCTGTATCCCCCTTCACGTGGCCATTCAGGCATCAGCTACTGCCCTTTCTCTACCACGACCCTTCTCCAGTGGTGCGGTCTCCCCACCGACGTCATCGCGGCCGAGAGGAGTGCTAGATGCCGCTCTTGAGCCCCACCTATGCCGGTCGTCGACAAGAGTTGCTGGTGATGTTCCTTGGATTACCAGGAATGCCCAGGTGGCTCGTTCTTCATTCTGAAAACTACCACACTCGACTCGGAACATATCCATAGATTCATGACCATCATAAACCACAAAGGTTGCATAGCGGTCAGCCCGTGTTCGTTTGGCCCGCACCCTCCGCGTTAGATCGGTAGCAAGCAGTATAATCATTCTTAAATCAAGAATACTGAAAAGAACAAGGTAAGGGGTATTTAAAACAACAGTCCCTACATCTATTTATCTTTGATGACGCTTGGGAGAGGAATGTACGGATGTTTGTTTGACATCATTGAAGACGTTCCCTGTTGATGATCCTTCAACGAAGTTCTTTGTTGGAGAAAGTGTTCTTCATTGGAGAGATTGTTTCTCTACATTTATCCCACACTCTCTTTTTCTAGAAAATACTCCAAACAAGAGGTGAAATAAAAAATTAATAAGTTTATGTTTATCAATTAAACTAATTGAGTTGGAACATCAATATAAGGGGAAACCAAGAGTTACCTCCCATTAAAGGAGGAGTTCAAGGGTCGGGTGGTCCCCCCATTGAATTCAAATGGGGATTTCTCAATCTCGGGTAGTCCCCACCACCAAAAATTCAAATTGGGAGGATTAAATTCCCTAAATAAAATAAAAATAATTTTTTTATTTTCTCCCATGAAAAGCAGAAAAACTAACTTCCTCCCTCAACCTACTACGGTCGAGGTGAAGATCTCTTTAAGTGAATACCAGTGATGTGATCTTAACAGTGTCCTCAGATTTCAATTTTGAAAAACAGTTCAAAATCTACAAAAACCTACTTGAACATTTACTAAACATACCCCAATAAAGGTTCATAAATTCATTCCTGGCACTACGGGCATCAGAATCACGTGCCGTCAATTTTCACAGACTTAAAATATTCCCATATAATTTTAAAAAAAATTACATGGAGAATCCAGGTAATTACATTATTTTTCATGACCCGCCCATTGGGGCCTATGTAGTAACTACCCCAATCCCGCCTTCTATAGGCCATGGGATGGAGACTAGCAACGAAAGATGTATTACCTAAAAACCAAGAATGAAATGCCTTTTTAATCCTGTAAACTCACATAAAAAATCTAAAAGTAGGATACATGCAAAAAGTAACCCATAATGTAAACAAGGTGTGTACAGAAAGTAAATGGGGCCAGAATACAAGCCCAAATTAAAAGAACAAGTAAAACTGGAATGTAAAAGTAAATTGAAAAGTACAAGTATAACGGAAAAACAACTCACGTGAACACCTGATAAAGACCCTACATGTAGGGTAGGTACATCACTTGAACAGTCATCTCTGCGGTACGCCTCATCTAGTGTCCACCTCCGAGCTACCTCCAGTCCTGGTACTCTCTTCCTCAGTCAGCACTGTCCATCGTCTAGACCAAACACAACAAGGTGCGGGTATAGCCCGTGTACGGTTGAGTATAACGATACTTAGTAGGGACCCGAGACACTAGAAGGTCTCACAAAATCCACAAAGGATAAACCACAAAGCACAAAAACAACTGACAACCCTACTTAGGTATATGCCCATACATATACCTAAGTTCCCGAGTATACCCATCTCAATCATGAGGAAACACAGGGCCCAAATCAAATCCCAATGGTCAACTGTTCCACGAAAGAATAAATACCATGAAAGTGAGTACAACAAAGATAGTACGACAAAGGTAATGCCACATAGAAATATACCACAAAGGAATCACCAAACAGAAGTGTAACACAAAGATAAGGACTCAGGTCAAACCATGTCTAACTTATGTACGGTATTAATGATGATTAGATGTTACTACTGTATCATCTTACACTGTTGAGAGGCAGACCTATTTAGGATCCTAAATCCTCAGACCCACGAAAGATCCTTATACTGCAGACCCACATAGGATCCTAGAGTAGTCCCATGTGGATTCCTAAACCAGATCCATGTGGGATACTGAATCACAGAGCAATGTAGGATCCCAAATCACTGACCCACACATGATCCCATTCTCATGTTACAGCCAGCCATAGGGTTCCCGCACTAAGCCTGCTTGATTTCTGGAGGGTCTACTCCTCAATCCATAGTTCAATACTCCAACTAACACGAGGTCCCATGAAAATGTATCCCTACGGACCGCCTTGTAATAGGGTTCTCAACGCAATAGATGGTGAGTCAATCGGACGCCCGGTCTGAAAGTTATTGTCCTTTATGCCCCGAGGGCCCGGTTGGATTCGTGTTCGATCCAACATGGTGATACCACATATTAATCCAAAACTCAAGAAGGGTATACCAAAAGGACCATCTTGATCCAAGGAATCTATCTTTATAGACGGTTCATCGAATGGACGCATGTAGGTCATGTTATAGCCAAAAGAGTGAAAAGGGGTCGAAGCTGGTCCGGATCCGGTTCGACCCGACCTGACCCAACCTGGATCGTCCAAACCAGGTTCGGATCGACCAAGCCCGCTATGTCCAGCCTGGCCCACTGGGGGGCCCGAGCTGGGCGGCCTGTGGTGGGCCTGTCGCTTGCTGGCCCGAGGGTGGGGTCCGCCCTAGCCGCCACCCAAGGGGAGGAGCCCTCTGGGTACCCCGAATGGCTAGGCCATTTGGGTTGGTTAGCCAACCGGCCGGTGCAAGATGGTGCTGGAAGCTGGAACGCGGGACTTCGGGTCCTGATCGGCTCCCCGAATGGCCAGACGACCAACTCACCTCCGCGACGCGGTCACACGCCATGCCACCCCTAGCGCTCGACATCGATCTGCCCGCCTTCCATTAATGTCGTGGCCTCGTGTCGCTACTCCTACCAGCTTGGTGGCGCATTCGCGCGCCACCGTCATTTTTAAGTGGCCAACCATGTACTGGACTCCGCGCTTGCTCTACCATGGCCGAAGGGTCGTGGCCCTTCTCCTGCGGTGCGGTCGCGCCACCAATGTTGTCGCGGCTGGGCAGAGTGCTGGATGACGCTCTTGAGCCCCACAGGTGCCGGTCACCAGCACGGATTGTCGGCGATGTTCATCGGGTCACCGGTCTCACCCCAGTGGCCCGTTATTCATTCCATAGACTCCCACACTCGACTTGGATAGTCTCTATATATTTAAGACCATCATAAACCATAATGGTTGTGGAGAGGTTGGCCCGTGTTCGTTTGGCCCACTCCCTCCGTGATAGAACAGTAGCAAGAGACATAATTGTTCTTAAATCAAGAATATTGACAAGAGCTGGGTAAGGGTTATTCAAAAAAACATTCCCTAACTCGATTTCTCATTTAATTTGGTGAGTAAGGGATGGAAGGATGTTAGTTATTCATCATTGAAGACTTCCCTCAATGGGGATCCTTCAAAGAGGTTCTTTATTAGAGAAAGAGTTCTTTGGTGGAGAGATACTTTCTCTACAATACTCCCAAGATCTCAATTACAATCAAATCCTCCAACCAAGAGGTGAAATTACAAATTAATAACTTTATGTTTATTAATTAAACTAATTATTTTGGCATGTCAATGTTAGGGAAAACCATGAGTTACCTCCCATTATAGGGGGATTTCAAGGGTCGGGTGGTCTCCACCATTGAATTCAAATTGGGAGTTCTCAATCTCGTGTGGTCCCCACCACCAAAAATAAAATTGGGTGGATTAGATTCCATAAATAAAATAAGGATACTTTATTTTATTTTCTCCAACAAAAATAACAAATACTAACGTCCACCCTCGACCTACTGCGGTTGAGGTGAAGGTATCCTTAATAGAATACCGTTGCTGCGAGCTCAACGACGTCCTAAAATTTCAATTCTGAGTACCAGTTCAAAATCTAAAAAAACCGCTTGCACATTTATTGAACGTACCCAAAAAAATTATGAAATTAATTATGGGAAATCAATGGATTAGAATCATGCGCTTTCAATTTTTGAGGACTCAAAATATTCCCATATAATTTAAAAAATTACATGGAATATACGGGTCATTACATTATCCCCACCTCATTGGTTTTCATACTCGAAAGAAACAACAAAAAAACTAGGAAAAAAAGTGGGGGTATAGAACTTAAATCTGAGCCTCTCACTCCGATGTGCATTCTTGGAGGTTCCCATGTTGCAAACGTACATGCACCAAAGGTATCGATCACCCATGAAGGACTCTCTCCTTTTGATCCTCAATCTCTACTAGAACCTCCTAAAATGTCACCCCATCATCGATGTCAAGATATTCCTAGTCAATGATATGTGAAGGGTCATCCAAATATCTCCTTAGCTAGGATATGTGGATAACTTCGTGCACCTTGTGCAACTGAGGTGGAAGAGCTAA
The DNA here is from genome assembly GCA_963277665.1 of Viscum album. NCBI lineage: Eukaryota > Viridiplantae > Streptophyta > Magnoliopsida > Santalales > Viscaceae > Viscum > Viscum album. The sequence continues at coordinate 524,211,527 of OY728162.1, read as the reverse complement.
GCGATAAACCACCTCACCAACTCTTCTATGGACCTGAAAGGGTCTGATGAACCTCAGAGATAACTTGCCACCCTGGCCAAATCTCCACAAATGTCATCGGGTGAGACCCATAGAAATACATGGCCACCATCCTTTAACTCTGAAGGTCTCCATCTCTTGTTGGCATATGTATTATTCCTACTCCATGTAGTCTTCATCCTCTCATGGGTGATTTTTACCTTCTCTGTGGTAGACTGTACCATCTCTGGTCCCACGAGTGCTGATTCCCCTGGGTTAGTCCAACACAATGGTGATATGAATGGTCATCCGTACAGAGCCTTGAATGGTGCCATCCCAATGGTTGAGTGATAAATGTTGTTGTATGAAAACTCCACCAAGGGAAAGTGATCCTCCCAGTAGCGACTGATGTCGAGGACTCAAACACACAACAAGTCCTTGGGGGTCTAAATGGTCCGTTCTGTCTGGCCATTCATCTGAGGATGGAAGTCGGTGCTTCAACAAAGCTATGTCCCTAAAGCCTCATGCAAACCCTTCCATATCCAAGAAGTGAAACGTGCTTCACAATTGGACACAATCGTTGAGGGTACTCCATTAGTCAAACAATATCCTGCACATAGAGGTGTCTCAAGCTCTCTACTGAACGCTTCTCTCTAATTGGTAAGAAGTGGGCCAACATGGGGAGTTGGTCAACGATCACCCAGATAGAATCATGACCCCTGCATATACGTGGATGTCCTATCACGAAGTCCATGAATATTCCATCCCACATCCACTCTGGGACTTCTAAAGGCTAAATTAAGCCTACTGGCACCTGATTCCATTCCTTCACTTGCTGAAAACTGATGCACCAAGTTACTAAATCGGCTTTTGTTTTCTGCATTCACATCCACCGGTGTTTTTGTAGCTGGTCCTGGTAAATCTTTTCCACTCATGAATATACTGCTAGAGGGGATGTGTGGAACTCCCTCAACACTTTCTCCCTAAGAAACACTGGTACCATGGTACAACCTCTGAAAATAATTACATGCTCCCAACCATCATAAAATCCATCAGGTGGTTATCCTGTTGATATCTGATCATGTCATGCCTCGAAGAAAATTTCCCCACGCTATGCCTCCCTGACTCGCTGAAGGATTGGGGGAGTTATTGTATTAGACTTAGGAAAAGATGCTTTATCTCGATCCACAAAGGATATTGGAAAAGCAGTCAGCTGCTCCATCGCCACACCTAGAATCTGTATACCAGATCTTATGCTAATAGAATATGCTACATCGTTCCCCTTCATAGGATTATAGACTATCTTGAAGTAATAATCCTAGAGGAACTCAAGCCAACGTCACTGTCTCAGTTACTGGTCCTTCTCAGAGACGATATACCTTAGACACTACTGATTAGAGTAGACTATAAAATGCTCTCCCATCAGATAGTGTCAGCACATATTCAAAGAGAAGACCACTACTGCTAACTCAAGTACATGGGTACCATAGTTCTGTGCATGATTTCTCAGCTGTTGAGAGCCATATGAGATAACTTCTCACTCCTACATCAGGGAACATCCGAGCCCTATCCCTCATTTTTCATATTAGACTACATACCCAACGCCCTCCTCCAGAAGCATCAAGTTGGGGGCATTGTTCAGCCTCTACCTCCGCTCCTAAAAACTATGATGGAATCTCTCTAACCACACGAAGGGTTTCCCCTTATTCTTCAATGATGATAAAGGTGTTGCAACTCTAGAGAAATCAAGCAAAAATCTCCAGTAGTATCCGGCCGAACCCAGGAAACTCTGTACGACCATCACACTCCTGGGTGTTTCCCAAGTAAGAACCACCTCAATCATCACTGGATCCACCTCTAATCCAGCCTCCAAGATGACATGTCCTATAAAGTGAACCTCTCCAATCTATAACTGGCACTTCAAGACCTTACCATAAAGCTGGTTCTCTCAGAGTGAGTCTAGAACTTTCTACAATTGAAAGGAATTCTCCTCCTCATTAGCCAAGTAGATCAGAAAGTCGTCGATGAAGACTAATACAAAGATATCAAGGTACGGATGAAATATACTTTTGATGAGTCCCATGAATGATATTGGTGCATTGGTTACCAAGAAATACAAGACCAAAAACTCATAATGGCCGTATCAACATCTGAATTTCATCTTCTTCAAATCATCATCTTGCACTCTAAGTTGGTGGTAGTCTAATGTGAGGTCTATATTCGAGAACCACCATGATCCCTATAGCTGATCAAAGAGGTCATAAATCCTCAAAAGTGGTTACTTGTTCTTCACGGTCACCTGGTTCAGGCGCTGATAGATTAAAAAAGTCTCAAGATCCCATTTTCCTTCTTGGAAAACAAAATTTGGGCTTCCAAAGGTGAAACACGGGGCCAGATGAACCCCTTCCCCTGTAAGTCCACCATCTGTACCCGAAGCTCACGAAGCTCCACGGGATCCATCTGATACGCTGGTGTAGATATCAGTTCCATCCCAGGGTACAAGTCAATGTAAAATTCCACCGCCCTATGAGGAGGTAGTCCTGGATCATCATCAGTGAAGACATCCGTGTAATGGTCCACCACTTTAGGATATCTTGGACTCTCCACATCATCAAATCTGAGGGTAAGTCTAGCCAACTGATTAGTGATCGTCTACACTCTCTTAGATGTAAGTCCATCCTGTGCTTAAAAGGCTCCATTCTCACTGGTGAAGTTAAACCTAGTCCCATCCTTGCGGATACACCGCACTTTTCGCATAATGCAGTTGATCTGGTCATGGACAGCAGACAACCAATCCTTACCTAAGATAATTTCGTAAGGCCTTGACGCCACAACTAAAATATCTCATCCAAAGCTCTCACCTTCTAGAGTATGCTCACACTATCGGCACCAATGTGTCATCATCTAATCCTTTCTCATAAGAGTCTCTAGAAGAATGGATCAAGACAACAAATCCAATGGAATCTCCGAGATCCAAATGAGGGTAGGGGAAATAAAAGAATGACTAGAACCTTTATCTATAAGTACCACATATAAGGTGGATTATACACAGATTGTACCTCTTATCATCTCTGGAGTACTGTGGTCGTAGGACTCAGCTGCCTGGAGCTGATCTCGCCCTCGTCCCCCTGGTCCCACAGGTCGGGGTGGACCACATGTTGGTGGTGGTGGTAACACCTCGAATCGTCGCCCACAGCCAGCTGCATAGCCATCTCCTCTACCACATCTTCCTGCTCCCTACGGACCTCCTCGCTTGAACCTCTGTCTCTGCATGGGCAATACTTCGACCATCTGTTGATCATCTGTACGACGGGTCGGGAAGTCACAAGCCATGTGACCCTGACCACCACATGCGTAACACTGCCTACTCCTCGTATGACTGGCTCTGTCTCGGGTGACCCTCACAACTGACCCTTAATCATGCGGTCGTCCACTTGTAGGTCTGGTTATCTCGGATCTCTGTGACATATGTCTGCTGCCAGCTTCAGAAGACTTTGCTACGTGACGCATGGTGGTTGGTCTCACTGCTGGTGAATTCTCAACAAGAAAACGCTCAACTAAGAGGGATCTCTCTAACACCCCAGCTTGCGTCAAGATTCTGAGAGAAATCATCGATGCCTTGATCTCCTACCTGAGTTACTGCTCAAAGGTCCGGGCCCTGAAGAATGGGTCTCGTACAATATCGGTGGTGTAGCGCGAGAGGTCGGTGAACATTTCTATTTACTGATCCACTGTCATTCTACCCTGGTGTAGTTGAAGAAGCTCCTGTGTGTGCACTAAGTGAAGGGTCACCGGGACTAACTCTGTACGAAATAAGCTCTCAATGTCTACCGGAGAAATTTCACCTCATCATGAACCTGGAGCACGATGCTCCACCATTTGTCTCCTACTTTTTGTTGAAGACTAGCAGCAAGGATCACCATGAGATCAGCTAGTTTCCCTACCAGTCGGAAGACTCTCACCACAGACTCTTTCCAATTCTCAGCCGCCTGTGGGTCAATCTCACCACTGAACCTGGGTGGACTCTATCATTGGAACTCCTTCAACGTGCTCAAGTGGCATACAATCTATACTACTCAGGCTGGTGTCATCGGTGGCCCAATGGGTAATGATACTGTTGGTGCCTCCGGTAGTGCCTCTACTCATAAAGGACCATGCACCGAGGACTCGCCGCTCAGTGGGCTATCATCACGTACTCTTCATAAAATCCTATATGGTTGTCTGCGTGGAGGCATCCTAAAAAGAAACAGTTTAACAACAATCAATAAGTAATACCTAGTGTGCTGAAATAAAGAGTTAAAAAAGAAAACACATCAAAAAACACATGCAATCTGTGTTTTCGTGCAGTGATTCAGAAATCAGAAGTCAGGTTTCATGTGTATGGATATGTCTGCTGCCACACCAACACAGGATTCCCTAAACTGATAACCACAATCATAGCACTTATCACTATTTCTATTAAAATATAAGAGTCTAATGTTCAATGGTAGAACTGACTCCTCTGATACCAATTTGTCACGACACGTCCCCCGGATCATGTGCCATGACTACCAAAAGCCTACCTTGCATAGGCCAGGGGCGGGTGACTAGCACCGAAAGGTGTATTCCCTAAAAACTAGGAAGTCATTACCTTTTTAATCCTATGAACTCACAAAACTAAGCACAAAGTATGATATAAGCACAAAGTAACCTATAATGTAAACAATGTGTGTAAAAAAGTAAATGGGGCCAGAATACGAGCCAAACTGAAAAGAACAAGTAAAACTAGAAAGTAAATGTAAACCGAAAAGTACAAGTATAAATGAATATAGCTCATATGAATACCCACCAAGGATCCTACCTGTAGTGTAGGTATAGCGCTCAAATGGTCGTCTCTATTGTAAGCCTCGTCTACTAACCAACTTTATGCTACCTCTATTCCTGGTACTCTCATCCTCAGTCAGCATTGTTTATTTTCTTCCCCAAACACAACAAGGTGTGGGGATAGAACATGCAGGGGTGAGTATAATGATACTCAGTAGGGACCCCGAGACTCTCTAAGGACACACAATATCCATAATGGATAAACAAAAAAGCATGAAAACAACTGACAACACAACACTAGTATATGCCTATACATAAACCTATGTTTTCGAGTATACCCATCTCAATCATGAGGAAACATAGGGCCCAACTCAAATCCCAAAGATCAACTATTTCACGAAGTATGAAATACCACGAAGGTGAGTACCAAAAAGGTAGTACCACAAAGGTAGTACCCCATAGGTAATGCCACATATAAAAACACCATAGAGGAATCATCACACAGCAGTGTTCCCCAATGATAAGGACTCAGCTCACACTAGGTATAACATAGGTATAGTAGTAATGATGATTATAGGTAAATATTGTATCATCTTACTCTGTTGAGAGGCAGACCCATGTAGGATCCTAAATCATCAGACCCACGTTGGATCCTAGTACAACAGACCCATGTAGGATCCTAGAGTCGTCCCATATGAATTCCTAGAGTGGATCCATGTGGGACCCAAAAACATAGAACCACGTAGGATCTCACAGCATAGACCCACATAGGACCCCTTTCTCATGTAATAGCCAGCCATAGGGTTCCCGCACTAATCTTGCTTTATTCCTGGAGGGTCCACTCCTCAAGCCAAAGTTTGATACTCCAGCATCCTCTAAGTCCCAGGAAAATGTATCCCAAAGGACCTCCATGTAATATGGGTCTCAACGCAACCAACAGTGAATCAATCGGATTCCCGGTCTGTATGTTATTGGACTTTAAGTCCTGACGGTGCCATTGAAATCGTGTTCGATCCAACCCTGTCATACCCAAATTTAATCCAACACTCAAGTGGGGTATACCAAAAATACTATCTCGATCCATGGTTTCTAGTGTCATAGAAGGTTCATCAAACGGAATCTTGTAGGTCAGGATATAGCTGAAAGAGTGAAAAGGGGTCAAATTTGGTCGAGGTCCGGTCTGACCCGGCCTGGGCCGACCTGAACTAGTTAGGATTGACCCGGCCCGACCCATGTCCGGCCCTGGGTTCGACCCGGCCCGCTGGGTTTGGCCCGACCTTTCGGTGCGGCCCCCGGCAGTCCCACGGCTGGGTGGCCCCGCATTGTGGTCTGCCTTAGCTACCACTGAAGGGGAGGCTCCCCCTCAGTACCCTGATTGGCTAGATCATTCAGGTTGGGTCACCGATCGTCCGACACCACATGGCACTGATAATTTCCACACGGGACCTCGACTAGCTGGTTGGCCAACCCTCCTCATTAGGGATGTCACACACCACATCACAACCTGTGGCCGGCAGCGAGTCGACTGCCCTCCTTCACCTCCCCAACATTGTGTTACAGTTCCTGCACACCCGGCGGCACTGTTGTATGTCGCCGCCCACTTTTGGAGGCCGGCTTGGCACCGACTACAGCCCTTTCTCTACCACAGCCAATGGGCCATGGGCCTTCTCTGATGGCGTGGTCGCGCCACTGACGTCGTCGCAGATGGCCGGAGTGCCGACGTCCGCTCCCATGCCCCATCAGTGCCAGTCGCCGGCATGGGTTGTCGGTGATGTTCCTTGGGTCACTAGGCATGCCCTGGTGGCCTGTTCTTCATTCTGAAGACTCCTACACTTGACTCAGAATGTCTCCATCGATTCAAGACCATCATAAACCACAAAGGTTGTAGATATGTTGGGATGTGTTTGTTTTCCCTGCACCCTCCCCATTAGAATGGTAGAAAGCATCATAATTGTTCTTATATCAAGATAATTGACATGAATAGGATAAGGGGTATTAAAAACAACATTCCCTACCTCAATTTCACATTAACATCAGTGAGGAGAGGAAAAGACAGATTTCGGTTCATCTTTATTAAAGTTGTTCCTCATTGGGTATCCTTCAATGAACTTCGTCGTTGGAAAAAGTGTTCTTTGTATGAGAGATTGTTTCTCCACAATTATCCAAATCTCTCCTTTACCAACAAATCCTCCAACCTAGAGGTGAAATGCCAAATTAATAAGTTTAAGTTTATAAATTAAACTTATTGAGTTGGCACATTAATGTGAAGGGAAACAAAGAGTTTCCTCCCATTAAAGAGGGAGTTCATGGGTCGATAGATCCCAACCATTGAATTAAAATTGGGAGTTCTCAAGCTTAGGTGGTCCCCACAACCAAAAACTCAATTGTGGGGATTAAATTCCATAAATAAAATAAAGCTACACTATTTTATTTTCTCCCATGAAAATCACAAAAACTATCTTCCTCCCTCAACCTAATACAGTCGAGGTGAAGGTCTCTTTAAGAGAATAGTAGCACTGCGAGCTCAACAGTGTCTTGAGATTTTAATTCCGAGCACTAGTTCAATAGATAAAAAAACCCGCTCACACATTTGCTGAACGTACCTTAATTTTTTTAGAAATTAATTAAGGGCACTCCGGGCCGCAAAATCACACAACATCAATTTTTGCGGACTCATAATATTTCCATATAATTTAAAGAAATTACATCAAAAATCCGGGTCTTTTAATTCTACCAACCTCAGGGCTTTACATCTCTGAAATCCAAATAAAAAAAACTATGAAAACAAGTGGGGGTACTGAGCAATAATCTGATCCTCCTTCTCCCATGTGCTCTCTTGGAGGTTCCTGTGCTGCCAACATACATGCACCAAAGTTATCGATCGCCCACAAAGGACTCTCTCCTGTCAATCCTATATCTCCAATAGAACCTCCAAAGACGTCACCCCGTCATTAATGTCAAGATCACCTTAGTCAATGATGTGGGAAGGGTCGTGCACGTTTCTCCTCAGCTGAGATACGTGGAAAACATCGTGCATCCAGTGAAACTAAGGTGTAAGAGATAATAGGTAATCCATCTCACCAACTCTTCTATGGACCTGAAAGGGTCCGATGATCCTGTGAGTTAACTTACTACCCCGGAGAAATCTCTGTAAACCTCGTTGGGGTGAGAACCGTTGAATGAAATGGTCACCATCCTCAAACTCTAGAGGTCTCCATATCCAACCAACATATGACTTCTTCCTGCTATGTGCTATCTTAATCCGCTCCTGGATGATATGAAAATTTTCCTTGGTAGCCCTTACCATCTCTGGTCCCACGAGTGCTAACTCTGCTAGGTCAGTCGAACACAATGGCTTGCTTCATGGTCGGCCATACAGAGCCTCGAATGCCTCCATCCCATTAGTGGAGTGGTAGATGTTGTTGTATGAATACTCTGACATGGTCATTTTATCCTCCAAACTACGATTGAAGTCGAGGATGTAATCATGCATCATGTCCTTGAGAGTTTGAATGGTCTGCTCAGTCAGGCCATCCGACTGAGGATGGAAGGCGATGCTTAAACGAAGCTACGTCCTGAACGCCTCGTGAAACCCCTTCCATAGCTAGGATGTGAAACATGCATCATGATTAGAGACAATCTTTGAGGGTAATCCATGTTTCTGCACAATCTTGTGAAAATAGAGGCATCCCATTCTCTCTATTTAACCCTTCTCTCTAGTTGGTAGGAAGTGGGAAAAATTGGTGACTCGTTCGATGATCACCAAGATAGAATCACGACCCTTGTATGTATGTGGAAGTCATATCACGATTTTCATGGATATTCCATCCCACTTCCACTCTGGGACCTCTAAAGGCTGAACTAATCCTGCTGGTAACTGATGCCCCACCTTCACATGCTGACTAGTGAGGCACCGAGTGACAAATTATGCTACTACATTATTCATTCCCGACCACTAGTGCTATCGTTAGAGGTCTTGGTACATCATCCCCACTCTTGGATTTACCTCTAGAGTGGATGTCTGGAACTCCCTCAACACATCCTCCTGAAGTGGCATGGGTACCATGGTACGCCCTCAGAAAAGTATTACGTGCTCCCCACCATTAGAAAATCCATTAGGTGCCTGTCCTGTTGATATATGAGTACATCGTGCCCCACAGTCAGTGTTCCAATGTTTTGCCACCATGAATCACTGATGGAGAGGGGGAGTGACTATATGATACTGAAGAAAAGATTCTCCATCTCGATCCACAAAGGATATCTACAAAGCGGCCTGCTGCTCTGTCGCCTCACCTAGCAAATGTATACTAGATCTTTTGATGAGTGCATCTGCTAAAACATTTCCCTAACTAGAAGTATTGACTATCTCGAATTCATAGTCTTAGAGGAAATCAATCCAATGTTGTTGTCTCAGGTTTAGGTCCTTCTGAGAGAAGATATACCTGAGACTATGGTGATCAGAGTAGACCATAAAACACTAACCCATTTGATAGTGTCGCCACATATTTAAAGCGAATACCATTGTTACTATCTCACGGTCATAGGTAGTGTAGTTATTATCATGTTTTCTTAGATGTCGAGAACCATATGCGATAAATTTTTGCTCCAGAATTAGGAAATATCTGAGGCAAATCCCTAATGCGTCACAGTAGACTACGTACCTAATGCCCTCCTCTGAAAGCCTCAAGGTGGGGGCACTGGTCAGCCTCTACATCAGATCTTGAGTACTCTTCTTATATCTCCCTGACCACATGAAGGGTTTCCCCTTCTTCATCATTGCTAATAAAGGTGATGAAAATATGGAGAAATTTGGCACAAATCATCGATAGTATCCAGCCATTTCCAAGAAACTACGTACCTCCGTCACACTCCTGGGTGGATCCAAAGCAAGTACCAACTCAATGTTCATTGGATCCACCACAAATCCAGCCTCCGCGATGACATGTCCCATAATGTGAACCTCTGGGATCCAGAACTGGCACATCGAGAGCATACCATAATGCTAGTGCTCCCGATGTGTGTCCAGAACTACCTAAAAATGATAGGCATTCTCCACCCCAGTATCCAGGTAGATCAGAATGTCGTCGAGGAAGACTACTACAACGAAATCATGGTATGGCTGAATGATCTAGTTCATGAGTCCCATGAACACTGCTGGAGCGCTGGTCACACTGAACGACATGAACAAAAACTCATAAGGGCTATACCGACATCTAAGAGTCATCTTCTTCACATTCTCATCTCGAACTCTGATTTGGTAATAGCCTGACCTATGGTCTATCTTCGAGAACCCCCATGCTCCCTTCAGCAGATCAAAGTGGTCGTCAATCCTCAGAAGTGGGAACATGTTCTTCACGATCACCTAGTTCAGGATTCGATCGTCAAAAAAATGTTTCAAGACCCCATCTGCCTACTTGGAAAACAAAATTGGGTCCTCCTAAGGAGAAAAACTCATCTGGACCAACACCTTCCCATGTAAATCCTCCAGCTATACTCACAGCTCAAAAAGAACCAAAAAAGACATACAATATGCTATCGTATATATCCATGCCATCCCAGGGTACAAGTCAATGTAAAAATACACCACTCTATGAGGAGGTAGACCCAGAACATCATTAATGAAGACATCTATGTACTGGTCCACTAGTACTTGATAGCTGTGACTCTTTATATCAACCACTTTGAGGGCAAGGCTAGACCACATATTAGTGATCGACTTCACTCTTCTTCGGGTATGTCCATATTGTGCTGCAAAGGCTAACTTCTCGCCAGTGAAGGTAAACCTAGTATAATCCTCACGGATACACCACACTTTTTGCATAATTCACTCGTTCTGGGAATGGACTATAGACAACCAATCCATACCCAATATAACATTGTAAGGCCTCTTTGCCACTACTAGAAGATCCCAGCCTAATCTGTCACCTCCTAGAGTAATCTCAATCTTCCAGCACTTGTGTGTAATCATAGAATCATCTCCCTTAAAAGTATCTAGATGCAAGGATATGCCAAAGGCTCCACCGGAATCTCCATGTTCTAAATGATGGAGGAGGAAATAAATGAATGACTTGAACCTGTGTCTATAAGTACCACACCTAAGGTGGAGTGGACACATATCATAGATCGTATCATCTCCGGAGTGCCATGGTCATAGGCCTCAGCTACCTGGAGCTGAGCTCGCCCCTGTCCACGTACTCTCTGTGGTCAGGGTGGACCACCTGGTGTTGGTGACGATAATACTTCGAATCGTCACCCACCACCACTAGCACAGCCAACTCCTCTGCCACATCTGACCAATCCCTATGGACCTCCTCGGTCGAACCTCTATCTCATTTTGGGTGGCCCTTATACCATCTATTGATAATCCGTTTGGCGGTTTGGGCATTCACGAGCCATGTGAACCTACCTACCACATGCATAACACTGCCTACTCCTCGCAAGACTGGCTCTGTCTCGGGTCCCCCGCACAACCAACCCTGAATCCTGCAGTCATCTTCCAATAGGTCTGGTCCTATTCGATCTCTATAACATTTGTCAAATGCAAGGTGCATAAGAATCCACTACATGACACCCGGTGGTGGGTCTCATTGTTGGTGACTGATCAGCCAGAAAAATCTGCACTAAGAGGGCTCAGTCTAATACCCCCGCCTGTGTCGGAATGCTAAGAGAAATCATAGAAACCATGATCTCCCGCCTGAGTCCCTGCTCAAAGGTTTGGGCCCTTAAGAATGGGTCCCAAACCATATCAGTTGAGTATTTCATGAGGTTGTTGAACCTTACTGAGTATTGAGCCGTAGTCATTCTTCCCTACTATAGAAGAAGAAGCTCATGTATTCACACAACACAAAGGGTTTTAGGGACAACCTCTACCCAAAATAGGCTCTCAAAGTCTACCCAAAGAAGTAAAACCTCATCGTGAACCTGGAGAATCTAGCTCCACCATTTTCCTACTACTTCCTATAAGAAGACTGGTGGAAAGGATCACCATTAGATCAGCTGTTGTCCCTACCAGCCAGAAGACTCTAATCACGGCCTCCATCCAATCGTAAGCCGCATGTGGGTCCATCTCACCCCTGAACCTGGTGGGCCTCTGGCACTGGAACTCATGCAATGTGCTCAAGCGGTGTACACTATCCACTACTGGGTCTTGTGGCATTAGTGACCCAATGGGTAATTGTACCGCGGGTGCCTTTGCTGGTGCCCTTACTGATAAAGGGCCCTACATCAGGGCCTCGTCGCTCGGTGGGTTGTCATCAGATACTCTTCCTGGAACCCTACCTGGCTATCTACGTGCATGCATCCTAAAAATAAATAGGTGTGCCATGATAAATTAGTTATATGTGGTGATCTGACTCAAATATTTCACAAGGAAAACATTTCAAAACACACACGCAATCAGTTTTTTTGTGCAGTGAGAGAGAAATCAGAATTCAGGGTCCTAGTGTATGGATACGCCGACCGCCACACCAACATTGGATTCCATAAACTGATAACCACACTCATAATACATAACATTATTGCAACTAAAATATCAGATTCCAATGTTCAATGGTATAACTGACTCCTCTGATAACAAATTTTCACGACCTGTCCCCTAGAGCCTATGCCTTGACAACCCCAATCCCGCCTTCCATAGCCGAGGGGCTGGTGAATAGCACCGAAAGGCATATTCCATTAAAATCAGGAAGCCGTTTCCTTTTTAACCTGTAAACTCACACAACTAATCATAAATTAGGATACAAGCAAAAAGTCACCCATAATGTAAACAAGGGGTGTAAAGAATGTAAAGGGGGCCAGAATACATGCCCAACTAAAAAGAACAAGTAAAACTCGAAAGTACAAGTAAATTGAAAAGTATAATTATATCTAAAAACTTCTCTTGGGAACACCCGCCAAGGATCCTACCTATAGGGTAGGTACAACTCTTTACCATTCCTCTCTATGGTACGCCTCATCTAGTTTCCACCTCCGAGGTACCTTCTGTCCTGGTAGTCTCTTCCTCAGTCTGCATTGTCCATCATCTGCACCAAACACAACATGGTGCGGGCATAACCCGTGCATGGTTGAGTATAACGACAATCAGTAGGGACCTCAAGACCCTATGAGGTCTCACAAAATCCAAAAAGGATAAACCACAATGGATGAAAAAATATTACAAACCTACATAGGTATATTCTTATAAATATACCTAAGTTTTCATGTATACCCATCTCATTTAGGAGGAAATAGAGGGCCTAACTCAAAGCCCAAAGATCAACTGTTCCAGGAACGAATATATACCACGAAGGTGAGTACCACAACGGTAGTGCCACATAGGTAACGCCACATAGAAAAATACCACAAATGCATCAGCACACATAAGTGTACCTCAAAGATAAGGACTTATCCCATACGAGGTATAACATAGGTATGGTAGTAATGATGATTAGATGCAACTACTATATCATCTTACTCTATTAAGAGGCAGACCCAAGTAAGATCCTAAATCATCAAACCTACTTATGATCCTAGTAAAGTAGTCCCACATAGGATCCTATAGTAGTGTCGTGGGGATTCCTGGAGAGGATCCATGTGGGAACCTGAATAACAGACCTACATAGGATCCCAAAACATAGACACACATAGGATCCCTTTCTCATGTACAGCTTGACACAATGTTCCCGCACTATGCACTCTTGATTTTGAGAGGGTCCGTTTCTCAAGCCAAAAGTTGATAATCCATCTTCCATGAAATCCCATAAAAAATTATCCCAATGTACCGCAATGTAATTGGGGTCTCAACACAACAGACGATGCATCAATCGGACACGTTGTCTATAAGTTATTGTCTTTTAATTTCAGAGGGCATGGTTGGGTTCACGTTCGATCCAACCTGGACATTCCCCAACATTATCCAAAACTCATGTGGTGTATACCAAATGGACCGCCTTGATCCATGGTTTCAGGCGCCACAGACGGTTCGTCAAATGAATGTCCCTAGGTTATGTTATTGCTGAAAGAGTGAAAAAGGGGTTGAAGCTGGTCCGGGTCCAGTCCGACCTGGCCCGACCCGGCCTGGTCCTACCTGACCCGGTTCAGGGCAACCCCGCCAGACCCAAGTCCGGCCCTGGGTCTGACCTGGCTTGAGTCAGGTCCGACCCTAGGTCCGACTCGGCCCTGGGTCCGGCGTGGCCCCACCCGCTAGGTGGCCCATGCTGGGTGGCCTACGGCTAGCCCATGGATGGGTGCCCCCCGAGTAGTGTCTTCCCTAGCCTCCACCCCAGGTGAGGTGCCCCCTAGGTACCATGAATTGCAATACCCCAAGATTTTATTGTACGTTAGTTCTTCAATGTAATTCAATAACTTACACTAGACGCAACATCGAGTTCAAGCACACCACGACTTACTAAACTAGCCGTTCAAAAGCAGTTATGAATAGTATTAACATAATTTTGAACATTATATAACCCTTATAATTTTAGAATCCATATTATGTGTTTCTTAGACATAATGTAAAGACAAATTCATTTTTTTTCAGATAAAAGAAGTATTTTTAAAAAAATCTAATTTTACCGCCTTTTAATGGAAAACATTTTTTAATCCAATATTTGAAACTATTATATATTCAATTTGATAAAATAATCTTTTTATTTGGGAAGGGAACATAATAATTTAGTTTCAATAAATTTTTGTTGTTTTTATGATAACTTTCATATTTGGGTGAACAGTGGAAAATAATATATTTTAACTGAAAACAACTTTTTTAATCAAAATAATTTATAGTGTTAAGCTATACCTATAAATGAATTGGATGTATAATTAGATTATATTTTTACCATTTAATCCAATTTTTGTCATTGTAAGTAATTTCACTTTGAAATTGGACATAAACAAATGTCAATCTTTTGGTAGTTATTATTTCATAAAAACGCTTTTTGGTTTTGACAACGGGAATAAATTTTAAACTAATAAATGCAATTTCTATGTTTTGATTTTGGTAAAATAGACTTTAATTTTTAATTCATAATATCAAAATTATCTTAGAGTGAATTTTTGGTATGTTTCTGAAAACTTGTAATTTTTGATGAATAGTGAAAAACACTGAGTTATAGTGTAAAACCGAATTTTTTTTAAATAATTATTTACTTTATTTAAAATTATTTTAGGTCAAAATAGATACATAATACCCATATAAGTTCAATATAATTATTTTTAGTCATTTGTTAATAATATTAGATATATAAAATTTTATTGAACTTTTCACCGTCTTTTACGCACCTCCTAGGAGAATTTGCAAATTCAACAAAACATAAATTTACAGCTTCTTTGAGTTGAATTTAGAAAATATAAGAGACATGGTTAATATCAAATATTAAAATGTGGTTCAATAAGATAAAAATAATTTTTGTTGAATAGTAAATTTTGACTTTTATTTACCCCGGTTAAAAGTAAATAGGGTAATTAAGGGTAAAAATGATATTATTATTACCCTAACACATGTACTAATACTATTGGAAAAGTATAATTAGACAAAAAAACTTTAGTAATATAATATGAACCTCTTTGGTCCACTTGGATTAGATTAGGACATTTATTATTATTTAATTCAAAGAAGAGTTAAAAGAGTTAAAATCAATGTTTAATAACTAAATCATTTTTAATATAGGGTTATACATAATATAAATTTGATTATAAATATTAATTAGAAAGATAAAACGATTTCCAACATAATGGAATTTTATTTATATTTTTTAGATGTTAAATAATTTATATTGTTAAAGACACAATGATGATGTAGTAATTACCTAATTACTAAAATATTAAAATAATTGATATTATAAATATACAAATAAATGTAATTTGAGAATTTTTATGAATTAAACTAATTTTATAGGTTAATATGACATATTATCGTTGGTTAGATGAAATTTTTTCGAAGTAATAATTCTGTTAAGAATTTAGAAAAAACTAAATACCAAATAGTGTCAAAATTGACATAAAAGAGTTTTTAAACCAAATATTATATTTGTCATTGATATTATATTCTTAAAAATCTAAGGTTCGTCCAAAGGACATATTTAATGATATTTTATCATTAATGAACCACTTTTGGTTCGCTTGGAAGTATATAGTATGTTTATTAACGATATAATATAAAAATACAAAGAGCCATGGTAAATGTCAAACTATTTAACTAAGAGTTAAATCTAAAAGTTAAGGTTACCATAGTGACCCAAACCTGTCCAAAACCTATTGGTTGAGTGTTTTGTGACCACTCCCAAACATAGACTTTAAATAATTCACTTTTTAGCCATTAGAAACCGAAAATTATTTTATTATAAAATAATATTTTATGTTTTTTTCTAAAGTGCCTCTCACCCCTCTTATAAAAGGGCAGTCCCCCTACTCACTAATTCACAACATCAAAGCCTTTTGGATCGGCCAAAACCTCCCCAAATATTCTCTCAAATTACCCCACTTCAACCTACAGGCCTTAGTTTGACCATAAATCCAACCTATGGAGCCCTTTTGATCAAATCAAAACGAAGAATCCGAAAAAGAGGAAATGTTTTCACCACCCTCTTTCAAGTTCCATCTTCTTAAACTTCTTCTTTCTATGTTATTTCCATTATAAAATAATAAAACAAGTATCTTCTATATAATTTGATGTTATTATAAATATGGTACAACCATATTCAGTATTTTATCCATCCTTTTAATGACATGTCACCATACATCCGTACGTACGACTTACCGTCTCCACGTTGTGGTGTAATTGTTATTCAAAACATTATTATTTGGAAGGTTATGATAATGATGTTCAATTAATGTAAATAATAAATATAACATGATAATAATTCATTATATATGATATAACATCCAATTATATATTATTTTAATATCAAAAGAATGATATTGTCCCCCGTGCGTACGTACATATTACCGACTCCACGAACATGATGATATTCATTCTCCATCGTATCCATTAAAGAATAAATTTAATTTGATGATTAAAAATAAATTTTAGAGACATGATATCATTATAGATATTAAAAATATTCATCCCATCCATAATAAATATGTCTCGCATACCAATGAATATAATGGAAAACGAATCCGTTAACACCCGAAAAGATGATAATACTAAGATATTATTAACAAAACAATATTAAAAGATAATATATGATATCATATTAATGTATATGATTCTTGTATAATTTAATAACAATTATTTCTCCATTATACAGGAAGTTAAACTACTCTCAACCAAGTAAAATTACAAGGTAATGTTTTATTTCACAATCTCTTCATTATCCCAGGTTGTTTATACGTAATTATCTACTGGGACCTCTTTATCATCCACGTCCATGTTTCTTAAAAATGTTTTTCATATCATTCTTACTATTTCAAAGACTATGTGTTAAAGTTATTTATACCCTTTTTGACTTTTTATAATATTTTTATAAAGGAATCATTCCTTCATTTTCCAAACAAGGTCCCTTTTAACCTTTTCGACAGAATTAAGGTAAGAATGTATTTTTAACTTATACGGCATGTGTGGATATTTTCCTCCATCATAAAATCATCTAACCTTACCTTAGTAGAATATAATAATATTATAAGATTAAATGTTTTATTTTATAATTAGGTGATTTTAAATGATTTCAAAAAAAGAGACATTTCTCTCAAATAGTTTTGATTTTATCTATGTCAATATACTTTGATGGATTTTAAGTTTTTTCGAAGTTGATTTATTATAATGAAAAACATCCATATTGTATTGAAGGTTCTATGATATGATTGACTGTGGATGTGTTATTTTTATACCATTCATGGTTTATGGAGAAAGTAATGAAATTTCGTATGCTAGTTCTAATAAGAATGTTTATGTTATGTTTAAAACTATTCATATGAGGAATGCATTAGACCTAATAAGTGACGGGTGGAGGTCGCTATAGCTCCTCAAGGCATCGGTAGGTATCATGAGACAAGCTAGTGTCTTGGAACAATTCCTTGAGAAAATCTTATTTGTAGTCTTGGCACAAGTCCTTGACTATGATGTTATGATAGTCTGGCATTATGCATTCCATCATTATGAAAGTGGTTATTGATATTGCATGTGAATATTATACTAGTAGAATATCCATGCGAATAAGTAAATGGAATTATTTAATTTTATTTTTTCCATATTATACTGAATTTCATGTTTAAAAGGATTTTTCTTTAGTTATACATTTCATTAAATTTTTATACTTATTTATGAATGTTTTCGCAATATTGTTATCCTTACTGGGCATTTGAGCTCACCCATTTTAATGTTTTATTTACCAGGATGTGAGGAATTATTTTTTGGATGACCTGCAGGGATAGTATGAGGGGACATGTGTGTGTACTATGGAGACTATGTTGTTGTAGTTTTCATTTTATGATGTAATGTAATCTTTATGAATGTATCTAGTGATTCCAAGGCTTCTAAAAAAATAGGTATTTTGATACTTGATCTTTTGTGATCATAAAAATATTACGTAATAATGCACCGACTATGGGTAACTGGGATCGGGGTGTTGCAGTTGGTATCAGAGGAAGTTTAGTACAAACCTTGGAAACTAGATTTAGAAAATCTCTGATTAGAACACATAGACCTAAGATGGACTTTGACGATTAGTATAGAAGAACTTTCTATAATTTTGGTATTATAGAGATTTTATGAGTTTTCAGAGAAATAAATCCCTGTATGAATATGATCAGTTAGTGGTGGCTCTGGCATAAATGTACCTAGGGGTAAAACCCGAAAACACCGCTTTGAGCTAGACTCGAATGGGAACTGGTGCACGACAACGAGCCTTGCTTCACTCTTGGTTACGACACTCCCAAGGGATATTATTTAGATAATTTCAATTTTCTATACAAACTGATTTAATGTATTTTAATAAATGATAAGAATAAATCTCCTTGGTTAATCCTATGGTGCTTCAAATTGAAAATATGGTGTCATGTTATTCTCTAAATGATTTTATGACTACTGTTACTCACATAATGCTTTCTGGTTTTAGTCAATGGCTGGATTCCAAAGAAGTCATCGTAACCTTGAGAATGATGTACAAGGTGGGAATAGTGGTGGAAATGAGAAACACAATGGAACATCGATTGGCTTAAAAGATATCATGTTCAGGCCAAATAAATTTTCTAAAAATATGAGCAGCAACATATAGATTAACCAAATCCTGAACTCTACAAAGAAGAGAAATGCAGTAAATGATAAGAGTTCTAGTTGTGGAGACCATGGAGAGAAGAAATCTAAATTTACATCATACTAGAAATGTGGAAGGAGACACCAAGGAAAGTGTCTCAATGGAATAAAGAAATGCTTTATTTGTGGGAAAGAAGGGCATAAAGTAAAGAATTACCAAGGAAAAATGAAGAGTACTATGGAAGAAAATAAAAATGATCCTATGATTTCAATTACGGTTATTTGTCGTAAATGTAAGGGACCCTGGCATCACCTAATTCAATTCCCTATTCTATAGGATAACCTCTTGGTCAAGGAAGAACCTATATGGACATAAATGGATGAAATTTTTTTAAAGTTATTCATGCTCTTTATAGCTGAGATTACATTGGATGAATTTTATCTTATATGTGTAACCCTGCAATTTATCATGTGAAAATGATATTTTAGGAAGAATTATCTTCTCTCTTGTTGATATAGTTATAAATAACCATTTGGTTTTATATGATCCTTGAATTTGAGTCCATTATGAGTTATTATATTTTGGGATGAAAATGCAAGGTATGAGATAACATTTTTGGTTAAATTATGTTATGGTTATTTTGAGGAATTTATCTCATTTTTCTATTGTTATAAAGTATTGTTTTTGAAAAAGGACAACATGCAGACCGTGTGACAACTCGACACATCAGACAAAGCTGTGGGAATCGAACCCACAACCAAAGTGCGATTGGGATTTATCACATACCACTAGACTACGTGAAGTTCCTGGTTAGTGTGACTAATTTTTTTTAGTTAAATTATTTTATTGATCAATAATAAGTTGATTTGGGATCTTATCACTTATCAAATGAATACCCTTAGTATAGGAAAATGATTCAGTGATTAAGTGATAAATTTTATTTTGGAATATGTTCACTTTGTTGGGAACACTATATGACCAAGGAAAATACAATACTATGGGATTTTATTTTAGGAGTAATGGAGGATTTTTATCTATGTTTTTATTGTTGATTTATAGTGATTTCGGTTATTTATGGAAATGTTTAATCAATAATAGAGAACATTTGATTAGGTTAATTACTTTTATGTATGTGACTTTAAGAGTAGTTGATGTCATTTGGAGATACAATTTAACTTAGAAGACTACATAACCAAACTATTCTGTGTTATGGGATTCAATATTAGTTTGGATTATATTGAAGGATTTTAAGGATAATTGATTATTGAATGGTATTTATTTAATATTGGGGTATTGTTGGTTTAGTTTTAGAAATTAAGATTAGTGGTTCTTTCTCTAATGGAATATCCTGTTGGGGAATCATAAGATCTTATACTAACTGTTTTGGTTTTGATTAATTTCTAAATACAAGGTAAATATATAGTTTATCCTTCGTGGATCATGTGATTCTATAGAAGTTTATTCAAGCTCTTCCAGTGTGACCATGTCCTCTTGAATACTCATCATTTAAAAAAAATTGAATTAGTGATAGAAATTTATTAATGAATGAAACTATACTTAAAAATTCAGTATATATCTTTTTGTTCTTAGTCAATATCATAAATTAATTCCTCATCTTTGTGTAATGTAACATAAAATAAAAAAATGTTGTCTATTTACTTTTCCTACTGGGAGACTAATGGCCATTTTCCCCATTATAAGTTTGTAGTTTTCTTGTTTTTAACTTTCTATTGATCATGTTTTCTATCCCTCCCCATCTGAACTTGACACATAGTTTATCTTCCATATCCATGTTTTCTTATATGGAATCCCAGTATGGGTTATCTCAGGTGACCTTTGTTCTTCTGTTTCTTACTTTTAAGTGATAGTTTTATTAAATCTTTTTCCTATATGAGACTTTCCATTTTATTCCCAAGGCCAAATTTAAAAAATTATGAGGATGTAATTTATTGAAGGAGGGAAGAATGTAACACCCCATGATTTCATAGTACGTTAGTTCTTTAATGTAATTCAATAACTTACACTACACGCAACATCGAGTTCAAGCGCACCACGACTTACCAAACGAGTCATTCAAAAACAGTTATGAATAGTATTAACAGAATTTAGAACAATATACAGACCTCATAATTTTAGAATACGTATTTTGAGTTTCTTAGACATAATGTAAGGACAAGTTCATTTTTTTCAGATAAATGAGCTATTTTTCAAAAAATGCCATTTTACCGCCTTTTAATGGCTACACTTTTTTAAATCCAATATTTAAAACTCTTATATATTCAATTGGATAAAATAAACTTCTTCTTTGGGATAGGGACATAATAATTTATTTTCAATAAATTTTTGGTGTTTTTCTGATAACATTCATATTTGGGTGAATAGTGGAAAATAATATATTTTAACTGGAATCAACTTTTTTAATAAAAAAAATTGTAGTGTTCAACTATACATATAAATGGTTTGGATGTATAATTAGATTATATTTTTACCATTTAATCCAATTATGGTCATTGGAAGTAATTTCACTTTGAAATTGGACATAAACAAATGTCAATATTTAGGTATTTATAATTTAAAAAAAATACGCTTTTTGGTTTTGACAACGGGAAATAATTTTAAACTAATAACTGAAATTTATATGTTTTTAATTTGGTAAAATAGACTTCATTTTTGAATTCATAATATCAAATTTATCTTAGGGTGAATTTTTTGTATCTTTCTGAAAACATTTATTTTTTGATGAATAGTGAAAAACACTAAGTTATAGTTTAAAACCAAAATTTTAGTTAAATTTTTATTTATTTTATTTAAATATAATTTAGGTCAAAAATAGACACATAATACCCGTATAAGTGCAATGTAATTCTTTGGAGCCATTTTGTGATAATATTAGATATATAAAATTTTATTGAACTTTTCACCATCTTTTACCCACCTCCTAGGAGAATTTGGAAATTTACATAGAACATAAGTTTACCGCTTCTCTGAGTTGAATTTAGAAAATAAAATTGACACATATAATATCAAGGAGTAAAATGTGGTTCAATATGTTAAAAATAATTTTTGGTGAATAGTAACTTTTTTACTTTTATTTACCACAGTTAAAAGTAATTAGGGTAATTAAGGGTAAAAATGATATTATTATGACCTTAACACATGTACTAATTCTATTGGATAAGTATAATTAGACCAAAAAAACTTTAAGAATAAAATATGAACCTCTTTGGTCCACATGGATTATATTAGGACACTTATTATTATTTAATTCAAACAAGAGTTAAAAGAGTTAAAATCAAAAATTAATAAGTAATTTTTTTTAATATAGGGTTATGCATAAGATAAATTAGATAATAAATATTAATTAGAAATCTAAAAATATTTAAAACATAATGGAATTTTATTTATATTTTGTAGACATTAAATAAGTAATGTTATTAATTATACAATGATGATGCAGTAATTACCTAATAAATGAAATATTAACATAATTGATATTATAAATATCCAAATAAATGTAATGTGAGACTTTTTAGGAATTAAACTAATTTTATAGGTTAATATGACCTATTAAAGTTGGATATATGAATTGTTTTCGAAGTAATAATGCTGTTATGAATTTAGAAAAAACAGAATACCAAATAGTGTCAAAATTGACATAAAAGTGTTTTTAAATCAAATATTATATTATTAATTGATATTCTATTTTTAAATTTCTAGGGTTCATCCAAAGGACATATATAATTATATTTGTATCATTAATGTACCACTTGTCATTTTATTGGATGTATATAGTATGTTTATTAACCATATAATATAAAAATACAAAGAGACATGGCAAATGTCAAACTATTTAACTAAGAGTTAAATCTAAAAGATAAGGTTAATATAGTGACCCAAACCTGTCTAACAACTATTTTTTTGAGTGGTTTTTGACCCATACCCAAATTAGATTTTAAATAATCCACTTTGGAGCCATTATAGACAGAAAATATTTTTATTATAAAATAATATTTTATGTTTTTCATAAGGTGCCCCTCACCCCTCTTATAAAAGGGCACTCCCCATACTCACTAATTCACACCTTCAATGCATTTTGGATCCGCCAAACACTACCCAAATATTATCTCAACATCCCTCACTTAAACCTAGAGACCTTTGTTTGATCATAAAGCCAACCTATGGAGCCATTTTGATCAAATCACAAGGAAGAACCCGAAGAAGAAGTAATGTTTTCACCACCCTCTTTCAAGTTCCTTTTTCTTCAACTTCTTCTTTCTTTGTTATTTACATTATAAAATATTACTCCAATATCTTATATATACTGTGATTTTATTATAAATATGGAACAACCATATTCATTAATCTATCCATCATTTTAATGACATGTCACAATACGTGCGTATGTACGGCTTACCGTCTCCACATCGTGGTGTAATTGTTATTCGAAACATTATTATTTGGATGGGTATGATAATGATGTGTAATTAATTTAAATAATAAATTTAACATGATAATGAATCTGTATATATTATATACCATCCAATTATATATTATTATAATATCAAAATAATGATATTGTCGCTCGTGCAAACGTACGGATTACCGTCTCCACAAACGCGATGAGATTCAATCCCCATCGTATCCATTCAAGACTAAATTTAATTTTATGATTAGAAATAATTTTTAGAGACATGATATCATTCTGGATATGAATAATATACATCCCATCCATAATAAATATGTCTCACATAACAAATAATATAAAGGAAAACAAATCCGTTAACACCTGAAACGATGATAATACTAAGATATTATTAACAAATCAATATTAAAAGATAATATATGATATCATAGTAATGTATATGATTATTGTATAATTTAATAACAATTATTTCACCATTATATAAGAGGTTAACCTACCCTCAACCAAGGAAACGTACAAGGTAAGGGTTCATATTACAATCTCTTCATTATCCGAGGTTGTTTATACGTAATTATCTACTGGGCCCTCTTTATCATCCACATCCATGTTTCTTAAAAATGTATTTCAAATCATTCTTACTATGTTACAGACTATGGGTTAATGTCATTTATACCCTTTTTTTAATTTTTATAAGATGTATATAAATAAATCTTTCCGTTATTTTCTAAATAAGGTCCTTTTTAACCTTTTCGACATAATTAAGGTAAGAATGTTTTTTAACATATATGGCGTGTGCGGCTATTTTGTGCCATTATAAAATCGTCTAAGATTACCTTACAAGATTATAAGAATATTTTTCAAAGTATATGTTTTATTTTATAATTACGTGATTTTTAAATGATTTAAAAAAAGAGATATTTCTCTCAAATAGTTTTGACTTCATCTATGTCAATATCCTTTGATGGATTTTAAGCTTATTTGAAGTTGATTTCTTATTATGAAAAACTTCCATATTGTATTGAAGGTTTTGTGATATGATTGAATGTGGATGTGTTATTTTTATACCATTCACGATTTATAGATAAAATATTGAAATTTTATATGCTTGTTCTAATAAGAATGTTTATGTTATGTTTAAACATATTCATATGAGGAAGGCATTAGACCCAATAAGTGACAGGTGGAGCCCGCTATAGCTCCTTGATGCATCGGTAGGTCTAATTAGACAAAAAAGTGTCTTGGCACAAGGACTTGAAAAAATCTTATTTGTAGTCTTGGCACAAGGCCTTGACTATGTGGTTATGATAGTCTGGAATTATGCATTCCATCATTATGAAAGTGGTTATTGATATTTCATGTGATTATTCGACTAGTAGAATATCCATGTGAATAATTAAATGAAATTATTTAATTTTTTTTTCCATATTATGATGAAATTCAACTTTAAAAGGCTTTTTCATTAGTTTTACATTGTCTTAAATGTTTATGCTTATTTATGAAAGTTTCTGATATATTTTTATCCTTACTGGGCATTTGAGATCACCCCTTTCTATGATTTATTTTTTCCAGGATTTGAAGAAGTATTTTATAAATGACCTACATGGATAGTTTGAGGGGATATGAGTGTGGACTAGGGAGACTATGTTGTTGTAGTTTTCATTTTATGATGTAATGTAAACTTTATGAATGTATCTTGTGATTCCATGGCTACTAAACTAATCAGTCTTTCGAGACATGATCTTTTGTGATCATGCTAGTATTATGTAATAATGCACTGACTCTAGGTAACTAGGGTCGGGGCATTACATGAATGGGTGGGCCTTTCTATTTGGATAGCCGACCAGTCGGAGCCACGTGGTGCCGACAGCTGGCACGTGAGACACCAGGTCCCACTCAGCTCTCCGGTTGGCTGAAAGGCCATCCCTCCTCTACGGCGCAGTCACGTGCCATGCCACCACCGATGTTGATTGCCGACATGAGTTGCCAGCAACGTTCCTCGGGTCACTGGGCATGCTCGGTGTCCCGTTCTTCATTCCAATGACTCCCACACTTGATTTTTAATTTTTTCATTGATTCAAGACCATCATAAACCAAAAATGTTTCATAGAGTTAGGGATGTGTTCATTTGGCCCAAACTCTCCATGATAGAATGGTAGAAAGCTGCATAATTATTCTTAAATCAAGAATATTGACAAGAACAAAGTAAGGGGTATTCAGAACAACATTCCCTATCTCAATTGCTCATTGAAGTAGGTGAAGAGAGGGGAGGACGAACATAATTTATTCCGCATTGAAGATGTTCCTCATTTGGGATCCTTCAACATCGTTCTTCTTTAGAGAAAGTGTTGTTCATTGGAGAGATTTTTTCTCCACAATTCTCCCAAGCTCTCCTTTGCCAAAGAATCCTTCAACCAAGAGGTTAAATGAAAAATTAATAAGTTTAAGTTTATTAATTATAATAATTGATTTGGAACATCAATCTAAGGGGAAAACAAGAGTTACCTCCCACTAGAGGGGGATTTCATGGGTCTGGTGGTCCCCACCATTGAATTAAAATTGGGAGTTCTCAAGAATAGGTTGTCCTTTCCACCAAAAATAAAATTGGGAGGATTAAATTCTATAAATAAACTAAATCTAATTTATTTTATTTTCTCCCATGAAAATAAAAAAAATTTACTTCCTCCCTCGACCTAATACGGTGGAGGTGAAGGTCTCCTTAAAAAAATATCGGCACTATGAGCTCAATGGTGTTCTCAGATTTCCATTCCGAGCACTAGTTAAAAAGTTACAAAAAACCCAATCACACGTTTATTGAACGTACCCGAAAAAAGTTCAGAAATTTCTTTCAGGCACTCAAGGACTGAGAATCGCATGTCGTCAATTTTCACAGAATCACAATATTCCCATATAATTTAAAATAACCTTACGTGGAAAATCCCGGTCATTACAGTATGAAATATCATTCATGAATAATCTGACACAAGGTAGAGTAGATCTAAACCATATTATCTGTACTTATGGAATGTGATGGGAGTGTATTATTTTGAACTATAATGATAATCCTTATTTTATGATCTCCCAATAGTTTCTGTCAATTTTCCTGAGGTTATTCCCTCTAATTTCCCTTATTTTTTATAGTTAAAGGTGGTTTATTTTTATATTAATTTAGATCATGGTACATTTTCATTATGTGTTCCCTATTAATGCATGGAACTAGTGAAATGAAAGAGATGAAGTTTGAGATGGATTTTCTTTTAGAGAAATGCATTATACACTCTGGTGTGTCACCATGGGTGGTTCTTGTTCTATTTTCTAACAAAGATGATGGGATACCATTAATTTTGGGGGATTTTTGAAAACAAAATCTATTTTAGTAAAATAATAGGTATCCATTTCTATATATTGATAATGTATTTAATCATTTTAATAGTGATATGTTCTTTTCGAATATTGATACTCTATATGGTGATAATCTGTTTAAAATAAATGAATTTTATATTTAGAAATCCACATTTCATAGAAGGTATCGATATTAGGATTATCAAGTCTTACCATTTGGTATAACTAATGGTATTAATATCAATATATATTTAATTAACATGATCATCCATGAGTATGTTGACACATTATGGAGGACTTTGTGAATGATAAACTTGTTCCTCAATGTTTGAGGAGGATCATGTGCATCAGTAGACATAATTTTTATAATTTTTGAGAAATAACAGACGTTATGACATGATATATAAATGGGATATCTATAATGGGAAAGTAATGTTCTTAAGAAACGTGTTTGTAGAACATGATATTTATGTTAATCCTTAAAATTGGGATGATATTATGACATCAGACTAACCAAATCATATATTTGGGAGTATGGTCCTCATTTGTTTAGAGGGATATTATCATCAATTTTTATGGGATTTATCAATGTTTGATTCTATTATGACTACACTGTCACAAAATGTTGTAACATTTGTTTGGTATGTGAAATGTAAAAAGTTATTTTCATGATATAAAAAATACACTAACTTCTGATTTGGTGTTGACTATTCTAGAGTTTGGGATGGGATAAGTGATATCTAGTGATGCCTTAGGTTCTGGTTTGGGTGGTGTTCTTATCTAGGGTGATCATGTGATTGCTTGTGGGACTCAAATTATTAATCCAAATGAGATTAATTATCTGATCCATGACCTTGAACATGTAATTATGATGTAAGTGCATCTTATTTGGTCGAATTACCTTTTATTTTAATGGTTTACTATGTATTTTTACCACATGAGAATCAGATATATATTCTCTATTAAATAATTGATTCTTTTCTAGAGGCATGTGGTGGAGTACCAAAAATCCTTTTATTTCAATATCGACTATACCCCAGGGAAATGGAATGTTGTTATAGATTATTTCAGCTGCAAACTTCTTTCAATAGTCATGAATTAATAATCAGTGTGGTGGAACATAATGGATATTTTTTTAATAGTTTCATAATAGAGTTCATAAGGAAGGTGATGAGGTTAATTTGGTCATTGATCGGTTGAACTCCTCTCTTCATGATATATTTCTTCAATAAAAATATCCTAATGGTGAGTTCAATAGAATTAGAGACTATCATTATTAAGAAAAATCTAGTTCCAACTTGAAAATGGGAAGAGATCTCTAGGTTATTTGTGGTTGGTTTTCCATGTACATGGAGAATGATGAATGTGTTATTGTTGGTGATGGATAGGCTGCCTAGATTGGTTTAATTATAAAATGTTTTGGATAAATCCAATGTTGGGAGGAAGTAAATCTCTATGTGAAGAAAATTATACATTTTCATAAAGATCTATTTTATAATATTTCTGATAGAGATCCATATTTTAGTTTTTCTGGAGGCCATCAGGTGGCGATAGGATCATAGTTTCATTTAAGTAAAACATATGATAATTGGTTGGATGTACAGATCAAAAAATATACATTGAACCTTGTGGGAAGAATTTTTTCCTAAATTATGAACTTATTTAGAGATTAGGATGATAATTTATGACATTTTTTGTTTTCTTATATCAATAGTTACTATTTCACGATCTGAATAGATCAATGTCAATTCCCTGTATTAAAATAATTGAAAATATAAATTATTTTGGTATGAGGTTGGTGAAATTTATTTGTAAGAAATGATCATCGTTAATGATATAATAAAAAATATTCATTTGATTCATCTGATAATGTGTATTGCATAATGATAGTATACGTAATATTATGATCATCTATATAGACCATTGTAATTTTCAGTTGGTGATGAGGTATTTAGGAATATTTCACCCAGTTTGGGACGTTATTAGCATGGGAGTACAGGGAAACGTTTTACTTGTTTTTTTTGGAAATTTTGATAGGTTTTTGGAGATAGGGAATGTGGATTTGTGTTTGAAACTTACCTCCATTGAAGATGTTGTTTTAAAGAGTGTTCCTTTTATCACATTTATGGAAATATATTTATGTTCAACCAAATATTTTGAGATAGAGTGATAATGACTTCAAGAGTAATTTAGTTGTGATAGAGCATCATATTAACATAGTTGATTCTGAATCCAATGTACTTTGTGGGAGGATGATCAATTTTTCACTCTGATATGGAAACATTGTTCTGATACTTATATGATGTTGAAGATAGAGTCACTGATTAAGGAGTAATGAGATCATTTTTTGTATTGATGCTTTATGAAAGACTTTCTATGTATACAAATATTTGATTTTATTGAGGATTTTACATAATGATACTATTTTATGGTACTCCACGACCATATTTTTGATAATTCTCTTATTGGGTGTGTTTTTAGAAGTGCCTCTAGTATATATTCGGAATATTTTGATGTTTCTGGGTTTTGAACAAATGGAAAATGGTTTTCCAAAACCATTCACCTGCTCAGGAAAAAACAGGGTAACTCAAAAATTAATCATTTTAACAGTTGAATCACTATTGAAATTTCATGGTTAGGGTGAATTGTTTGAAAACAAATTCATCCCAACCCAAATAACCATGAAAATTGGTTTTATTATTACAACAATGATGAAAATTTTCTTGAACCCTATTTTTTTCCTCCATCATGGAACTAACTTCCCATGTCACGATTTCCAGGGTTTTGAAGGCTCTAAAATGCCCTTTTAGCTCCACCAAACCCCTTTATAGGAAGTTTTAAGCCCAAATAATCACGTTCTAGATCATTGTGGTATGTTAATATTCTCTTTGTGGACTCTCCCAAAGTCATGGTCTCTCTCATTTAGATCCTTTTGGGACATCTATTTTTGGATGGATATAAAATGAGTTTCTATTGATGTCATATTAATGTATGATTTCTTCATCTTCATTTCCGATTATCAACATTTTTTATACATGTTAAAGAAGTTGCGATACATGATTTCTCTATTATGGTATGTAGTTCCCTATGTGTTTGAAAACATTTATCATCATTTATTTTATTCAATTTAATTAAAATTATTTTATTTTCTCTATGGAAATCCATTTGTATTTTAGTTTTTATTTAAATCGAAATGTTATGGAGTTTTGGTAAAAAAAAATAAAATATACTGAATTGGGTTGGGATTTGGATTTGATGGAAATTATAGATTTGGTGAAATTTGATTTGTGAAATTAATATGGAAAAATGATTTTGAAAAATTACCTTAATTTGTTTTCATATGTAAAAATATATATTTTATCATGAAAAAATCATGAATGATTTAAAACCCATATTTTGGTTATTAATGAGAAATTTTAACATTGAAATAAGAAATGGAATAATTGTATTTTCAATATTTTTGAAACAACGTTTTTATTATATATTATTGCCTAAAACATGGGATCCCAAGTAATTAGTGAGTTATTGGGGATAAAAATTCATGGTTAAGATTTCCTGAGAATGAGTTTGACACTTATAACTCTAACATAAACCAACTGGATGATCCTATCCCCAATTGGATATTGGTTATCCTTCTTTATATTGTGTCGGATGTACGTGTGTGAACATTACCACAATCCCTATATAATTATCTAAGAATCCCATAACCTGGGACTACCATACCTCTTTTTATATGGCCATATTTTCCATTTGTGATTATTTTGATATATATACTTTATTTTATGAAATTTCATTACACATGACTATGGGTTTATATAAACTAATTTATATAATAATTTTAGTTAATTTTTTTTTGAAATGATTGCACCATTTGAAATGAAAAGAATGTTATTTTTAATGTGCATTTTTACATCCATGCATGTTTTATTTTAAATTGAAATAATCAGTTAGTTTATTTATTATTTTAATTTTATATGGAACAGTTGGTGATATAATTATTGAATGTTATCTCACACCACACCTTTGAATTCAAGAATTTATTTACTTCCCCATACCATGTTTGATAATGGGGTAATCATTAATTTACGATGGACATTCATGTTGATATTATGGTCTAAAAGTGATTTGGAAATTGGTAATTTTGTTTTTTATATTTAAATTTCATGTACCATGTAGTTTTATTTTTTTGTTTACATACCTATTTTACATCCCGTACCATTCTCCATGTAGAGTTTTTTTATGATACTAACTTTTATCTATTTTATCCATTATTTATTTTTTGAAAAATATTCCCACATTTATCTTTTATGTTACTAGGTCATAGTTGTTAACCCATAGGTATAGATAATTCCCATTAGTCCATGTTTGGATCAGTTTGAGTTTCAGTGTACTAGGGTATCCAGGATGGTTCATGACATGGTTTATTCTTGTACCAACCAGTAACTGAGACAAAAAAATTGCATATGGACCATTAAACATTTGGGAAAATCAAATGATCATGAAAATAATTTATAAGATGTAAAAATCATAAAAAAATATTTTCAATCTATCACACAATATGTTTAACATCGGTCTTCTAGGGTTATTATCTATTCAAATTATTGGAAAAAATATATAAACAATATTTTAATTAAACAAGAAATATACCACGTGATTATCTATTAAGGTTTGCGGTCTTAGGCCCACTCATAGTGTAACAGTGAAGATCAAGTTAATATAAAAATTTTATCATTCTACATCACTATATCAAGGTATTTTACATTATGGACCCACATACAGTTTTTAGTATACTAAACATGATTTATTATCATGGAAAACAATATTGATTACATTTTCAAAACATGTTATTTTCTACTCAAATTATGGTAATCAAAAGGGTTCTAGAAAAGTTTTTTCATCTTAGAATAAAAACATATCGAAATATTACACCAACACCTACTATAAAACCCCAAATATTTCATGAATAAGGATTATATCTAATTATATGAATATTAATTACAAATAATTAGGATCTAAATCACAATTATAGAGGTTTAATGACCTTTATGACATAGAAACATAAAAAATAGTACATAAGGGCTCTACATAATCATCCAATTGATTCTTCACAACTTGTACCCTTATTAAAACAATAATAATAATTAAAATCACTCTCCAAATTATGGGTAAAATTATATATATAGGAAGTTTTGCGATTAGATGATTAACAAGGATAAAAAAGGGAGATATAAATAATAAGATGCCCTTATGGGAATGAGAACGTGATATTTCCATTTGAAAAAAAACACCCAACAATTTGTAGAACATAATCATTTGGAATGTCCAAAGCCATTTTAGTTTATAAGAAAAGAATATGTAATGACGGAATTTTCATGAGAAATGAGAGAATAACATTGGAATAAGATAATTATAGGATAATGTTTCATAATGTGTGAATGAATCATAATAATTGAAATATTAGGTGAGGAATACACAAAAAACCCGTCAACACATGTTAGGTATGGGCTAACCACACATGCACCTAGTTCGGGTAGGGGATAACCTTTTATAAAACCCATTTGGACTTGGAATAGCCTTATAAGTTCATTTGAGTGTCATTATACATTCAAAATTTACAAATTAATTAAATGGATAAGAATGCCCTATATATAATTTATTAGTTATTGATTTATATGTATGACATAATATTTAGGAAAACATTTATCATTATAATATAGAATTACTAATGGAAAAGAAAATCAGTTTCAATAACATATCACCATTATAGTCATAATCCATAAAAATAAAGTATAAAAGTTATAATATTCTATCAAATCATTTTTAAATAATATGAACATAAAATTATATTTTTATGCCTGAAAATTAATTAAAAAGATCAATGAAAAATTTCTTGATGAAAATAACATTTTTTAAAATTCCACTTATTTAAAATTAAAAAATAGAAAAAAATACTTATGAAAATTTTTTCTTTGAAAATAAACACGGAAATTTTTAATGGAATATTTAAATCATATAATAGTATTTTAAAATATTATTCATGTAGTTGAATTTAAAACAACGATTACTTTAAAAGTTTAGTATAATATCAAAATCAATACATCCAAAAAAGATAAGACTATTTCTTCTAATAATAGTTAAATAATTTTTAATATTGTTAAAAATTATTTTAAATAATATTTTACAAATATGAAAAATATTTTAGAAAATAGTTTAAAAAATATATGTTCATCGATGAAAACATTCCTGAGAGAAGTGGAAAATAAGTTCAATTTTTTTTAAAAACATTATTCGAGTCCCTTTAATACATAAGGAGATGAAATTGTAATGAAAACATGTAATTACTATAAATAACTATAATATCCAAAATTAAATGATATAAGGTAGAGTTAGATCATATAATTTCTTCATAAAAAATCATTCATTAAAAATCTTGGTAAAAGTGAGATTATAATGTAAAAACATTACTACAATCCAGTCATAAATTATAAGAGATCTGACCACATGTATATTGAATTTGATTATATTATTAATTTTTTCCTGAACTATATTCATACCTATAATACAATACACTATTTTATTATTACATTTTATCTCACTTTCATTGAGAATCATTAATTAAAATTATAATATTAGGCTTAACTTCTTTATTTTCTTTGTATGTTTTTGTTATGTAGTTCCAGTTCTTGAAAATTTATCATGATTAATTCATCGAAAAAATAATAATTATGATATATATTAATTATACATATTAATTATATACATATTTTTATCTAGTAATATAAATATATGTTAAAAAATGAATTGAATCACTACATGGTGGTTTTAGTCCATAGGTATATCGATGTTATTATTTCATTTTTTGATGAATAAAAGGAAATAATGGTTAATATTATTTATATACTCTAGAGTTATTATTATATCATGAAAATAGTTTATAAAATATAAATATATCGTAAAAACCAATAATGGAATATGGTGATGAAAAATGATTCCTATTACTATGTAGAGCTGGTAGTCCACACTTACTCATGAGAAACAATTTCACCATCCTTTTGACGGAGATGCGATATAAAATTATTGATCCATTAACATAATATAACCTTATTATGTTGACAATGAAATATTAGTCACGTTATAATTGATAAAACTCTTTTTGAGGAAGTATATGACGAAATTAAATACTAATGAACATAGATAATATTTATACATATTTTCATGAGATGCCTACATTGACTATCAAATTAATACTTGAAATGTTGTCTTTTTGGAAAAAATATATCTGATAAAGTTATTTAATATAGTATTTTTTTATTAAGGAAACGATAAAACACCCCCACCCCAAAACCGTAGTGCAGGTGAATTACTAATTACATTGGCATGTTTAAAAGAAAAGAAAACCCAAATGATTGATCGTTTTAGTAGTCTTGATGAAACAAGATACATAAATGTTACTTGAATTATATTGGAAAAGTTAAAACAATAGAACAATTAAAAAAACAAAAACATTTCATCTGTGAGAACTCGATATATGGTCTCCTCCACATAACCTTTTGAAGTTAAACAAATTAAATGTGTGTGATCATATTCTCAGTAAGGGTTAATAATATAGAAATCATGAGTCAACATTAATTGAATCATATACAATTTGTCATAATAAATATAGCATGGTGAAAAAATGAAAAAACATGCCATTAATAAACTGATAATGAAATTGAATCCATAGATTTTGTCATTGTGAAAACCTCTTGGATAGTAATAACAAAAAATAAATAAAGGTAATACTTATTTGTTGGATGTCAAGTATCTGGCACTTGATACAAATATACCGTCGAGAAGGTCTTTGTATGTCGGTAGAAACTCATCATAATTTTTTAAAAAAATTGAAGGGTTTGTCACCAACTGATTTTTCATATGAGACATGTTGATGAATTGAGGGGGTATTGCAGGTATTTCCTATCTCTGCATGTTCAAATAATTCTTTATAGTTAAAACAACATACCAATTAGACACCATATGTAAAAGGGTATATAACATATAATGCTAATCATATCCAAGAAACTAGAATATGGATATATAATATATTTAAAATTTCAAATAAAAATTATCTCAATTGGGAAAAGGATACACCACAAAAGTCAGATTATATAACAACCCAGTCCATCCCAAGATCATAATATTGTCCTCTTTGGGGCTAGCCCACACGGTTTGGTTTTCCTGGGGCTTGACCCGTAGGCAACCTCCCGGAAAAGGCCTCATGATGGGAGAGGTATCCACACCAACTTATAAAGGGGTGCTTCATGCTCCTCCTCTATCGATGTTGGATTTCCATAACCAACCCTTCTAGAAGGGCCCAACATCCTCACTGGCATATCAAATGGCCACCGTCTTTGATACCATTTGTAACGTCCCATTTCAGCCCATGAACATGATATTGTCCGCATTGGGCCTAGCCCGTACGATTTTGTTTTCCATGGGCTTGACCCGCAAGCACCCACTAGGAGAACCGGAGAAGGTCATTTATGGTTGTGTGGATACCTCTACCATCATGATGTGGTGTTCATACCTCTCCCATCATGAGGACGTTTCATGGAGGGAGCCTGTGGGTCAAGCCTAAGGAAAACAAAACCGTGCAGGCTAGTCCTAAAGCAGACAATATAATGATCATGGGATGGAATGGGCTGTTACAAATGGTATCAAAGCCGGTTTCCATTTGATGTGATAGTGAGGACGCTGGTCCCATATAGGGTGGGGGGTTATGGAAATCCCACATGAAAGGAGGAGGATCACATATCACTCCTTTATAAGTTGGTGTGGATAACTCTCCCATCATGAGTCATTTTCCTTGAGGGTTCCTGGGGGTCAAGACCAGGGAAAACAAAACTGTACGGGCAAGGCCCAAAGAAGACAATATCATCATCATGGGCTGGACTGGGCCATTACAGATTAGGTTCACATTACCATGTAATTCTCAATGAAATCTAAATTTAGACAAAGTCACTCACTATGTTTTAATCAATTTAGTCTTTTGAAAAAAATTTAATAATCAGCAAATGAATAATAGAATTACATAAATATATAGATAATCATGATATTATATATAAAATGGATGTACAAAATACAACACATGTAGCAAATAAGTAGCGAAAAATGGAAATCGTATAGAATTAAAAGGGAAATAAGAAACCTTATACCTTATGACCGATTATGTTATTGATTGATCTTAATGACATGAATAATACTATCTGGCTTCATTAATAAATAATTCCATAACCTCATAAACATGTAATTGATTTTTTATAACCTTATTAGGTTCATTCATGGATTTTTTGATGGGTTCAATTAGTTCAATTTTATTATTTCAGAAGCATTTTCATCCTTGGTTTTCATGATCAGTTTACATGTATACATGAATAGATGTTCATTTTTAATGTGGTTAAGCATCCATAATTGTTAATATATATTATTAGTGAAATTTAAGGAGATATAAATGATCATATAATTATTTGGTTTCTATAACACGAGGATGAATTATTTATTATAATATAATGATAAACACTTGGCTTATTTGGAGGTTTTGTGCATATTGAACTTGTTTTGTATTATTATTTTGTATTATTAGTTTGTAAGGATTATAGAAAATTTTATAAGATAGAATAATTATATTATGATATGATTTAAAAAATAATAATGGTTTTAGGACCAAAATCAAATATGTTAATAATAACTGAGAATTTTTCGACCTTGAATGTGATAAATTAATACATCTCAAATAGTGTTTGCATTTTTAGTATAAGAGGAGGAGGATAAGAGATATGATATTGGAATATTATAGTATCATAATTATATTCCGGTTCATGTAAGGTAATAGAATTATCATATCATTTGGAATATAGGAGATGAGAAAATAAAAGGAATGAATAGAACTCAAAATAAAAGAAAAATTGAGAAATCCCTCACGACAATTCGACAGCCTAACAACATCGCATAAAAATTCATAAAATATTTTTATGTGTGTAAAAGGGTATCTTATCAGATTTTAGAGGACAATTTGACCTTGTGGGCATGAGGACACTTTGATATGAATCCTAGGGAGATAAAACTATCAGATCTTAGAGGGTAATTAATATGGAAATAATGAAAATGATGGGATGAGTGGGTATTTATAGTAAATAAGAGAGTTTTTTTACTAATTTAAAGAGACAACTCATTAGTGGTTTTTGAAAAACCATGGGCTTGACCCTGTAAATTTCCCATGGTTTTAGCCATATGGTACACCTCATGTCATATTTTACCCTACCAATGTCTACCATATATTTATATTAATCATTACATCATTTTTATGTCATCAAACTGCCAAAAACTCAAAATTGTATATTTACTATTCACAAAAATTCAATTATTTTAGAAAAATCAAAAAAATTATCTATAACCATTATTCGATGTTTATAATTAAAAAAATTACTCGATTTTTACAAACTTATTTTCTATATATTTTTATTTTTATTTTTAAATTAAATCATAATTTATTCAAAAATAAAATTTTAAATCTATAAATTAATTTTTAAAAACATTGAAAAATTAATCAACATCTCATTAACTTATAACCTCATGAAAATAAAATAGTAATATTAAATAATCATTATAAGGATCATATTATTTTTCACA
This sequence comes from Viscum album, assembly GCA_963277665.1. Taxonomy (NCBI): domain Eukaryota; kingdom Viridiplantae; phylum Streptophyta; class Magnoliopsida; order Santalales; family Viscaceae; genus Viscum; species Viscum album. The sequence continues at coordinate 524,174,129 of OY728162.1, read as the reverse complement.
TTACTGTTCATAAGGTTATGTTACTATTCATAAAAAAGTTGATTTAATCAGACTCCAAATAACATACTGATGACAACTGAAGAAGCCCATTTCTTGAAATTCAAACCACAGATGTGTGAAATTTAAGTTTAATGGCTATGTTTTCACTTTATCCTATAAATAACCAAGTGTTTTTTTATAGAGGCTCAATGCTACATTCAATATATTTTATATAATTAATTGAAATTATTTAAGAGAAACATACCAAAATATGTTTGGGGTGTGCTATTATTCTAACCTTTATAAATGTTGTCCTTAAAATTTTTCATGTATAATGACCCTCAGAAAGATTTGGGTGGTTCTTCTTAATATCCTCCAAAGGTTCCCACATCGATTTCTCTATTATTTCATTTTTCTAAATAACCTTTAATAGATGAGTTGTTCGATTTCTCAATACATGCTCGCTTTTGTCAAAAACCTCAAAAGGCTCTTCACTGTAACAAAAATGAAGTTCCAGCTCTATTTTTTCATAGGTGAGGACATGTGTTGGGTAGGAAGTGTATTTCCTTTACAATGACACGTAGAACCGATTATGAATTTGGAGAGACTTGGTGGTATTGATAAATGGTAAGCTACAACTCCAATCCTTTCTGAAATTTCAATCTGTCTGTTGAATATGGGGCATAGTTTCCCTTTATTTTTAAACCTTAAGACAACCTTCCATTGAGATACTATTAAAAATACATGATCTCCTACTCAAAATTCCAAATCCTTTCTTTAGTTTTCATCATACTCTTTCACCTACTTTGGGATGCATTAATATGGGCATGGATTTTATTTACCTTTACAATTTTCTCTTCGATAAATTCTAGGACTAATATTTTCCTCTCACCAACTTCATCCTAACAAGTATGACTTCAAAACCTCATACCATATAATGCTTTATATTATGCCATTTGAATTAATTAATGGAAACTATTATTGTTGGAACATTCCACCAAAGGTAATTATTAATACCACATACCAGAATGTCTAGAGAGCATGATCTCAACATGTCTTCCAGTTTATGAATAGTCCTTTTAGACTATTTATCGGATTGGCGGTGATAAGAAGTACTCATATGAAGCTCAATATCTTATGAGTTTTGGAGAATTTTTATAAATTTGGTCTAAACTGGGGAACTCGATTATACAAAATCGATAGAGTTTTACCATGAAGTATTACAACTTCATTAATATAAATTCCTTCCAGATGCTCAAGAGGTAAATTCTCTCTTATAGAAGGGAAATGTGCTAATTTCTATGAGATGATCAACAATTACACATATTGTATCAATCCTTCTAGGTGTCCTCAGTAGTCCTATGAAAAAATACATCGTAATTTCATCCCACTTCTTCCAAGGAATAGGTTGAGGTTGCATCACCCCTCTAGGATGTTGTCTCTCTACCTTAAATTGTTGAAAAACTAGACACCTTGACACATAGTAAGAAATTTCTCCCTTTATATTATCCCACAAAAAATGATTCTTTAGATCTCTATACAGCTTAGTGTTACAAGGGTGTATAGAAAATTTTGATCTACTAGCATCATCTAATAGTTCCTTTTTTAGAACAGGTAATGATGGAACACATTACCTCTTCCCAAATTTCTGAACTACTTCGATATTCCTGAATTCATCTAATATCCCAACCATAATAGCTTTAATTTTCTTTTTTATATTCTCATTATCATATATTGAGCTTTTTATCATCTTTATTAAAGATGTTTTAACTATCATTTGAAAGAGGAAAGATCTTTCCCCTTCCTTAACAATTACCATTCCCATCTTTAGTATATCCAAGAATATACGATCTCTCTCAATCCTCATTTTGGTCAAAAGTCCATGATCATTCCTTCTTAATTCATCTTCCACATTCTTTTCTTTTCCATGGTGGTAGTGGATTGAAAAATAATTTTATTTGAGTAACTCAAGCCATCTTATTTTCTTCATGCTGAGTTATTTTTGTGTAAAAATGCACTTTAATCTCTTGTGATCAGTATAAAACTCACATCTTTCACCAAATAGATAATGTGTCATTATTTTTATAGAAAATATTACAGATTCTAACTAATTATCATGATTTGGTTATTTTTTAAATGAGTATTCATTTACCTCAATTCATAATAAATAACTTTATCATTTTGTATAAGGACGCAACCCATTCCATTCTTTATTGAATCGTTGTATAACCCAAATACATCATTAATAGATGGAAGATTAAAAATTGGATAATTGAACCATATTATTTTAAAATCATCAGTAAATTATGTACATTATTCCATCCCTACAAACATATCCTCTATATGTGTGAGCTTGGTTAGCAGGTTAGCCAGTCTGGCAAAATTAGGAATGAAACACCAATAGTAACCTGCTATGCCAATAAAACTATGTACCTCAGTTATGTTCATTGGTGAGGACCATTCTTGGATTTCTTTTGTTTTTTTATGAGGAACTATGATTCCATACTTAGATAAAATATGGGAAATAAAAGAAAATAATTGAATCTAGAATTCACAATTTCTAAAATTCCTATATAATTCATTTATTTTAAGAGTTTTCAAAATAATCCACATGTGATTCACATGGTCTTCATAGATTTTGGAGTATACCAGGATATCACCAATAAAGACCAAAAAAATTCATAAAGATATTCCTTGAGAAATCTATTCATTAGATTCTTGAAAATAGAGGGTGCATTAGTCAGTCCAAAAGGTATCACTTTAAACTCATAATGCCCATACCTACTTCGAAACGCTATCTTTGGAATATCTTCCTTCCTCACATGCAGCTGATGATATGTTGATCAAATCTAAATCATCGAAAAATATTATTATCTATGAAGTGGATCATATAAATCAAAAATTCATGTTAGAGGATACTTATTCATTATTGTAATAGCATCGATTTCCCTATAATCAATGCATATCCTCATGGACCTGTCTTTCTTCTTGACAAACAGTACATGGGGTCCACATAGAGAAACACTAGGTTCAATAAATCATTTTTCGATGAATTAATCTTGTTTATTATTTATCTTAACTAATTCAACAGTGGCCATTCTATAGGGGTATTTGATATTGTTCTTTCACCAGGAATTAAATGAATGTAGAAATAAAGTTCCCACTCTAGAAAATGTCTAGCTAATTCCACTGTAAATATTTAAATGTATTCTTGAAATATATATACATCTGAAATTTAAATATTTATTTCCTCACCCATAGATATTGGATTCTATTACATTACAAGAATTAAATTCAGTAGAGCTAATGGGGGAGGATCTAGATAAGAATTTGATGGCGAGGGTTCTACACATAAGACAAGGGATTCTACACCATTATAGAAAATTGTAACTTCCTTCTTCATGCAATATATCTTTATATCATAATATGTTAGCCAATTCATACAGATAATTATATCAAATTCAATAATTTGTATGATGAGCAGGTTAGCAACTAAGGCACATTTATGTGTCATGAGGGGGACTAATAGACACACATTTGTTGTAAGGATACATTGCCTAGTAGTTTTGACTGAAAACTCCATTATTAAATAAAATTGGACATGTATAATTTTCTTAAGACACTGGGATGATATAAAAGAATGTGACGATCAAGAATCAAATAATGCATAGGATATGTTTGAGCAATCAATTATTTTATGGGCCACCACATCATTAATAACTTCAACCTCTGTGGTTGTAATATCATAAGCTTTCCTTTCCTCTTCTGGCCTTTTCTGAGGCATGTTTCTGTGGTTCTTAGGAAACTCATTTTCATAGTGTCCAATATCTCTTCAATTGTATCATTGAATATTATAGACATTTTTCTCCCCCTTTCATTCTTCAGATCTATTACCCTTTTCACCACATATATAGCACACTCCCACACCTTTCATGAATTTCCCACGAAGATTCTTTACAAAGTTCTCACATAATGGGAATTGTATTGTCCTCTTTTTCATCATCGGCGCTTCACATTTTCCATGTTTATTAGAGTGAAACTACTTATCATGGATTCCCTTGAACAAATTTGATCTAGGAAATTTCTTCTCTGTATTTATGGAACATAAAACAATATAATCATATGATGAAAAATATTGAGAATCCAGTTCCCTTAAAAGACATCGATTAAGACCTTGAAATAAGTGACCAATCTTGACTTCTGAGTCAAGTATGTAATCTATGGCATGTCGAGCTAGTCATGTAAAGGTATCCTCATACTCTATAACATTGTCTTAATCCTCTTTCTTTAAGAAAATGAATTTACTCTTAATTTTGGTTCATTGCTCACGTGGGAAATATTTTTTGAAGAATATTTCCAAAAATGTATTACAATCCATATCGTCAATTTCTTCCTCCTCTGTGGTATTCTGGATCAAGGACCACCATTGTTCCTCATAACCCCTAAGACATTACACTGCCATCCATAAAATTTCGTTTTCATTACATCTTAATGCCATGAATTTTATTTCAAGGGACTTGATCCACTGCTCAGCTACCACTTGATTAGTAGTCCCACTAAAATATGGGGGCTTCTGCTATATGAAATGATCCAACACAAGTGTTGCATGATTATTCATAACAACCTGGGTATGTTTTCCCAATATGGTAATGATCATCTCTACCCCAAATTTGAATGTGCTGACTTTTTCGGTGGGGAAATCCCTACATTAACCATGAGTATTGATTCCCCTTATTCTATTAGGCACCATTTCTGAATAATAGAATTCACTATATTAGTTTATGAATCATAATTTATAACCTAAACAAGAAACTTACTTAGAATATATTGAAAATCTATGCACAAAGATTCACATAAACATGGTATGTTAGAGGAAAAAATTTACACTCAATTCCTTTATTGTGGCCTGTAATGAAAATGTGAATTATCCTAAGAATATCCCTACAGAGTGTCAGACCAAGAGGGAATCCAGACTCGTTTTCATTCACCGGGATACCCCAAATTGATCCCAAAACTCCTTGTCGGAGCATTCAATCCTAAGTACATCTGTGTAAGATCCACTCCTAATTATTGGTATCTATATTGAGTTTTATTTTCTAAAAATATTCACACAACCAATTCCTTACCAAAACAAAACGATTCACTTAATGAAAACCTTAGTGATTTATTCACTAATATATGTTTTCTAATTTTATATCCAATGTTTTCTAATAAACTTTCTCTGATACCATCTATAATTATTTGACCCCAGATGCTCATAGCTGGTGCATTGAAAATTAATTTGGTATCGTTAAAAGGAATGAAATATAAACTAACGATCAGTTCACTAGTATTTAAGAAAAAAGATACGTAAATGTAACTTATACTACAATATAAAAGTTAAAATAATTCAATACATAACAAAAAATAAAAAACTACATCCATGATAAAACAATATATGGTCTCCTCCGCATAACCTATTGAAGGTAAACAAATGAATGGGGTGAGATCAAATGCTCAATAAAGGTTAATAATAGCAGAAGAAGGAGTCAATAATAACTAAATCATAATCAATTTGGCTTAGTCAATATGGAATGATGAATAAATTAAAAACACATTCCATTAATAAACTGAGAATGAAACTTCATCCATATATTTTTTTCCTAGATAAATCCTCATGGATAATAAAAACTGAAAATTAATAAAAATAATACCTATTAGTTGGATTTCATGTATCTATCACATTATACAACTATAAAATTGAAAAGGTATATGTATGTGGATAGAAACCCATATGATTTATTTGGAAATAAACTCGAATGGTGTGTCGACAACTGATTAGTCTCATGAGACTTGTCGATGCATTGAGGGGCTATTGCAGCTCTCAACCATTGCTGGAAGTCCAAATAATTCTTTATAATTTTATTTAGTAAAAGTAAAACATGCCTTCTTAATATTTTTATAGATTATAGGACATAGATTCATCAATATTTCCATAGTTAAAACAACATTCCAAATAAACATTGTAAGTAAAAGGGTATACGACTTAACACAATAATCATATCCATGAAACAATAATATGAATATATAATATATTTAAAAATTAAAATGAAAAATGATCTCAAATGGGTATTGGATACAACATATAAGAGATATTAGGTCGCACAATACCAACTAATTCTCAATGAAATTGAAATTGAGACAAAGTCACTTACTATGTTGTAATCAATTCAGTTGTATAACAAAAAATTAATAACCAAAAAATGAGTCAAATAATAAAATAAAAATAAAAATAATCTTGATAATATATATCATATGTTAGTATAGAATAAACCACATGAAAGAAATAAGTGGTATTCAATGGAAGTCTCCTGGAATTAAAAGTGAGATAAGAAATCCCTTACCTTATGCCCGATTATATTCTCTTTTGATATTATTGTCCTGATTAAATAAAATTTAGCTTCATTAACTAATAATTTAATAACTTCATCAACATGTAATTGATTTATTATAACCTTATTAGGATCATTCCTATCCTTTTTGATGGGTTCAATAGGTTTAATTTCATTATTTTGGAAGCAATTTCATCTTTGGTTTTCATGAGCAGTTTACCTGTATTCATGAAAAGAAGTTCATTTATAATGTGGTTAAGAATCCATAATTTTTAGTATATATTATTAGTTATGTTTATATATATATATATATGATCTTATAATTATTTTTTTTCACATACCATGAGGGTGAATTGTTTGTTAAAATATAATGATAAATGCTTTGTTCACTTGGCGGTTTTGTGCATAATGAACTTTTTTTGTATTATTATATTATATAATGAGTGTGTAAACATTAAAAAAATTTCATAAAATGAAATAATTCTATTATGATCTAGTTCAACCATAAATTTTTTTTCATCACCAGAATTGAATATAGTAATAGTAGGTGAGAACCCTTCATCCTTGAATGTAAACAATTAACACATCTCCGACGGTGTTTTCTTAATTGGAATAAGAGTAGGGAGAAAAGAGAGATGATGATGGAATATTACATTAGAATAATAAAATTAATGTTCATGTAAGTTATTGGAAATAACATAGAATTTTTATGAGTGTATAAGAAGAATGAAAATGAATGAAAGGAACTTGAAATAAAAGAAAAATTTAGAAATCCCTCATGAAAATTCTGCATCCTCACAGTGTCACATAAAAATTCATAAAATAGTTTTATAAGATAAACATGGTATCTCATCACTCTTACATAAAATGGACATGTTGTGGAATATGGAATGACATATCCCAAAATAATCCAATTAAAAATATAATAGAAAAAATAAAATGAAGACTTTAAGAAAAGAGAAGGGTGGAAGATTCCCTTACACTATAGAGTATCTCAAAAAACATGTAGGATGGGACCTTGAGGGCTTGAGGACACCTTGGGAGGACACCTAGGGGTGTAAAACTACTAGTTATTAGAGGATAATGAGCTTAGAATGAACAAAAACGAAGGGATGAGTGGGTATTTGTCGTAAATGAGAGGGAGTTTTTTATTAATTTAAAGGTACACCTCATTAGTGGTTTTTTCAAAACCATGGGCTTTCCCATGGTATTTTCCCATGGTTTTACCCACATAAGACTCCACCTGTCATATTTTACTCTAAAAAAATCTACCAGCCATTTATATTAATTATTACATCATTATTATGTCATTAGACTACTAAAACTCAAAACTATATTTTTAATCTTCATGAAAAATTCATGTATTTTTGAAAAATCCCAATAATTCACCCTCAAAATTTTTAGACCTGTAAAATTCATATATGAAATCCAATTTTTGAACATAATTTTCAAGATTTTTTAAATATATTTTTATATAAAATAATAATTTATTCAAAAATATTAATTTTCTATCTATATCTCATTTTTTAAATATCTTAAAAAAGTAATCAACATCTCATTACCTTATAAAAACAAGAAAATAAAATAATAATATGATTTACTATTAATGGGGGTCATATTACTAGTAATATTACTATTCATAAGGGTTTGATATAATTTATCAAAAGAACAAGTTGATTCTATCATACTCTAGAGAACTTACTCATCACAACTATAGATAACGATTTTTTTAATTCAAAATAAATATGTGGAAAATTTATTGAAAATATATAGGTTATGAATTTTTCGTATATATTGCCAACTGTTGTCCATAGAGACTCTAAGCTACATTCAATATATGCTATCTAATGAATTGAAATTATTTAACAAAAACATATAAAAAAATGTTTTGGGTGTTATATAGGCTGATATGGAGGGATAATGTGTTGTGTATAATAGAGAATGAGGGGTCCCCTTATATATTTTAGGAGAGGGATACAAACTATTTTTCAAAAAATATTTCTTCAATACATGGTCACTTTCATGTTATAGTGTCTAAATATTCCAATGATAAATTGGTTTTATAAGATAATGTGGAAAAATATTCTGAAAAATAAAAGTAGACTATTTTAACAAACTACAACCATTATATATTTGTTTAACCTCATGGTAACCCGGTTCTAAACATAACCATTGTAACCGAATTTTACTAATTTTTTTATTAATTATGAGATAATGTTTTCAAAATATTAAATTATATAAATTATTTTTATTCTATATAAATAATATTTGTTTATATATTCAATTAATATTAGTGTAATAATTTATTTTATTATAACATAATAGAACAGAATCAAAATCCATTTTAGAAAAATGAATTTTTATGTATAAAGAAGAATTTACTTCCATCCATTGCGTTGTAAGATCCATAAAAAATGTTAATTTTTAATCAGAATATAAAATAAAAAATTCATTAGTTTTTCTAATAAATAGGTATTCATTAAAATAGTTAATACAAATACACCGTTGACAAATAAAAATAGATATTAGAGAAATAAAATTTTTATGCCAAAATATGGTTTTTATACTAGAATCATGCATAATATTGATTCATATGTAAATAATTTTAGTGTTAATAATTAATGGAATAATTAGATAAATAAGGACAATATTCATTATATAATAGGTATATTTCTTCCAAATTAAATGTTTCATTATCAAAAAAAATTTATTATTCACTAGTAAATGAACATAAAAACAATATAGATAAAATCATAAAAAATCACCCTACATGTTATTGAAATTATGATTTTAATTTTTTATTCTATCATTCAAATAATGTTTTTATGAATGGTAAAAATTAATTATAATATATTTCCACAAATGTATATGACATCAAATTTCAAAGAAAACTTATTTTTTAAGAAGAAAATGGAAGTACAAAAAATTGGGTATTTTATATAATTACATGGATTTTTCACAAGATTATTCAGATAAATTAATTGAATTAATTACGATACATGGAAATGAGACGGCATGAGATTCTAAAGTCTTATGTGACCAAAAATATATTTAAATAAGGTTTGGTTTTTAAAAAAACGTTTGATCACATAACATTGAACCTTAATTAATTCTAAACGGGTGCCTTGATAAAAAAACTGAGGGCCCTATTGCATCCATAACTCTGACGTTACCATAGGTGGGCCTAACATCGATCGAAGTGGGTGGTGGGTGAAAGATATTTTCTGGATGTGAACGCCCTTAAAATATTAAAGAAAAAATATTTTAAATCAATGTTACGTGGCTCTAAAGCATCGGTTTCTCTTTTTAATAAGAAAAGTTTGGAGAATTTAAGGTTACTGTCATATCCCTAGGAATTAATCCTAGGAAAGGAGAAGATAGATACCGACGATGAATGCTGTAGGGTCGAATATTGGATTCGAAGTAGGCGTCGACAGATCGACGAATGCTGAATACTAATTCCTTCTTTATCAGTGATCGATCCAATCCTAGGTAAGGCGTGTGTTTTAAACCTCTTTCGCCCTATATTTGTTTGTTCCATTTTTCTATGATGAATGTGAATAAACTGATGAATTCATTCATTCATGGGTCATGTGTATTGTGGGTTTGGGATTACATTGTGGAGTGATTTTCGGGATTGAACCATGTTCAGGATTGATTTATTTTTTTTCCTTTTTTATTCTATTATAATGTTGAAGGATTGAGCTGACCTGAAAATACATAGATATATCCACCTTGGGGGAGAAAATTCCTCATCTCTTATCCCCAATATTCTTCTCATTATTTATTGGGCACATCGATATGGAGTAGGATCCAGGACTATAGTTGTGTCAGGCAGAGACTGGAGGTGGAAACTCCAGCCTTTTCGGGGGGGGGGGGGGCACAATGAGATGAGGTCGTCAGAAGGGATAACAATATTAGTTGACACAATTTTCAACCACCATAGTTGTTACATTCATACCCTATAGGACGACCAAGAGTGGCTTCATGGTGGCCGGTGGTGGAAATATCCCACGATCTCGGGGGACTGTAGTAGTGGGATGACAAGCAGTAGGAGTCCACTAGTAGAGGTGGAGGAGGACACCAGCTCTATGGCCGATGGTGGGAATATGTAGTGGTAGTGTCCATATGTGGCTATAGAAGACTACTGTAGTAGGCCACAATGTTGGTGGGATGTGCCTCGTTGGAGCCATGTCAGAAAGAGTGTAACACCCCAGAACATTAAAGGGCTAAAAGACTAAATGATATGACTCATGTCAAAATGGTGCACTTTATTTTTTGGGAGCCTACCTGATTAGAACTCCACAGTTAAGAGTTTTTGTCTTGGAGTAGTGATCAGGATGGGTGACATTTTTTTGACATTTAATAGGGTGTGTGTGAGTGAGGAAAATGCACACTGGAAAGGACATGTGTTGGCTAGTGGGGATTGTTATTAGTCAAATGACCCATTCAGGCATGTGGGTTATCCCAAGGGTGGGGACCATGTGTCTATAGGGAAACTGGTGATACCTAGTGAGGCAGGACCTGAGGACTACGTTAATGAGGGGTGTTTGTGTAGTCACAAGGACCTAGTTTTTACATTTGGTATCAGAGGTGGTACCCAGCCATAATTGTGGTTCACTGCCTGGGATGATATGTAGGGCCCACAACGAGGTCTTTGTGCTCTAAATTGGGGTGAATGTGACACCACAATATGTTAAAGGTTTAAATGGATAAATGAAATGACTCATGTCATCAAGTTCCATCTTTCTTTTCAACATCCTATCTAATTAGGACTCCATAGTTAAGAATGCTTGGCTTGGAGTAGTGATCTGGTGGGTGACTGTCATGGAAGTTTCTCAGGGTCTGTGTGAGCGAGGACAAAGTAAACTAGAAAGAAAATGTGTTGGAATATGAGGAATCTCATTAGTAAGATGACCTGTTCAGGCAAGTGGGTGGATCCTAGGGTGGGGACCATGTGTCTGCAGGGAAACTAGTGATACCTAGTGGGGAAGGACCCAAAGACCATGTTAAGGTGGGGTTTCTATACTGTGACCAGGACCCAGTTGTTACTAGGGAAACCCATGGTAGAGACATGGGTGTGTTTGGGTCATGTGGACCAACTATGCAATGCAGTACAGTCACATTGACTGGTGTCCTGGCGGGCACGCGGTCAGGTGACCACATGGGCCATGGAGGGGTGCGGCCATTCGAGCCACATCTGGGTGGACCGAACTGGACTACCCGAGTGGGATAGGATGGAGTAGTATGTCCAGTCCTCCAGTGGGAAAGGTCGGTGGTGGGATGAGAAAATATAAATTTCTGGGACCCACGAGTGGGGTCGACCCAGTGGGTCAGTTCAACCCGGTGAGTTGGGCCGTTCCAAAATGGTCTGACCTGACCCGAACCCAACCACCCCTTTTCACAAAAGGCATGTAACATTCAATCCATTTGTTAGTTTGATGAGATATTTATCATTCTTGGACCCCCATGTTCAAGTGGTCTTTTGAGATATTCTATGGTCATTTTTGGGTGGTTTTCATATGAACTTTTAGGCTCAAGGAGTAGGTTCTCCTATAACAAGTGTTCTAAGAGAAAAATTCAGGGGATGGCTATGACCTACATAGAGTGTGTATTATATTAATGTGTCTATTGAACACATACAGAGTGTGTCTCTTATGGAGTGTCTCTAAAATTCCTACATTGAGTGTGACTCATATGGAATGTGTCTTTTACGCCAACACAGAGTGTGTTTTCAATAGAGTGTGTATCATAGTCTTATACATAGTGTTTATCTTGTGTCTATGTAGAGAGAGTCTCATACAATGTCCCATAGTTTGTCCCCATGGGTTTGAATATTCTTGGAACTTCTTCATATATGTATGTCACATACATATACTGGTGTGACCTTACTTTAGTGACTCTCTTGTATATACTTCATAGAGGCTACACTTCATGTATCCCTTTTGTAGTCTTCTTCATGTATTACATTATGGAATACCTTTTTGGTTTGGGTTCCTTACCAATTATTATTTTACTCAGCACTACACATGAATCTCTTTCACATTTCGTGTCTCATGTAGATGTACTAAAACTTCAACAGGTGCCTGGGTGGGACAAAAAATGGTGGCACTTAGTGGGACGCCTGACAGATGAGTTAAACATTAGTGATTTCTGAAATTTTTTTTACCAACTATTCAGGTAGGGTTTTCAGCAGATAGATTCTAAAAGCATATACTTTTCATTTATTGGACTCTTATACTGGCCCCTTTACTTTCACATTGTATTGTTTACACAGGGTGGGTTTTTCTTTGTAATATACATTACTGTCTTCTCTATGCTTTTTGGTTTCATCACTTTTCCATGGAGAGAGGTGCATGTGTAAATGTACTTGGGAAAATGACTCCCGCTTGTAGGATATTGATACTATGTGCTAGTCGCCAGCCCCTGACCTATTGGAGGTGGGCTTGGTGAATTCCCGACATGAGTCTCAGGAGATAGGTAATGACATAGTGGTATATGAGGATATCTATTTTATCTTAAGGAACATGAGTCTTTGAATATATTTTGGGGAAATAATGTTATGTGATTCATGTTCATATTTCAGGTCAGGGAGTGTAGTGTTGATGTGGTGACTGATATATCCATACTCCATAACCCTGATTTCTACTTTTTGACTCAGTACCTTAAAATACTAATTTCATGCATTTATATGAATTGAGTGTGTTCTCAAGTCCTCATTGAGCTACATTCACCTCACCATGTATACTATATTGATCGTTGTACAACATGTTCTACTTCATTATGCTTCCCCACACGAAGCCAGCTAGGATTTTGGGGTGGGACAATGAGGATGGTCCTCCAAGAGATGAGGCATTAGTACATGGACTATTTCTTGATATAGCACCTTATGGTGGTGTACCAGTGATTCAACCACTTGTAGAGAGGAATATCCTACCGGTGTTACTGGTACTGGATGCACGCGGGCTCAATGCATTTCATGAGTTTCATAGAGAGAAACCTCCTAGGATCCAATGTGAGACAGATCCTTAGGTAGATAAATATGGGATAGAGGTAGTAATTCTAGCTTTCTGCATAGTGATAACTCCTCTCAAACAGATGGTGGTCCAAGACGTGAACCTTCTTTAGGGATCAATGGGGAGATGATAGAGCAAGACATTCCAGACACATGAGGAGGAGAACCAATTTTGATTAGACATTGAGTGCCTCTTCAGGGAGGATTTATTTCCGATGATGTTACAATATGGGCATATAAAAAAGCTAAAAAACATACAAAATGGTTGTCAGACAGTAGCAGAGTATTCAACGAGATTCACTGATCATTCTTGCTACTCTACAGAAATGGTTCAAGACATGTTCTTTCGGGATTATAACTTTGAGTAAGGGAAACACTGGTTGATCAAGGAATTGATGGTATCCTTTATTATTTTGACCCATGTTGTGTAATGGAGTGATAAATTCTTGTAGAGAGATTTTTGACAGAGTTGGCCCCTATGGTGGGAACTACCGACGGATGCCACATATCTGAGTGAGCAGGTTTTGGTAGCCAACAATTGACGCAGAGATCCAAGAGGACCATATAGTCTAAGGGATGACCATAGGGTTGAGGATTTGTATGGAGGAGAATATATGGAAAAACAGGTCAGCTGAAGAAGATTTTTGTGATTCTCATGTAGATGTTGGGGATATGTGGATAGAGATTTTCTGGAAAGTCATATGATCAATATGAAAATAGTCAAGGGAATACTGAGGTGGTGGCAGAGGATAGATTATGTTGGTCCTCTAGGGGGCAGATGTGGTAGATGTGGAGGATGAGCATCAAGAGGTAGAAAGATGTTCGAAGTACTACACCCCCATGTGGTCCACTCTAGGCTTAGAGAGCTAATCGGATGGTGTTGGGATAACTCCAGGTGACTGTGGCTTATGATTCTGAGACCCTTGTGATGATTAGAGGTATGATATGGGTATTCTCCACACTATATATAGTTCTTATAGACACAAGTTCTGGTCACTCCTTCCTTTCCATAGACCCTGTTTTGAGCTCAAGGATTCTGGTGGATCCATTAGCTTGATCCTTACATATAGAGACTCTTACATGAAGGGATTAGACTATCACATACCGATACTGGAAGTGTCCGCATACTCATGGTGGAGATATCTTTAGATGGGATCTCTATGTACTAGCATCAATGCCTTCTAATTTCATTCATGGTATGGACTGGTAATCCACACTCTATGCTAAAATTTACTATTTTATGCACAATGTATCGTGTGGCTGTAGTCACGGGACTAGGTTAACCATTGATAGTGAAAAGGAAACCAGAGTAGTGTAGTATGGACTCGTGCATTGGAGGGTTCATCCTATCAGAAAATTGTTGTCTAGCATGAACATTAGTGTAGTAGATGAGATGAGTCATCATTTTCATGTCGTGGTGGATGAGTACGAGGATGCCTTTTTAGAAGATTCTCAATGATTACCCCCACATAGGGAGGTATAATTCTTACTTGATCTATATTACGGGATGAAGCTGATATATAGAACTGCATATCGGATAACTATCGCAGATCTTCAAGAGCTAATGGTAAAATTGGAGTAATTGTAGAGGATGAGCTTTGTTTGGCCAAATGTATCACTGTGGGAAATCCCAGTTTTGTTTTCCATGAATGAAAATGGAGATCGACGTTATGTTTGGACTTCTGTTGCCTGAACCAGGTGACCATGAAGAACATGTATCCACTACCACCGATTGACGAATTCTTTAATTAGATGAAGGAATCGAGATGTTTCTCAATGATAGAACTCACATTAGGGTATCACCGACTTCATGTACGGGATTAGGAAATTCTAAATATAGCATTCAGATGTAGTTTCAGAAACAATGATTATTTAGGGATGTTGTTTGGAATTACAAATTTCCAAATAGTTTTCATGGGACTCGTGTATATGATATTCCCAACATATATTGACTGGTTCATGCTTCTCTTCATTAATGACATCTTGGTGTATTCATCATTCAAGAAGGAGTACACAATAAAATTGAGGATGGCCCTGAACACACCCTTAGAGAACAAAGAAATATGGGAAGCTGTCAAAGTTTCATTTCTGTATTCATGAGGCCCACATTCTTGGACATGTCATTTTAGAGGATGGAGTTGCAGTGGATCCAGCAGTGATAGAGGTGGTGTTTTCAAGGGAGCCACCCATGAGCGTGACCAAGGTGAGGAGCTTATTGGGATTGTCTAGGTATTATTGGTGGTTTGTACACAAATTTTCTAGGTTACTATCACCCTTGAGAAAATTGAGATGGAAGGGACAACCCTTTGTGTGGATGGAGAAATACTAGTAGTGTTTTCCATAGATGAGGTAAAGGTTGATGTGTGACACAATCTAGAGACTACCAAAGGAGGGTGTTAGATATGTAGGGTATTTTTATGAATCAGTAGTGGGATTAGGTTGTGTCCTGGTGTAGGGGAATGCAGGGATTTCCTAAAGTTCGCAATATTTGAGACAGTAAGAGAATAACTATGTGACTCATGATCCTGAGCTAGCATGATTAGTCTTTTCACTGAAGATGTGGCAACAATACATAATGGGTGAGCACTTTACTATCTACTTTTTCCACAAAAGTCTCAAATATAACTTTTTTAGAAGGATTTAATGTTGAAATAGAGGTGATTTCTAGGGTTCTTATGGGATTATTACTTCAAGATCATCTATACTCCAAGGAAGGGGAATTTGGTGGCTGAAACACTCAGCAATAGATCCCTCTTAAAGTCATTGAATGAAGGGTCAGAGTAGTTAGTCAAATTGTATATATTATTTTTGGATGATGATAGAACATCTTAACTTTAGTCGATTGTTGTCAACCCTATAATCCTACAATGAGTCAGGAGGTCACAACCTAGTGATAATGATTGTGAGTTTACCCAAGCTTAGATTTAAACTAGGCATACCCTTAAAGGTTATTTGAAATGTGGGGATCACATAATTATATTAAGAGGGTGCACAATAGTCCCAGTGATGTTATATGAGGAGATATTTTGGGAGTTCCACACATCCCCTTTGGAGGAACATCCATGTGTGAAAAAGATGTATCAGGACCTCCAATTTCAGTTCTGGTGGACATGGGTGAAGAAGGCGGTCACAAAGTGTGTTTCTTGAGACCCATTTTTTTGCATGTGAGGGGGAAGCTCGAGGTTCTAGTGGGTTTTACTCATTCCCATGAGGTTCTATAGAGGAAGTGGGATGAGATATTTATGGATTTTGTGATGGGTTTACCACCCACATCTTTTGGACATGATACCATCTGGGTGATAGTTAACCAACTCTCAAAGTCGCCCCACTTCCTACTAATCCATGAAAAGATCTTAGTATAGATCATGAGATGCCTCTACATGCATGGGATAGTTTGAATCAATGTAGTTCCATCGATGATCATATCTGATCATGACAATCTCTTTAAATCCTGATAGAGGATGTGATTGGAAGAGGCTTTGGGGATACAGTTGCGCTTGAGAAAAATGTTCCATCTCCAGATAGATGGCCATACCAAGAGGGAAATAAAGGTTCTAGAGGGCATGCTACATCCTTGAATCCTAGAATTTGGCCATAGTTTGGACTACCACCAACCTCTGGATGATTTTTCATATAATAACAGCTACCACTCCACCATTATTATGACAAAATTTGAGGCCTTTTATAGACTACCATTCTGGTCAGCACAGTGCTAGACATACCTAGGGGAGTCATCACTCATGGTCCAATGATGGTTTGAGTTACCACTGAGAAGCATCAGATAATCTAGTCGAGGGTGAAGACTACACAGATCCAAGAGAAGTTATATGATGATAGGAGGAGGAGGCCCATGGATTTCGAGGAGGGAGACCATGTGTTCCTTTAGGTCTCACCTTGATAGGGATTTCAAATATATTGACAGGGTGGAAGTTATCTCTGAGATACATCATCCATTTTATGATTCTTTGAAGAGTTGGTGAGGTGATGTACCTTCTAGATCTACCCCCACAGTTTCATTAGTTGCATTATTTCTTCCATGTGTTGTAGATCAGGAGGTTAAAGCATGATTCATCACACATCATCAACTCAGGTGAGTTAGACATGGACTTTGGGACGATTTTTATAAAGTTCCCAGTGGTGATCAAGGATCGATTGGAGTAGATCATTCATGGGATGTCGATTTCTCTGGTGTATGTTCATTGGTAGTACAAGAATCTCTAGAGAGAATTTGGGATTTGGAGGCTCAGATTCATCCTAATTACCATCACAATTTTGTTTAGTATCTCTTTTTTTGGATTTCGGGGATTTAATGACCATTGTTGGGGACAATGTAATGACATGTATTTTTCTATTTTATTTGGATAAATTAATTGGGAAACTTCAGAGACCTGGAACTGAGATAAAGTGAGATTCTAAGGCCCGATGTTCCCAAAAAAATCATAGAATAAAGTTCCATTTTAAATTAATTATACTCGGGAAACAAAATATGAACATTAATAACTTTTACACGGGTGCCCAAATCAAAATATCGAGGGCACAATTGGGTATAGAAAAATTTCATTACATTAGTAGATGTGTATCCTCGACTGTCACGAGTAAATGGCGAATGTTAATTTTTGGAAGTGAACATCATTAAAATATTAAGTAAACATATTTTATAATGAAATTACATGGAGACACAGCATCAATTTCTCTTTTTAATAAGCCACATCAGGGAAATTCAAGGCTATCTTCATAACCACATTAATTCCTTCGAGTAAAGGAGAAGTCACACCTCTCGATGAGGAATGTCGAAAGATCGATGATCGGGAGTCAGTGTGGGTGTTGACTTATTGATGGGAAATGGACATAGATTCATTCTTTGTTAGTGTTCATTCTAATCCAAGGTAGGGGAAGTGTTTTAAATTGATTTCACCATCCATTATTTATTTCTTTTTTAAATGATGAATTTGAATCAATCGACGAATTGATTGATCCATGGGACATGCATAGTGCGGGGTTGGAATTCTATAGTGGGATGATTATCAAGATCGATCCATGTTTAGTATTGATTTAGAATTTATCTATGTTTTCAATACTAATGTTGATAGATTGAACTAAAATGGATATGGACTTGATCCATCCACTTTGGTTGTTATTGGGCCTTTACTCCACTGCCAAATTTTATTTTGCTTCTTCTTTGGGAGCATTGATATGGATTGCTATCTGGAACCAATGTAGTGTGAGGAGGCAAACAAAGGTGTAAGATTAAGCATTTTATAATAGAACAAGGTGAGAAGAGGTCACTGGTGGTGCTGCCGGCAGTTGAGGTGGCACTAGCCCGGTGGTGCTGCCGGCGGTGGAGGTGACACCGACTCAGTGGTACAGCTAGGCTAGACAGACCCGATAGGATGGCTGCGGGCATGGAGGCTGACTGTAGTGGCATCCCACGGTCTAGTGGGTCCGTAGCGGTGGGATGGCCCACATAAGGGGGCCATGGTCGGTGGCGGAGGAGGCTGCCGAATCGAAGTCTGATAGTAATAACCCCTGATGAGAATAACAACTGGTGGTGGTGGAAGGCCGCGATGATGGAGAAAGATGGATCATTGGAGCCACATCGTTTGGAGAACACACGGTGGAGTTGCGATTAAGTGTTGGTAACGTGGACTGGCCACAAAACACGGCCCGCACATGTTGACTGGGGAATTGGCTTCCACGCAATCAGTTGACCACATGGTCTAGGGAGGGGCACGTTCAACTGGGCAGCATCAATGTTGTCCAAACTGGCCCACTCGATCAGGATAAGGTAGAGAAAGAAGGCTAGGCCCTACTAGTCAGGTCAATTTATCTAGGTTGGACTAGACCCAGACCCAGGAGGTCCCTTTTAATAGAAAGGCCCATAATTTTCACATTTAATGTCTATTTAAGAAGATTTTTGTGGTTGTGGGACCCTCACAACATGGAGTACCTTTTGGGATACACTACTAATGTTTTCAAGAAAGGTTTTCATATGTGTGTTTTGTATCGAGGAGTATGTTCTCCTGGAATGATTGCGCTAAGAGTGGAATCCAGCGGCTGGTTGTGACCTACACAAAGTGTCACCTATTGTCTATGTCTCTAACTCCCACATAATCCATGTCTTTGAGGGTGGCCCGACAGATGAGGTGCACTTTAGCGACTTCTGATAGATTTTTTACCTACCCTTCTAGTAGGGTGTTCAGAAGATGGATTGTAGGAATATGTGATTTTATTTTTTTGGGAATTTATACTAGCCCCTCTACATTCATTTTTTACTGTTTACTATGTGTGGGTTATTCATAGTAGTATTCATGCATGGCTGTTTAGTGCTTTCAGTTTCAATACTTTTCCACAGAGATAGGTTCATGTGTACAAGTACTGGGAAAAATTCCTCCCACATGTGGTATATGCCTACTCGATGCTAGTATCCGACCCCTGCACAGTGGGAGGAAGTATTGGGGTAGTCATTCCATGTGACCCAAAGGAAGGGTTATGGGATTTTATTATTATGCATTAATCTATACATTTTCATTATTTAAAAACAGTATAAATATTTTTTATAAATATTTTATTAATATTAATATATTATTATTAAATGCTAATTTTATAAATTAGTACTGTATAGTAGTTCATTTATGATCAGGGTTATATGTAAAAAAAAACTATCAAATAACTCCATATTACTTTAATGGAAACACAGAAAAAACATGAGGTGTTAAAATTAACCCACTGAATGACTGTCATGATGAAATTTTTCAATCAACATCATTTAATTCTACAAGATAACCATCTTTAGTTATATATGTCATTATGATAGATATATTTTTAAATTTGAAATTTTCTAATCCCTCAAAATATACTTGGCTAAAATTTTATAGGACATTAAAAATAATATATAACTATTAATAATTATACCAGAACCATTCGTAAGATAACATCATAATTTAAGGAAATAAAAGGGAACCTTATAGAATTATGCAACATGAAATGTTATTAAAGGAATCATATTATGGTAGAAATGCTCAGTACATGATTGATGGAATAGCCACATTCAAATATGTTGGCACTCTATGGATTTGATATTATTGTTCTTGTGCTGGTATCAGATGTCAT